>OZ010571.1:31453346-31625846 GCA_963932145.1 Acanthosepion lycidas
CGCGTATTTCTTGTTTCAGGATAAAATTTTATCATGCTTGGGTTGTTCTAAATGAGTGCCTGAATGCATCCCACATGCAGTTGTGGGTGGTTGCTGTGGGTACTTTTGTGCATGCTCACTGTAAATCACCAGAGTGACTCTCAGCATGTTCTTATATAGGTTGGAGATATGCTCCAAATGAAAGCAAAAATTGATTATTTTTTGTCATGTTCACATGGATAACATAGGGACATATAACTTGCTTATTGCTGCATCTGACAGCAAGTTATTTTCTTAGACTTGATGAAATTGCAATTTGAAAATTTTATTTTGTATATTGTCTAAGATCCAACTGTAGAATGAACATTTTGAAATCTTCAAGTAAGTAATCTATCAAATTTCAGTTTGCCTTATGAAGTTTAGTGTTTTTTCTATAAAGGTTTCTATTTTTAAAGAAAAAGTCTCATCTAACATTTCCAAAAGAAAAACTCTATATAAATACAAAAAAGGTGAACAAAATGAAACCTAAATAGAGAGAAAATTTCTGGCACTTGCTAGATATTTTTCCAGTTTGTCTCCCAACTTTTAGACAAACTCTCTTTGCAGAAAAAAAAGCTTTGAAGATACAAGGCTTACATAAAAGCTCATTCATCCTGAAAGGAAAAACTAATATATATTGTGTAAGCAGAATTAAATGATCTAAGATATTCTTATTCCCAAAAGTGGTAAAAAAATATCAGTAGTTTTATTAAGTGAGAGATTTTTCAGAATATTGTTGCATTTGTTATCTGACAAAATGATCTAACTTAAAAACTAAAAATAAGGTCAACTTTAACACTGACCATGATTATTCTCTGTTATAATAATAATAATAATCCAATTTTTTAATGGAGATAACTGCAGTCATATTAGATGCTAATTATAGAATTTTTTTCTCTTCTTTTAAATATCATATGCCTTCTGGATGTAAATAATTGTTTCTCCACAGACTGTATATTTTTTATTCACCATGAATTATCATCAGTTATTTGAAAAGATAGTGAAATGGCTTTCAGTTGACTTCTCAAATATTATGAATACACAATGCTCTTTCTCCTAGACTGGTTACCGGCCAAGGCTAGAGAGCCCACTTTACTATTTAACCCATAGCTCAAGAGAGAACAGATGGACTCAGACTTTTTCCAAGGACCTTACTGTAGAATTAAAAGTAACTGACCAGGATTTGTAACCAGCTTACAGAATCCAATTGCTGCACATTGATAACCATTAAAATAAGTGCACAATTTTCCCATAATTAATTTTTTATCTTCTAATAATTTTTGATTTTATATTATATTTCTGCATACCTGACCCTTCCTGTTATCCTGTACAAGAGCTAAATTAGGCCAAAAATAGAGTACAGCTGCTATACATGAGCAGGAGCTGCTCACCCGTTACTTTTGAGTCTTGATAGTGTCCAAAAACGTTTCCACATCCTTGTAGGGAACAAATTATTTTCCGCACTATAGTCAAAGATAAAATGCAGCAAGCCTCTCACTGCTCTATTGCTATTTCCAAGGAAAGTATTCGGACAAACTACATTCCCTTAGTTCACCAGTTCTAAGCTTCACAACTAAGACTTGCCACATCACACACATTATAGCAAACCATCCACTTTCCCTTTATATTCCATTGGTGAGATATAAGTTACTCTCAAGCAGCTTCTTCCCATGATCCACTGTTTGGTGGAACTGACTCCCAAGAGGATGCTTACCTGATCATTACAATCTTAACCTGTTCAAGTTTAGGGTTAACCATTATCTTCTTTACATAAATTGTTTTTCTTATGATGTAACCCTCTACCTCAAGTGTCTCTTGTGTTCAAGGTGAACATCACTGTAAAAAAAAAATGTTTTTTCTAACAGAGCAAAAACAACATTACAGCATTATTTCCATTGCACAATATAAAAACACCTAAATTTGATGATAAAGCAATTTCCAAACCAATTTGCAGGTTAATCATGTGGATTTTGCATTTATTCTCACACTGAATGATTCAAGTTCCCAAGGAGGCTAACTATTAATATTTTGAATGTTATTTATGATATTAGTTATTTATTTGTTTATGCATAATTATAATACAGATCATGAGATAACGATATATAAATTTTATGTATCAATAACAATATTAGAGGGAAAAAATATATGACAAAGTGGAAAAAGTTTTCATGTGATACGTTTTGTTCTTTAGGACAAAACGTATCATGCAGAAACTTGTTTTACTTTGTTATATCTTCCCCCCACCCAAATATAATTTATATAAATAGAAGGTAATTGGTATTGAGCTTAAAGCCAAAATTTCATCAATTTTTTTCTTGTCAGCTTGGAAAGAATAACCACATTTGAAAAACATAAACTTAGTGACTGGCAGAAAATAGCAAAACACGTGATGTTTTTTTTAACCATTTGGTGAATATATTTTGAGGCAGATGGATGGGAAAATATTCCTCTAGCTCAAAAATTTGTTCTTTAATCTAACACTGTCTGGTATGGAAGGAAATGAAGCAGCAATCTCTGAGCATCCAGGTATCACAAAGTGTTAATATCACTTAGCCTAGTATCTGGATGCAGACCTGTTCGTAACAAGAAGGGAAGATTCTTTTAATTTATAGTCAGAACTATTTTGGAGAACATTCCAAGAACTTTTTTTTAACTTAAATATATACTTTGTCTTTCATAGCATCATAATTACTCTTGCCTTCTACAGTAGTTAAAAAAAATATCTGTCTTTTTTTTAAGCATCATTTGAATATGCACATGATGTCTCAAAATGATATTAAAGCTTATTTAAACAGAATCTATTCTTAGACCACTTGCATGATACCCATCAAAACTTAGATTATTATATTGGGATCAACATTTTATTGAAGTTTATATAATAAATTACTTCCTGGCCCTCAACATAATGCCTGTGCACTCTGTCTAAAATCAGAATATTGCTCCCTGGCCATCTGTTCTTTGAAAATTTTTTATGCTCATCACCAGGAAGTGTCCAACAGACCCTGCTATATTCTATCTTTATAAGAGACAAATCAGATCGAAATTGGAGTGTTTTTGCCATATTTGGCTTGGTACTGCCCAGTCCTCGCTTGCCTAGCTTGGTAGTGTTCAAAAGCATCAATGTGGATTTGTAGGAGATGAATTATTTTCTACTCTACACCTTCTTTCCTGCAGATAAAATACTGCGAGGTTCTCATTGTTCTGTTGTTGCTTCTATCGCATGTTTTCCGATGAGCTATATCACTCAGATCCACCACCCCAAAACTTTACAATTGGGACCTGCCATGCCACATAGAAAAGTATGTTCATCCCATCCCTTTCGTATACCTTTAGTAAGAAGTTCTATTCAGACAGATTCTCCCCAATAACTGCTACTTTGTGGAACAGACTACCAATAATATACAATTCCAATCACTACAATCTAGACCACTTTAAGTTTAGTCAGTTATGTGCAATGTGTGATACACGCTTAGGCAATCATGTATCTTTCAATACATTTCAGGTTTTTTTCCTGCAGTAGGTTGCCATTTCTTTCTGCAGTAGACCAGTTGCCATCCAAGGCTATAGAACCCAGTCTGTCCTGCTATATACCCATATCTGGGAGAGAAGAAGAGGATTCATACCTTTCCCAAGGGTATTAGCACCTAAGTGAATGTAATGGATTTGACTGGAATTGAAACTCTGCTCTCTGATTCCTCAATCCGAGCCACTATCCATTACTCAACTGTGCCTCCTTAAGTTTAAGGTAAACTATTACCTTTCCTACATAGCCCAATGAACTTCACTTCTTGCTTTTTCTTGTGCTCATACAACAACACACAGTAACACTCTACTTCAAGCGGCTCTTGTGCCTTGCATTGGGTAAACATGGATATTGTCTTATTCTTCTTTATGTATGATTAAGATTTAAAATATGCAGACAAAGGAAACATAAATCAATAGCAAATAGTTAATAAATATATTTTTTTTTTAAATTAATGCTATTTACAGTGTGATAATATGTGGGAAACATAGCAGTTATCAGTGCAAGAAGTGAAATCAGAGACCAGAGTTAAAATTTCTGCCTCACCTTCGGCATTCAGTTATATAATCATGACTTTTGAAAAGGCATGAATCCATCTATTCTCCCACCAGCTATGGGTTAGATGGCAAGATAGACTTGAGCCTCTAGACTTAGGTAGCAGCCAGTCAAGGACTGAATTCAAAACTATGGTGAAGGAAATGGAAAACCACTCCACTATCTTTCCTAATTATTCATATCAGTTCATAGATAATAACGAAGTGGAAGCTGTGGAGAGCCATGATTTCCTATGTTTTGAAGAGATAGGGCACTTAAAAAAAGAATGTCTTATTAGTATCTAATATAACTTGAGTTACCTCCTTTGAGAAATTGGTTTATAATAATATAAAACATCTATGCATAGTTTCATTTTAGATGAAGGTCTCATCAGCACTTGATGAAAAAAATCATATTTCTTAACCTTTTTCTCTTACAGTCATGAAAGAATAATAATTTTTTGATGGTGTTGACTAACAGATTCATGCTTAATCTTTACTGACTTTGTATATTTGTTAAGTAAAAGATTTCTTACAATACCAAGCTGACTTAATAATAGTAAAAAAAATATATTCTATTACAGTCATTTTAAAAAAAAATCATATTACTCTGTCATGTCTGATAAAACTGCCTTATTGCTGATGAGTTTATACATGTACTTGCTTCTTTGTCTTTTGTCATCCTTTGAATTACATCATAATTTACTTATATCAGCTCTTGTTTTAGAGAATACTGTTTACTTATCTAATGACATTACAAACACTAGAAGCAAATATAATTTTCCTGCATATCAGAAGATATCAACCATGTTTAAATACAGCAGCATCGTGGTAACTAGACTTTATGAATTTAAGCGCAGTACTAGACTGGCATTGAGATCTCATCAATTTACAGTTGAGCTGGGTAGATGTAGCCCTAAGTTCTATGCTAAAGTTTATTTTCTCACACTTCTTACTTGTAGAACACCCTTCAGGCTCCATGCTTTCCAGACAACTTTAATCTGCCAAAAATTTAAATGCAGTGTCAAATGCTATCTACCTGACCTCATGATTACTCTTTTCTCTTTATGCTCATGATTAATGTTTCTGTTCCTAATTCCTCCACATCCTGTAACCACTTGTATCTTAGTAGCTGTACTGCATTGTTTGGGGTGATACTGACTTTAAAAACAACTTGTCTTGATCAAATAAGGAAAAATTAAGAAAACCTTTATAAATTTAATGTGTTTTGGAATAGTGTTTTCTTGATTACTCTTCTTGTATTGTTCTAGGTCCTTAATGTTTTTCTTATTCTTCCAGACTCAGTAACCCCTTGTGGCTTTACTACAGTTTTGGGGGTGAAATAATTAAAAGCAAAAATCATTATTTTATATATTTATACCATTATATTTGATAGGTCCTGATCTGGCATCTAGTCTACAGTCACTTTCTCACAGGCATATCATGGCTTCCCTCTCTCTCTTCTACAAGTATTTTCACAGCAACTGTTCCGACGAGCTACTTTTGCTAGTTCCCAGACTGCATGAATTTAAGTGAGTTACTAGGCTGGCATCTCAGTCCCACCCTTTTACTGTCGAAACTGTTAAATGTAATCATCTCTTCTTCTCAAACAGCTTCTTCTCTTGCACTTCCTGTCTGTGGAACTCCCTTCCCCTGACTTGCTTCATCAATAATTATAATCTTCAAATATTCAAGTGTAATGTCAATCAACATCTGACACCCTGAGTTTGTTCCACGTCCTTCTTTGTATCCTTTCCTCAATCATGCCTCTTTACACTTGTTCCCAGTCTTCGGTACCCCCCCCCCGCCTTGCGTGCTAGTGGCACTCCCACTTTGCTTGAGGTGAATTGCTTTAAAAAAAAAAGAAAAAATTATAAATTTAACATGTTTGCTGTTTATTTATTTTTATCAGCAGTTTTGGAAGTGGAGTTGTTTTGATTTTTAAATTCTGTACTGTTTTGTTTTCACTGCATTTGTAGACATCATATATTGATTTTATCATATCAATTACTTATCATGTATGAATTTTGTTATATGGTCACCACTTATATAACTCATCATGTCTATGTTTAATTCTTCAGATGTTCCTGTAATTTAAGTGTCTATTAAAAATTCGGTATATTAGTGTATCTTATGTGTATGATAAATATTGATGGAGAATGTGCAGTACAAGTTTACATCATGCAGACATTTAAATTTATGTTTTATGAATATTGGTGATAAGAAGAAATGCATATTGATTATTTCTTTATATTATTTATATAATAGGTTCTATTTATTTATTTATTTTTAACAAAAGTATTATTTTTTATTATTTCACCTCAAGCAAGGTGATAATGCTGCAAAGAGACAGGTAGTTAAAGTGAATTAGAAGACTTTAGTGAGGAGAAAGGACAATAAAAGAATGTGATTCAGGAAGACAGAAGATTATGACTGACATTACATTTAAAATTTTGAAGGTTTTTGGTGGCAAGGGAGCCAGAAACTGAAAAAGATTTCCCCAGAGAACTGCAAGAAAAGAAATTATCAGAGCACAACTTAAGTTTACATCTAACCATTTCAACTGTAAAGTGATGAAACCTTGAAAGCAAGAAGCCAGAAGAGAGTTCCACGAGCAAGAAGTGCAAAAAACTGTTAACATAGAACTTAGTTACATCTAGATATTTCAACATTAAAACAATGAAACCTACTTGCCAATGTAGAAGTGTGCTCAAATTCATGCAGTTGAGTTCCCAAGGAAGCAAGCTTATTAGTACAACTGCTTTGAAAATATTTTAGAAAAGACAAAGGAAAACCATATCATGGTAGTGGAGAAGGTGACTGAAGTCAAGATGTCAGGTCTGGACCAATAACCTTTACAAACCCTTCTTTGAATTTTGTCAAGAACCTTGAGATATATAGCAAGAGCACAAGACCAAATATGATTTTTTTTAAATTGTTTCATCCCCAGCCAAGGCAACAATGTCACTAGAATGCAGGGGGCTACAGAGAGCAAAAGTAAAAGAAATTGAGAAAACTGAGAATGAGGACTGAGAAAAGGACAAAAAAGGGAACAGTGTTCAAGTCAGAAGATTCAATGCAGAGATCAATGGTCGATTTATAAATGTGTAAGATGGATTCTGATGAGGAAATAATAATGGGAACCATATTTCTAGAAGCAGGCTTTGCAATTGCTTCAATATATTCACCCCACTTCATTTCAGTGAAAAACCAAAACCAAAAAGGTATAATGAGTTGCTCTCCTCAAGATTAACACCAGCTATGTTGATGGGACACAAAATCTCTGTGGTAATTATAAGATAACAATTTCATTTTGTAGGCATCAAAATTTACAAACCATTTCTTGCTCCATTTAACAACTGATTTGAGGCAATTTTCAACAGAAGCTGCCAGTTTTACTTTATCAGATCTATCAGTCTTGATCTTAAGAGAGAAGTAAATAGTTGTTTCATCAGCATAAATACCATGTTGGGAACTGATGACATAAGGAATGCTATTAATGAAATTAAGAAACAATATCAGTCCAAGAATAGAGACTTGGGGAACTAAAATTATGGCTAATTTTGTTTCCATGTAATACTAAAGAATTTAATGAGTTTTCCCAATGGAGGTTTTTCTGAGATTGTAAATGCATTTTTAGATGTCTTGCCTCTGTTCCTATTATTACATTGCAAGTTTTATGCTAACAGTTTCTTCTCTCACATTTCTCACTTGTGGAACTCTCTTCTGACTTTCCAGTCAACTTTGATTTTCAAGTATTTGAATGCAATGTTATCTTCTGTTTTCTGAATTCCTGTTCTTTTATTGTTCCCTCTCCTTACTAACATTTTCTTTTCTTTTTTCATATTTTCTCACACTTTGTAACCTATTGTATCTCTGTGGTTTTATTACCTTACTTGGGGTGAAATGATTAAAAGAAATATATCTCAGATTTGGTGTGTTGTTGATTGTTTTTTGTTGATCAATTTTTTATTGTATTGGAGCTGATGCTTATAACATTAACATATGTGATAGTTACCATATTTTGCTGCTCATAAGATGTTCTGTTACATTAGAAGCCCCTCCAAATTCTGAAGGAAGAAATCAGAAAAAAAAATTCCTTGTATTTCATAGCCCCCCCACTATCCCCAATTTTCCCCACTTAATACCATATTTCAGCATGAAAACCTTACTAATCATGATAAATTCATCAAAGATTTAGTACTAAATTTATAGTAACTATTTAGAAGGTAATAATTAGAAGAAAAGTTAAAGTGCATTATACCAGTGAAACCTAACCTTACTACAGCCTGAAATTCTCATTAATCATTCACCTTAAACTTAGAATTCCCATCATTGATCTTGGATTTCTAGGATGTAGGATGGGTTTTTTGAGATCTTTTATAGGAAACAAAATGTGTCTTAGGAGCAGCAAAACATGGTGAATACTTTTGAGTTTACTGGATACAGAGTTTATTGGAAGAGATATTAACATAGTATTTTTGATGTTGGCAGTACTTATTTCTAAGCTTATAAATTTGGTGTACTTTTCTTCTTCCATTTTGCATGCATCATAATATACTTAAGTTCCTGTTTCAGAGAATAATATTTTTATCTAGTCACATTATAATCATCACAAATATAATCTTTCTCCACATCTGAAAATAAACAGATATGTTTGAGTGCAATATACTAACAGGCATGTTTTGCACCCCTTGCTATGAACACCTCCACTCATCCACCATTTTGTTAAATATATAAGCATAGCAAACACATTACTGAAGTCAATGACTTTTATTAAGCCTTTTTCTTTCTGGATAAACTTTGATATATTTCTGTATTCTGATTTTATGATAAATATGACAAAACTTAGAAGTGAATTTGTTATACTAAGTTACATAGTCTGAAAATGTTTACATCTTGTATTTTTTTTAAGTTAGGTTTTATGGTGGGTATTTATTGTATCTTGATTATTTATTAATGTTCCTTCTAGGTATTTTCTCTCTAATAGACCTGTCTTGCATCACAAAAGAGTGTGAACACCTCTACCCAGAGCCCATTGCATTAAACATATAAGGATAGCAAACACATTAGTACAGTGAAAATGACTTTTATTCAACTTCTCTTTTCTCGGATAAAGTTTCTTCTCTTCTAGCAATTGTTATCAACAGAATTCTAAAAAACATTCTTTCAAATAATGTTAGTAGCACTATGGAACTGTCAAATCAAAGATCAGTGAGTGGAAAAATATTAAGGAAGAAAAATCAATATTTTTCTAGTGTAAGAAGAATGTAAGAAATATATAAGGCAAAGTTATGTGGCATGACTTTACACAGCTGTCAGAAGAGAGGATAACGCTTGTCTAAAATCAGGAAAAAAAAAGCAACAGCTACTATTTTTTTTTCTACCTATCTTCTATTAGAGTAATCAGTGTAAGTAACTGATATGACATATTCTAAGAGAGAAATGAAAATGACAAAAATAAAAAGATTTTCACTTTTTTTTATTTCTGTTAATTTTCCAAAATTTTAAAGAAATAAATTTAAGTACATAGTCAATAAAGAAAATGAATAAAAATACAAATTTTTAAAATGTGTTGAATTTTTTGTTAGTCAATTTAAGGATTGTTTTAATCAACAAAATATTATGCTATTTTTTACTATTGCAATTTATGAGGAGATGCTGAAAATTTCTCAGATAAATTGGGAAGCCCTTCCAAAAAATCTGATGTTTAGACATTTGGTTAAATTTCTGGGAAGAAATTTTCAGCACCATTCATACCATTTTATGCATAATGTTAAAAATTTAAGTGAGACTATAGTGTTAGATGTTAAAATATGTTTGTGTCATAAGATTATAATATATATACTTAACAAATATATGATAATAGATATTCTTGCAAAATATTTTTGATAACATTTCAGAAAAAGGTTTCTGTAAAAAAATTATTCAGTAAAGACATTTTAAAAATATAATCGTGATTTTTTTTAAATGCTGTCTATCTCTCTTCCTGAAGTAGGCAATCATGGTTTACTGTTGTCTCTTTACTTTTTAAATATAAATTTTGCCAGGATTGTAAAAAAAAATTTATCAGGGTTGTTTCCCATTGCCTTCTCCAAAGAAAATTAAGAAAAATAGTAGTTTCCAATTGTCCTTATCCTACACATGTTGCTCTATCAAGGTAAAAGAATCCAGTGTGCACTATTATTTTATCTATCATTTGGAGAAAAGAAAGATGAACTTGTCACTTTTCAAAAAGCATTTATAAAAAGTGAACACAACAGCTTTGACCAGATTTTGAACTTGGCCTGCTGATTCCATTTCCTGCAATAATAACCATTTATGCTACCACATATAATATTGAAATGCCAGTTGTGGAGACGAGAAGAAGCACAACAGATAATTATCAATAAATTTAAAATTGCGATGATTGGGATTATTATTTTCTAATTAATTATTACCTGTTGATATGCATATATATTTGGACAGATATGTACACTTGATTTGAGTATATGTGCGTGTGAACTCCCTGAGTTAATTATTCTAAGATAAGAAATTGAAGGAACTCTGATGTTGTTCATTACTAAATGTAGAAAATTTATTTGGTTGAGTTGTTATAAATGAGAACAGATTGAGGTTACCATTGTGACAAAACATCAGAATTTATTGAAACACCACCACCACCACCACCACCAACAACAACAACAACATGGACTTAAAAGATAAAACTTTTGTTGTTTGCTCATAAGCATGTGTGTATTATGCAGAGCAGGATCAACATTTTACAACCATTAGTGGTGCAGAAGGAAAAACAGCCCATCTATTCCATATATGCAGAAGAGAGTATATTAGTGATTATTATTATGTAGGCATAAAGTCTGGTTTCAACATATTGTTCTTACCATCAGCAACAATATATAACAAGAAAATATTGGTTTACAGATCATAGAAGGGTTTATATATTAAAAATATGAGGAAGTCAACATCCAGATTCTCTTTTAGAAGGCAGGCATCTCTGTGAAGAGTTTCAGCACAAAATCACTTATGTACAAGACTTGCTCCAAAAAAATTTATTAATTTGGATGTTCGTTGAATGATTCGATTTCTTATTTTATTTTATTTTTTTTTTATTAATGGTGATGTAATGGATAGTGGCTAAGAATGAGAAGTCTGATAGCTGAATTTGATTTCCACTAAAGTTCATTAAATTCATTTATGCCTTAATACCTAAGGAAAAGGTATAAATTATAATGCACCCCCTCAGCTTTGTGTTAAATTGCAGAGCAGAATGGAATCTTCAGCCTTTGTTGGCAACCAGTCTAGGAGAACAATCCTGAATTTACAAATGCATATCTAACCTTGACAGAGCACATATTATATGCAACTAATGAAAGGCTTGTGGAGTTCATAATGACTACGATCGCAGCTGCAGTTGGCCTTATTTTTTTTAAAACCATATCTTTCAGGATGTCAGCTCTGCACAGATTCCTTTTCCTTATTATCTTTGAACTGCCATGACAACTTGGAAAAATAGCGGAGGGGGTTCTTGCTAATGTCTCCACAGTTTTGAATTTAGAATTGTTTTCCTCTTAGACTGGCTGCCAGCTGGGAGATTCCAGTCTACTTTACTATTTAACTCACAGCCGAGGGAAGAAAGGACAATTTCATACTTTTCCCAGAGTAATTAATGCAAAAGTGAATATGACAAACTAGCCCAGATTTAAAATTGGCTCACCAATTCCACTTTTCACATCCATTTTACTGGCCACACATCATTTGATTTTTTAATCAATTCACCCCAAGTAAAGCAATAAAGCCACTAAGAAACAACAGCTTACTGAGTATGAAAGAATATGAGAAAAATAAAACATTATTGAAGAAAGAGAACAATAAAAAAATAGGAATTAAGAAAACAGTAGATAATAATTGACATTGCATTTAAATTTTTGAAAATTTAAGTTGACTGGAAAGCAATAAGCCGGAAGAGATTTTTCACATACAAGTGCAAGAGCAGAAACTGTTAGCAAAGAACTTATGGTAATTTCTAGCCATTTCAACTGTAAGATGATAAAACCTTGCCACCAATCTAGTATAATGCTTAAATTCATAAAGCCAAGGTACCAAAGAGGAAATTCATCAGAACACTTACAATGAAAATATCTATAAGGAAGCCATGTCATGCTCGTGGGAAAGTGACTGAAGTCAAGATGCCAGGTCAGCATCGTTTATATTACAGACCCTTTTTGGATTTTGTCAAGAATCTTGAGATGCATAGCAGAAGCACTAAGCCAGATTCAATGCATAGAAGAATGGTAGACTTGTAAATGTTTAAAATAGATTGTCTAGCCAAATACAGTGAAGAAAATTTTTTAGCAGCAGACCTAGCAATTGCTTCAATATAATTTTTCTACTTCATGTTAGTAGATAACGTTAGCCTAAGGAGTCACTCTCCTGAAGGTTAGCATCAGCCATGCTGCTGGAAGGCAAGAAAAGTTCTCTCAGACAATTATACAGAAGATTAGTGTTGAAAATGAAATTTTCTTATGTTGTGATCAATATTTTGCATAGATTTATTCTTGAGTGAAAAATAGCATAAAACTGTTTTGAACATGTATAATAAAGATAAATTTGATTTGTAACAGTATACAAAGGCTGACCAGAAAATATCAAGCCTTTTTAACTATCTCAAAAACTTGTTAAGTGTTCTTGATGTAACTTTGAATCTATTCAGATGAGACTTTAGTGTATATACATTAACACTCTCCAGTCATTAGGGAGATGCAATTAACTCTGCTTTAGTCACCTCAGCTTTGCAAAAATTGATAATCCCCTGGTGTCTGCCTCCCACAACAACTGAGCTACAACTGCAGTACACCACATGCTACATACTCTCACTGAGAAACAATTAGCCAACTAGGAATTATGAGTACTTTAAAAAATTTGGTGATAACAAAACACCCCATGTGACTAATGCTGGGTTGACTGAGCTTGCATACTGTGTGGCCTCTAACATTTGAAATGATAATGCCACTAAGACAAAAGAAGCTACTGGGAGTGAAAGAGAATGAGACCTTAGAAAGAACTGGAAATCTAATCCTAAGCATTAAACAATACTCTACTCCTGCCCAAAAGTGAAGAGATATGTGTGAACCAGACAATAGGCAAACCTATCTACTCCTACTGAGAATAAAGAATAAATAAAAAAACAAATGGAGCATAAATTTTTTTAAGTTTAAGTGGAGATGTTAGAAGTATGGAGTTGAAGTAGACATTAGAACTGGAAACTCAATCCTAAACAGGAAACAAGGGATAAACCTCTACTCTTATTCAAAAGACCAGCAAGGAGTGTGAAGCAGATGATAGGCAACCTATCTACAAAGGATTGAATTTGAAATTACCTGAAGCTTAGCTCAATCAAATGATACCTGAAAAAGGCCACAGGCTGCAACAAAGATGAGAATACATTAGTCCAAATGTAAATAATGTATATATTTATCAACATATAAAATAAATTTTTTTTTTTAGCTTCTGTCCAATGTGATTAAGAAATATTTATGTTTTTGTGGTCAGGTTATTTATTCACCTACCCCACAAGGGCAAATTTGGCATATGGTTAGGTGTAATTATGGTTCTTTAGGCATAAGATTAAAAAATGTCTAGTTGCCTAGCCTTACTTTTTGGTATACTAAAAGCATCAAGTAATAACTCTGACATTATTTCTTTTTGTGCAATGAGGAAGTATAGAACAAGACTTGAAATATTTTGGGATATCAGGGAAATCCTTTACTATTATGATAAGTAAGTACTAAGTGTCCTTTGTTGGCAATAAGTACTAAGTGTCCTTTGCTGGCAGAAATTACTAATTATCCTTTGTTGACAGTAAGTAATGTCTCTTGTTGACAATAGCTATAGTAGTTTCTTATTAAAATATTGATTAATCAACAAGTTTTAGTAACAAACATTTATTTTAAGTTTTTCTAACAAATTTATTCAACATTTGGAATATTGTCCAGTACAGTTGAGGTTATAAGAAATAGTGAAGTCAGTCAACCACCTTCATGCAATGGTTAGAGTCATCAACGGCATCAAAGAATGGTTAATTCTTGCATAGAAATATCTTGGACTTATATAGGATGACACGCTCTTCTGTAAAAAAGAAAAATGTATTTTTGAATCCGTTGAAGAAATTGTTTTTATCATTTCACCCCAAGTAAGGCAATAACGTCACTAAGAGGCAGGGAGTTACTGGTAGTTAAAGCAGACTTTAATCAGGAGAAAAACAATAAAAGAACTGAATTCAGAAAGACAGATCACAATTGGCATTGTATTTAAATTGTGGGTGACAGGGAGACAAGAAATTAAACATGAGTTCTGCAATCAAGAAGGACAAGAACTTAAACTATTAGAAGAGAAGACATTGTCAGAATTTTGAAGCAATGCTGTAATTTTAAGTTCTACTGTTTTTATTTTTTTTTTTTGTGTTGTCATATGTGAATTGATGCTGATAGACAAAATGACTAAATAGGATTTTGTTTACAAGCTATAATTATTTTTATAATAATTACTTCCTATGATGTTGTCATTGACAGCCTGATTACTTCTTCATGAATTCTGTAGAAAAGTAATGCAAGGACATTTGTTGAAATGATTCAAAGCTAAATCAAGAACTTGGTGTAGTAAATAACAATTTATTAATAAGATAAAGTTGGCAAGTGTTGAAGGATGTGTGGGAAAATGAAATATGACTAATAAATATTTTCCCCTGATGCAAGTTATAAGGAAACTGAAAAGGGTTTTTGGTCACATGCATGATTTTATGACCCCACTTCTGGAAAGGACACAGTCTTTCTATTTTCCACTTATCAACAACACCATTCAGATATGTTTTGGCGGCTTTACTCATGAATTATGTGAATTGGTTGACTTGAGCTCACCTATTTTAAACATTGTTATTTTAACTTATTTCTGGACCTAAAAGTAAAATGAACCTACCCAAGATACATTGTTTCACTACAGTCACTATAAAAAGAATAAGCATCTGTAGTAGAAACTCAAATTTTGTTTGCTTCTATCTTGTTTTGTTTATATATTGAACATACACTTTCATCTAAAATACACAGAAACACACAATCCTTTAACTTCCATAGATGCAATTCTTATTTGAAAATATTTATGTATGTAACATTTATCATTCGATAACAAAAAGGAATGGAATTAGTCCTATAGCAAAAAAATCATGATCACGAGACCCACAACCCATTAGAGTCATAGGGGAACCACATGTACTGCAGCTGCAGTAGCAACCCTCTCCAGGCTGGTTTTTGTTTACAAAAATTTTCTTTCTCCTAGACCTGTTGCCAACCAAGGGTATAGGATCCAGATTGTTCTGCTATTTACACATAGCTGGGGATAGAATAGTTAGATGCACTCCTTTCTCAAGAGTATTAGCACATAAGTAAATATAATGAAGTTGACTAGAATTAAAACTTGGCTCTCCAATTCCTCAATCCAAGCCACTCCACCATTCAAACAGAATGGATATAATTAAAAAGAGGATAAAAAAGGAAAAACATTTGCAGTAGTTTAATATGAAAGAAGAGAGACAAAAATATTTAAAAAAAAAATGATAAGCACACCGGTTATTGTTCCTCACTCTGAAGAACTCAATTTAGGAAAATGCAATTTTGAGACTCAATCAACTAAATGGAAACATGAAATTGAAACTATACTGCATTGATAACATAGACAGGTTTATTTTTTAAAGAGAAACTACATTGAGTCCCAGCAACCATTTTTATGTTTATCTAAGGTTGTTTTGACTTAATGAAAATAGTTTCTAGGAGTTTTTGATGATAATTTGATTGTCTTGGATTTTTCTTTAAGAATAAAAGAAAATTAATAAAGCTAAGCAGGATAGGGTTAAAATGTGGAGAAAAGCAAAAAAATCACAATAATATCATACAGTCAAAAGCAAAACAAGAAATTTCCTGGTTTTAAAAAACATTTTGTGTCCCATTTCAACTATGAGGACACTAAACTAAAAATGCTTGCAGAAATAGAACATATATCAATATATATCCAATGATTACAAAGTCTGTCTCCAAACATAAACTGTAATGAATGCACTAATGAAGAAATTAAGAAAGCAATTAAAAGAGAATGAAGTTTTGAAAATAGCTTACTTTCTCCTTGAACTCAATAGGTTTCTCAATTTTATGACAGAAGTCTGGAATCAGAAATCCCAAAAAGTGGTGTTTATCATGTATTAAAATATTGATAGCCTTCAATACTCTCACACACAAAGAGGTATCTCAGTTGAATTCCCTATGGTGACAGTATTAGTGAATATTATAATAACTAGACACTCATCCTTTTTTGAAAGTCAACTGGTCACAACTCGTTTGGGTTTTCATTCTGATAAGGGATGTAATGATGGCATATATATCCTCAGACAACTCCAGGAAATTGAATACCACTCCAATAGTAAACTGCATACCAGCTATGTTGACCTTGTAGTGGTATGTGACTACATCAATAGATATAGACTTCCTCTCCTCATCCATTAGAAACCATCTTCCAAATTTTTAATTCACAGAATGCATCAGTTTAATGGAGTAACAACAAAATTTTATATCTGGTAAGGACCCCAATACCAAAATAATTCAAATTTCATCAGTTGTACACCAAAGAAAACATTTCAAACTTTATCAGGAGTATAACAAAGAAGAAATGATAGCTCCAGTTTATTTAGTCTTCTCCTAGAATCTGCCCAGCACATTTACAAGCATATATATGAAGACATGGGCACTGATCCATTAAGCATTCCAAACTGCATACCAAATAAATCTACTAATAGAAGATATCTTCCTTTTTTCATCATGGCCAATGTACTGATGATCAGGAGATCTATGCTGATGACATAGGTGTTTATTGGAATAAAAATGAACTTGAACAGAAAATCAATACTTTCTACAAAGTATTCTAAGAAACAGGACTCAAGATAAACATTTCCAAAACAGAAACTATGATCCAGAGTTGAAATGAAAGTAATGATGGCACATACCCTGAATCCATCATTAAAATTCAGAATGTGTATTTAGTAAATACTTAACACTTCAAACACTACAGTATATTGATCAGTTATAAACAATTTTGTACAGGAGATAAGGAAATTGAACATAGAATAAGTGACACTAGAGGTGGTTCCATCCAACATTGCAAATTGCTACAAAATCCAAAATGCATAAACCTAAAACCTCAAGGAATGTTTTCTCAAGGCTTTCATATGGATGTTATGCATGGTAGCAAATCAATTCAGAAATATCTAAACTATCAGCTATATACAACAGATCAATGGATAAAAAAGAACTTTGAGTGAAGTTAGTGAGTCTTGTCAAAGACCACTGTTATTTGAACAAGAATCACAAAAAACTAAACCAAATAATAGAAACATCACTTGAGGACTGCCAACAACAGCAACAATTAAAATGGGTAGTACCTGTAACTTGAAGAGAAAATAATGACATAATCAAGATATTAATGTTCCACACTATTTTTAAGAAAAGTTAGGAAACTGCCATCAGTGCTGCAAAGTGCAACTTCTGCTACTGTACTTGTGAAACCTATTTTCCTGAGAAATTGTGAAAGATTTTATGAATTTAAATTGACAATAGTACTAGCTACTCAGTTAATGAATGCTAAATGTTTCCTCATAAGGTACTGGCCAATATTACCATTGCTACTGTTTTACATACATACATACATACATACATACATACATACATATATATATATATATATATATATATATATATATATATATATATATATAAGAAAAATGTTGTGGAAAAAAATATATGACTAAGTGGAAAAAGTTTTCTTGTGAAACATTTCATCCTTTGAAGTCCTAAAAGATGAAATGTATCATAAGAAAACTTTTCACTTTGTCATATATTTTTCTACAATACACACACACACACACACACACACACACACACACATATATATATATATATATATATATAAATATGTAATGAAAAACAAATCACTTTAATGTACCATTACGATAATTTAGTTCACCTAAATCCTTTTTTAAGGATTCAGGATCATCAGGTAAATCTTCCAACAACGAAATGAAATTTTTTTCTCATTTCGTTGTTGGAAGATTTACCTGATGATCCTGAATCCTTAAAAAAGGATTTAGGTGAACTAAATTATTGTAATGGTACATTAAAGTGATTTGTTTTTCATTACATATTAGCTCTGTCCTAACATTGAGCTCTCAGGATTTCATCCTCTTTGGATTTACCAATTCGGTTTACCAAGTTCCTTATAACTTAAATATATATATATATATATATATATATATATATAATTTTTAAATTAGCTGTGTAGACAATATAGATTGATAGTGCTTTTTTGTTTCATTTATAAAAAATCTCTAATTTTCAGGTCTTATGCACTATATTAATTCTTTCTTCATTGTCTCTCATATTAATATTAATAATATTTTTCTAATATTTATAGTTTTTTGTTTCAATTCTGAGTAATGCACTTTAAGATTTTCTCAGTTTTTGTAGGCACATTCTCATGAAGAAATGAAAGATTTCAAAAAGCATTTTTCTTTTTTATGAGTTAACGTTGTTTCATGCTTGTTTAGCATGAAGGAAATGTAAATAGCTGAAATAATTGACAAGATTTGTGATTCCAGATTCCTTTAATTTATTTTTTAGACTTCAGTAATTTCTTCCTGAGCAGATGTTTGATCATAAATCAGACAACATGTTGCCCAAACCAAGAATTATTTCCAGTTTTGTGAATTTCTTGATTCTTCAGGAGAAATTACCATTTTAAAAAACAAATCATCTTGCTAAATTGGCCCTTTTTAGAATTTTTAAAGCTTATGAATTCTTTGCTTTTTTATACATGTATAATATTATATATTAATAATAAATGTACATTTTTTTCCTCATTGGTAACAGAACTCTGAGTTTCCTGCACAATACAATCATCAGGTGCTGATTGAAATCTGACTACTATGTAATTTATATATATATATATATATATATATATATATATATATATATACATATATAGAAAAAGCTGAAAATTTAAAAAATAATAATGTTTTTTAATGAAAGTATTTATTTATTTATATATTTGATATTTCAGATTGACCTCAATCTTTCTTCAGAAATAACTGTTTGTTTACAAGTAGCATCCATTGCGAGATGCGGACGTCACATGATATGGAACACCACTGTGTTCGAATATTCTTAACGTAAATCTAACTGTAATAATATTTTAGATGTTGTTTAAAAAATTAAAATTTTTTTTAAATATATCTAAAAAAATGTTTAACTACTGAAATATATATATATATATATATATATATATATATGCTGGACTATAGTAATAGTGGAGCATTCCATATGATTTACAAGTTTTCTTTTATTTAAATCAAACCCCATAAATAATATGGACTACCGCACTATTACTATAATCTAGTATATCTATCAAAGTTTAAATTATGTAACAGTCAGTATTTAATCAGTACCTGAACACTGTATTGTACATAAAACTTGGAGTTGTGCTACCAGTGAGAAAAAAAAATGTATACTTATTATTAATATATGATTTATAGCTCTGTTATTCTACATTGAGCACTGCTATATTAACAACAGCACTCTATGTGTGATATTATATATACATATATAATATTTATATATACTTCACAGAATGGGTATATAGTTGTGATTTTATAACACATACATTTTAATCATAAAACCCAGGTGCAAATGTCATCATGGTGAATTTATCAGGGAGGTTTCTTCTTGATGTTATTAGTTTGATGATCCCAGGGTGTAGCACATTTGGAAAGTGGCTGAAAGCCTTAACCCCAAATTGTCGCCAGGCCTTGTGAATGAAACTGGTTATATGGAACAGTTCAAAAGCCATGGAAGTCACAAGTCCTTGTGACTAAGGGTTTGAGTGCACTGGCCTTGTTCAACAAATTGATCACAGATTATGTGCTCTCTCCCAAAAACTGTAGCTAAGATCTGCTCAGGATAATTGCAGCGTAAATGGCAGGTGTGCTCTGTGGGTGGAACAGGTGTCTGTTTAGGCATTCTGGCAGACGGGTGTGCTTGGAAATGAATAGCTGCTGGTCATTATGCCTCACACATAAATGAATGAGTTATGTATACATATACAGTATGTGCAAGTATTTGTATATGCATCTGTCTATGCATATATAATTTATATATAATGGTGATAAATTAATTGTTTTTAATGATAATTAAAAATGTATACAACAAGAATGACATGAAAAGAAACTAAAAGACTTTCATTTGATATAGGAGTGTATGTATGTATGTATGTGTGTGTGTATACATATATATATATATATATATATATATATATATATATATATATAAAAGCTTAAACACTAATATTCCAGGATCATAATTTATTCCATTGGAATCGTAAATATGATCCAATTCATCAGACCTACAAATTCAAAAAGAAAACAGAAAAGAACAACTCCGGAAATAAAAATAGAATTTAGAGAGAGTGTAAGTATGAGAGTGTGGGACGAATGTTAGAGCTAAAGAGAGGGGTAACATACGAGAGAAGGTGGGAGATTAAAACTTAACAAAGGTGAGTGGTAGGAGGAAATATGAATGTTGTCGGATGTCTAATACATTAAAGATACATTTCATGGTGACATACACACACCATAGACGATCTAATGTTATTATATCCTTACTCTGTCCTGGACATTGAGTTCTACCTAGATTCTATCCTCTTGGAATTTTTTATTCAAAAAATATACATGTGTGTGTATGCACCTATATATATATATTTATATATTTTGCATATGTATGTGTATATTTACCACTAATATTATCTATCTATCTATCTATCTATATATATATATATATATATATATATATATATATATATATTTATATATTTTGCATATTTATGTGTATATTTACCACTAATATTATCTATCTATATATATATATATATATATATATATATATATATATATATATATATATATAATCTATAATGCATGGGGACAAGAAATACCTGACATGAGTTACATCCACTGGGTGTGTTTAACCCTTTAGCATTCATTAAGGTATCCAACTTGGAGAAGGAAAACTGTGACATAACATCTAATCATGTGTGGTTGCTTCTTCTTTTATCATACATGCTGTTCATGCTTAGAGATTAGGACTGACTCAGTGTAATATCTTTCTTTAAAAATTTTATGCGCAGGGATTGTTTTTTCTTGTTAATCACAATTGAGTCTTCTAGTGAGGGTTTACGGCCATATCATATTGAAAAACCAGTTCTTATATGGACACCAAAGTTAAGCAAAATCATGCCTGGTCAGTACCTAAGTAGGTGACTGCTTGGCAATACCAGGTGCTGTATACTTTTACATGTTGGTGGTGTCATAGATAATGGCTCAGAGTTGGAAATTGGAGAGCTGAATTCAAATTACTGTCAGGTTGTTATATTCAATTCAACACAAATACCCTTCAGAAACATTATCTCTCAAAAATTTCTTACAATGTAAAAATATTTTGGGGCTTTAAATAATCTGGTAAATCCATCAAAAAACAAATCAATCAGTCAAAATCTTGTAGTGATATCTTGCAATAGTCATACTCTAAAACAAACTTGCAAGCATTATGTATGTATGTATGTATGTATGTATGTATGTATGTATGTGCGTGCGTACATGCATGCATGCATGTGTGTGTGTAATATATATATATATATATAATTAATAGTAGTAATAATCTTATAAGTATAAGAAATTATACTTGTTCAGAAAAGCTTCGGTGTCTTGATTTGCAAATAATGAAACCAATACCAAAGAGGAAAAAAGGTATAAAAATTATATATATATATATATATATATATATATATATATATATATATATATATAATTATTTATTTAAAAATATGATTCCAACACGCTACATAAGATTTCTCTTATGTAGCCTGTTGGAATTATATTTTTAAATAAATAATTATATTTATGCTCTACTTTTGTATCAAGCACTATTTTTTAAAAATTATAACAAAAATACTGAAGAACTTTGGATTATTTACCTAACCAGTTCTTTCCTATTTTCTATATATTTTCACACACACATATATATATATATATATATATATATATATAAGAGAGAGGTTATATTAGTTCCAATGAGAGAAAAGTGTGTATATTAAAAAGAAGAGAGAAACTGCAAACATTTTTGGTTGTAATGTGGATTTTTAAAATAAAGCATAATGTATTTAAAAAAAATATACATTGCAACCAGAATTTTCTGCAGTTTCTTTCTTCATTTTAATATATATATATATATATATATATATATATATATATATATATGACATTTTTTGTGATATTTTAAAAAATGGGTGACTGCTTCTTAATAGTTTTAACAGAATTGAAAAGCTCTTTCCAGAGAATTTAAAATTGAGCCCTTGTCTGTCGGAAATGTATATACAATTTATGTACATATATATGTAAAAAAGAATAAAGTGAGAAACAAGATGGAAAAGCCATATTAATGATGCTTTCTGAGAAGAAGATTCATTAGATTAATTGCATCTTTATTGATAGAGTCGGTTTTCTATATTAAGTGGTGAAAGAAATACAACAAATTCAGATTTATTTTTGTCTTTTTTTAATCAATTAGCCCCAAGCAAGTCTACAATGCCACTAAGATGCAAGGGTCTATTGGAAGTGAAGTAGAATGAAAAGATTTTACATGGAACTGGAAAGCTGATCCTAAACAGAGAACAAGGTATAAACCTCTACTCCTGTTCAAAAGATTGAGGAAGGGTGTGAACCAGACAGAAGGTGAACCTATCTAATATTGAATAAAAAAAAATAATTAGTAAATAAAATTTCAGAGTTCAGACCGAGGCGTTAGAAGTATAGAGTTGAAGTAGATTTAGGAAGGAACCAGAAACCCAATACTAAACATGAAACAAGGGATAAGCCAAATGACTAGACAGGTATATGAACTGAATGATAGACAAACCTATCTACTTTTATTGATTATATCAAGAGGTGCAATAGACACTCAAACTTTAAATTAAAATTTCTGATATTCACTCACTGAACATAACTGAGAGTGGTACATTCTGTTCTCTTTAATTCAGTACCCTTGGGACCAGGCCATGACTAGACCATATAAAATGCCAGATAACAAAAACAACCTGAAGAAAAACCTTATATAAACAGTGTTGCCAGCCAATTCCATATATATATATATATATATATATATATATATATATATATATATATATATTGCTGTGTTATGAAAGGAAGAACAAAGCTTAAAACAGGAAATAAAAAAAAATCATTAATGCTTCCAAACAAGGTTTTTATTGTTTCATCCAATACTAAATACTAAAACCCAAAAACAATATGCATACTGTCATGAATGGATATATAAGAAATGAACAAGACTGTATCGCCAAAACATTCTGCTTTTGTTGACTGCTGCAGAAAATTATAAATGATATGTGGTGCTAATATCATAGCTGCTCAGTGAAATAATGGTTGCTCATTGAAAAAGAATGGATGATCATGAAGTGCAAGATAAAAAGGAGTTGGCCTAGAGTGGCAAGTTTATTTAAATTTAACTGTCTTGGTTATTTTAATAATTATTATTCTTAATATATCTTATGCAACAAAGATAATTAGGAATTGGTATTTTATCACTGTCATAAATTGTTTGTCTATTCTTTGAAGGAAGCTGTGTAAACATAACCCGAATAAGCCCATGAATATATCACAGTCATCACGTAAGGTTGATAATGAACACTTCAGTTTGAAATTTTGGGTTGTCATTCTCATAGACTAGTTCACAACCATGCTAAAAGAGCCAAGTAATATTGGCTGCTTAGTTAATGAATGTCAGATGCTTTCTCATATGGAAACAGTTGGTATTACCATTGGTTCATACAGCAATGACTCCACTTAATGCTAATATTATTTTCTCTCCATGAACAGTCTCATTATTGTGAGAAACTAATGAATTTGATACATTGTTTTGTAAAATGTCCCTCTTGTGTTCATATAATATTTTATTTAATCTTCAGACTTCTCCAATATATTCTTTGTGGCAATCTTTAGAGGTGATACAGTAAACTCCTCGAAGTTCTGGTTTGCTGTTTTGTTTTGTATATTGATAAAGTTTTTATCTTTTTATATGCTGTTGTGATAAATTTTATGTTGAGTTTAGATAAATTCTTTTCATTTGTAGTTGTAATAGAGTTTGTGGGTAGAACAACATATTTTTTGATTTGTCTGGTTAGTCAGGAGAGTCAACTTTTTAATTTTGAATATTTTTTGAACTTTTTATTTTGCCTTGAATATGAAATAGTTAGGGCATTGGAGGAGCTTGAAAATATTTAAAAAAAATATTTCTCCTCTTCATGTAAATATTGAAGTCTGTAAATTCTGAGTTCTCTTAAGTAGAATCTGATGAATATTCCAGATTGTATGTTGTTATGATGGAAATAAAAATTTATTAGACCACTTTTATTAATTGATTTTTGGTTGACACTTAAGTTTTAAGCTACTGTTAATGCAATGTAGTATGATATCTAGGATAGGTAAAGTTTTCTTACATTTCATATGTAAATTCTATTTTATTTTCAACTTTTTTGGTTTATCTACAAGAGCAGGTAAATCAGTATTACAGAGATATATTATTAGAGCACCATCAATATAATGGAAGTATGTTGGGTGTTTAGACAAAATATTTTGGAAAGGATGAGATTCAAGAAATTCTAAGAAAATACATGTCATTACTACACTAAGAGCTGATCCCATTGGTAATCAACATTTTTGTTTATAAAATTACTATTAAATGTGAAATAGCAATGAGATGGCAGATTTTGATTATTTTAGCTATTGGTACAGAGAAGTTTAGATTTGATTGTGTTCGATGCATTTTTAAGAGATTTAAGCCTTTGTCAACTGGGATTTTATAACTAGACTGGCCATGAAATTGTCAGTCAGACTTGTTTCCCTTAGTTTTTCAAATTTTTTGCCTGATTTTTTTATATGTGATGGACTGATTGTTCTGATGAGAGGAGTTAAAATACCTTTGATGGCTTTTGCAAACTTGTGGTAAATGTATTCTATTGCTGAAATAATAGGGCACGTTTGGATGCCTGTTTATGCCTGTGTATATTAGGGAGACTGTAATGTTTCGATATTCTAGGGTGATATTCTATTAGTCTATATTGTGATATGTCTTCAGTCTTAATTAGTTTCCTAATCGCATTACTAAATTTTTGTGTTTCAGTAATTATTTTCTGTTTGTTTATTTTTTCATGTGTCATTATCACTAAGTATTGAACTGATTTTTTTCATCGTCTGAGTTCTTATTCAGGATGACAGTCCCATTTTCCTTGTCCGAGGTAGTAATGTAGATTTCCTTATTTTTTGCTAGGTTACTGAGTGCAGTTAAGAGTCTCTGTGGTAATGTTTTTTGTTATCTGTTTATATAGTGGCAGTGATTATTCCTTGAATGAAGCTTTTGATGAATTCTGTGCTATTTTTTTTATATGTATATATACAGGGAGCAAAAGGTAAATTGTCACCATTTTATATTTTTAATTTCACGCATGTGTATTGTCTGTTTTTGTTGACTGCACAGTAAAGTAAGGTCAGTTGAGTACTATCTGTGAGGAAAAAGAAAAAAACACCATGACATAATTCACTCTGCCAGAAATTTCGAAATGGCATGCTGTACTGCTTAGCATTCATGCCAGAAGCTTGAATACACACATTTTAGTGTGTTTGGGTATCCATCTGAAGTCAGTGCAGAGGATTCAGAAAGAGTTGGATGATATATCCAGTCAACATCATGGTGTTTGGAGTGATCACTAGTGATGGCATTGCTATGCCTCCTTTCCTCTTCCCACAGGGTCTCAGACTCAGCATGGAGGCCTACATCAAGTGCCTTGAGAAGGGTTAGTGGTAAACTAGGTCAAAAGGGTGGCTACTGGAAATAACATATGTCTGGCTACAGGACTCTCTCTCTCTCCATATATATATATATATATATATATATATATATATAATGCCACGCAATCAGGGGAAACCCTCAAATCTGGCCACCTAACTCCCCAGGCTGCAACCCCCTTGATTATCATGTGTGTGGCTCAGTTGAGCGAGAGACCAATGATACTCCTTGTAACACCAAAGATGAACTGAAGAGAAAGATTATTCATCAACTGTGATTGAGATTTATTTTTTAGTATTTCAAGATATTTTTGTGTTATTTTGGTAAACATATATGAAATTTCCACAAATATCCTTAAATGTCTATAATTGGTAACAGAAGCCATTGGTTTATACCAATGGCTTCCCATACTTAATACTTCTCGAATTCACTCTCACGTGGTTATGTGTGACGACATGAGCTGCAGTACGATTTTTGCTTCCAGCATCTTATATGCACAAGTTTATCATTGCTTGGAAATCATCCATGTAAACAGAAATAGACTATCATCACATTCTTGTGTGTGTATTGCTTAATATATTGTACAGTAATTGTCATCTTTGATAATCGCTTATGTAAGACGAAAGCTTAGATTGGATTAAAAAATATGTATCAATATTGTGATTTTCTTTCTTCGTTTAATGATAATGTTATTAAGCTTATCAGACATCACGAAAAGAATTTACATAAAATAAATAGACAACACTTGTCCATATTATTTAATGAAACATGTATGAATAAATATATATATATATATATATATATAGAAAAAGTTGCAAATTAAAAAAATAATGTTTTTTTATGAAAGTATTTATTTTTATATATATATATATATATATATATATATATATATTTGATATTTCAGATTGACCTCAATCTTTGTTCTGAAATAACTGTTTGTTACAAATAAATTAAAATTACTGTTTGTTTACAAGTAGCATCCGTCGCGAGATGCAGATGTCACGTGATATGGAACACAACTGTGTTTGAATATTCCTAATATAAATCTAACTGTAATCATATTTTAGATGTTGTTTAAAAAAATTTTTTAACTATATCTAAAAAAATCTTTTACTATTGAAATATTTATAAAGATTTAAAATACCCATGCCTTTATTTAACCCTAGTTTATATGTATTTAATTTTAAAATCCAGTATTTTTCTTTTTTTTCTGCATGTGTATGTGGAACTGAAATCAGAATCTATCAATAAACATTTACAGTTTTCTAATGAGTGTCCTGATTGATTAAAGTGTTCAGCTATGGGGGAATATGGATTGTTTTGACGTATCATTTGTTTATCATTGTTGAAGCAAAATCTAAAATTATTTCTAAATTCACCAATATATCCACTATTAGGACATAAGGTGCAGAATAAATAGTAGATTATGTTATGGCTATCACAGGTGAGGTGGGTGTATCTTGATATTGGTGTTGGGTACAGAAAATATATTATCTGTTATTAAGTGTTTGCAAACTAAGCAACGAGGTTTGTTACATTTGTAATTTCCTGATTGGTTTGTATTGTTTAGATATTTGGTAGAGGTGAGGCTAGATGATAGGTTAGGTGATTGTTTCTTTGCATTAATGGGTGGTTTATCAAAAATGTCTTTGATCTTTTTGTCTAATTGGTGGTTCTTGTAATCCTTTTTTAAATTGTGAATAAGTGTGTGGGAATACTGATTGTGGTTATATGCTATATATAAATATATATATATGTCAGTGATAGAATTTTTGAGCAATTAAAATAATCAGTATAGTAATTTAACAAATCTAGAAGAATCCTCAACAGAATGCAGAAAGCACTGGACAGCAGTTTCCTATTTGGAACTTATTTGTATAGTTGGTATGATGTTTGCGTTGTATAGAAATAGTCTGGGTTTCATTCTTGGTAGTAGATGTGCACTACTGATGAGTACCAAATAGGATGAAACAGCTCTCCAACGCTTTCTGCATTCTGTTGTGGATTCTTTTAGACTCAATGAATTACTAATATATATATATATATATATATATATATATATATATATATTTGTGTGTGTGCATATAATGTATTCCAGTCTTTGAACTGAACAGCCAATGTACCTATATATATTATTTAATTTCTAATGATGAAAGCTTGTGCAGAACCAACAACAAATTTTTGAAGAAGTAAATATCAAGAACTGGTGGACATAATGTGACACAAGGTCTCCTAACAGTCCTCTTCAGGTTTTGAATTCAGAGTTATCCTTCTTGTAGATTGGTTTCCAAACAATGCCTGAAAGAGTACAATATGCTTTACTATTTAACCCGTCAATAAGGGAAAATAGAGAGATAGATCTATATGTATATCAAGAGAGATAGATATATAGTGTGAACTTACAAACCAATACTTTATGGTGACTATTGGTTTCATGCCTAAATTGCTATTGAGCTGTAAAATGAAATCATCAAGAAGTGTTGATTCCCATGTCCACATTCTTTATTTCTACAAGCCCTCAACATCAAATATTATGTTCTTTTGCCCCCCAAAATATAACAGATTTTAAACATATATAAGATAATGTAGCTGGCTACTCATTTCCAAGCACAGCTGTTTTCCAGAGTGGCTAAACAATCCCTGTCACATATGTGTTTTTTCAATACCCACAATTTTGTGGGTATTGAAAAAACACATATGTGACAGGGATTGTTTGCAAGTGGTTTATACTTCAAGTATGTTGAGTGGCCCTTAGCTCCAGATTTTCAGAGAGCATTTATAATCTGACTTGATCAACAATTTCAACAAACCCACAATGGCCTAGCATCCAGTAGACACTCTTCCCCAGATTTTTGAACAAGTGTAGGGCTTTATCCCTTGTTTCTTGTTTAAGATTAGGCTTTCAGTTCCTTCTAAAGTCTTCTCATTCTCTTTCCGCCTCAGTAACCCCTTATATCTTAGTAGAATTATCACTTTGCTTGGGGTTAATTCATTAAAAACACCCACTTATTACACCATTCTTCTCCACAAGATTAAAACTTTCTTTAAACTAAAGCCATTATAATAAGATCCAAATCTTAGATCAGTTGATTAGTATGTCTTTGTGAAATTCCCAATTTCTAAATTGATCTTCAGTCTTCAAGTTTGATGAGAAATGATTTCCTTTTTTTCAAACCCTTAGATGAATAACTGGTATGACTTCTTTGCTGTGTAGCCATTATCCTGCGTCTACAATATCAGTCTATCAGATGTGGAAATAACAAACCCGCCCGCTTTGAATATATTACCAATAAAATGGTATTTTAGTTTATAAACTTATGTCAAGTACATAGCACTCTCAAAGTGACATCAAAGCATTTTCAAACATCAATAAAATCGTTCCTTCTATTCCCCAACCTCCAAAAAATGAAAAAGAAAATACGCTGATTAATTATTTATAAGTATCTAAAAACCATTACCCAGTGATCACACTCGTCAACTTTGGGCTATATATTATCAGATTAATATATGAATTTATTATTGGTTCAATGTGTTTGCATTAATGACTCTCTGAGGCTTAAAAATATACCTTGGTATATTTCTATATGATTAATTAATAGTCAAAGAGGAAAGAATTGTGTAATATTTATTTAATTTTTTTAATTTATTTTTAACGATTAAAAATTTAAAACTTAATGATTTTATTTTCACTGTGGATAATATATTTTTGACTTGTGCATTGTGATCATGACACACACACACACACACATAATTAAAATATAGTTATAATTTTCACATAGGCTGCAAATTCAATTCCACTATATGTGGCATCCATTGGCTTCAAGAAACTTTGGTTCTGCATGTGTAAGTCTATTTTATAAGTTTTATATATATATATATATATATACACACACACACACACACACACACACATCTTTATGTAGGTATGTTATATGGATGTATGCATTATATATATATATATATATATATATATATATATATGCATTATATGTATGTATGCATTATATATATATATATATATATATATATATGCATTATATGTATGTATGCATTATATATATATATATATATATATATATATATATATGCATTATATGTATGTATGCATTTTATATATATATATATATATATATATATATATATATATATATATATATAAATGCGTGTCTACATAAATATGTCAGATTTACATCTTATCCTCATTATTTATACAAGATTGCACTGTTGTGTTTTCTGATAAACACTATTAAAGCCCATTTCAAAGATTTCTTCATATTTATGATGGTAAAACTTTTGTATTTATTTAATTTTATTGATGGAATTTTAAAATTATTTTATCATATACTTTATTTGAAAAAAATTCCCTACACTCATCTTAAAATGTTGTTGGAATCAAATGTCTGTTAATTTAATGATCAAAATTTTATAAAGTGCAAATTTATATAGAAAACATTGAACTGCTTAATATAGTCTAACATATTATGAAAGGAAAATATAAGTGTTTTGAATGAATGCACTATGTATATTAGAATAATACACATTTTATAATATACATTTATAGAATCTGTATAATACATGCTTTTCATTATATATTTTTAATCAATAATCATCTTTTATGTGCCATGTCCCTTTAGTATTTAGATGATTATGGCTTTCAACAATTTCCTGTCCTTTGTAGCTCTTAGTAACTTTTATCTGTTTATGTCTCCTAAAACCTTTTTTGACACTGATTTATTCAGTTTATTTTGTCTATATAACAGTACACATATATGTGGTTTATTTAAGAGTATACATATTTAAATAAATGTTTGGACTGTGTAAAATATATACTGACATAAATATAAATAAAACATGCTCACCCAATTAAAACACATAAAAGAATACAATGAAAATTTCCTAATTTTTTTGCATACTATTGTTTACTTGACATCTAAATACAGAAATATATACATAACATCATACCATCTATTGTTGAAGTAATTCTATATAATTTACGGATGATCTTTGAAGAGCAATAAAAATCTTTTGTGTAACATTATTGTTAAGTGTGTGTGTTTTGGCAGTTTTTGAATATCACATCTTTACGTGTTGGCAGGTATCATGTCACCCACTGATTCATAAATACATGATACTTGAAAAAAATGACATGATACCAACTGAAGCAAAAGAAAATTTCTGTATTGTGTTTCTTTAAGATGTTTGCAATCATGGCTCTCCACAATTCCCTGTCCTTTGTAGATCTTGAAAGATTTTCTCTTTTTTTATCTCTCCTAAACCTTGTTCTGCCATCCATTTACTCAGATTGGCCATGCAGGTTATGCGTTCTTTTCCTCCATTCCTCTTGCCTATAATATACCCTGTGAGTATCAAACTTTCCAAGCGCTTTTTTCCCCTTATATGCTCTAGGAATTTCAACTATCTCTTTCAAATGCAAAGTATAAGTATCCTTTCTCTTTCCATTATCTGTAAAACTTCATCTTGGTGACACGTTTGGTACTTGTCGTTGTCTTCTTATCATGATACTTGAAAAAACTGACATGATACCAACTGAAGCAAAAGAGGAAAAGTTTTTCCATGTGCCCTGTCCCTTCAGGAGGCTGTCGATCATGACTACAATTTCCTGTTTTTTATAGCTGTCAATAAATTTTGCCTTTTGTTATATCACCTAAACTCTGTTCAACTATCCACCTACTGAAGCTTGCCATATAGGTTATGCCTTGTTTTTATGTTGGTCTTGCCTTGAGTCTGTCCTGTGAGTATCAAATTTTCTAAGCTCTCTTTCCTAATTATGTACCATAGATATTTCAACTCTTTCTGATTTTAACTATAAGTGTCATTTTTGTTTCCATTTTTTTTTTTTTTTAAGCATTTCACCCCAAGCAAGGCAGGAGCCACTAGGACGCAAGGGGTTACAGAAAATTTAGAGCAAGATCAGATAGGAGTGATAGAAGAAAGGATTGAGGGTATTGGATAGATCAAGGCAACTGGAGATGTCGATTGACATTACACTTGAATAGCTAGAGATTATAGCTCACAGGGAAACAGGAATAGGGAAGGGAGTTCCACGGGCGAGAGGTGCGAGAAGCTATTGGAGTAGAAGAGACGGCTACATTTAGGAGTTTTGACAGTGAAGGGGTGAGAGCGGGATGCCAGCCTCGTATGGCGCTTGAACTCATGACGTCTGGGAACCAGCGAATGCAGCTCCTCGGATCAATTTCCATGGAAGTATTTGTAGAACAGATTAGAGGGAGATTTTGTCTAAAACTGTGTTGTTACTCACATGTTTGGTCCATTGTATTCTCAGCATCCTTCTGTAGAATCACATTTCTGTTGTTTCAAGTCTTTTTCATCTGTTAAAAGATTGAAATTATTTTTTTTAAGTTCAGCCCAATAATAGCAGCAGACAAGAGGAAAATATTTTAAATAATATATTTATGTGTTACCTCTTCTTTAAATATTTTGTAACACTATTTAAAACTTGTCTGTGCAAGCATTATGTGCATAGATCTTGCAAAACAATCAATAATCATAGAAATCATATTCATATATTAATGCCAAAATCTTCAAAAAGATTTTTATCATTTTAAATAGCGAGTTTTTTTTTGTTTGTTTTTTTGTTTTGTTTTGTTTTGATCTGACAGAAATAGAGTTGCTCTATTGACTGTTAAGTGATGAACTGGTCAGTTAAATTGACCAGCTCTGTGTTCAGTTGATGTTCCTCAATTTAGCTCTGTCTCTAGCAGAATGAGATCAACATTATTATCGGCACCATTAGCATTACTAAAAGACTAAAAGATGTTAAAAATGTCTGCAATGATTTCATAGACTCACAGTTGGCACAAACAAATCATCAATCATCGCTACTGCTAGAATTTGATTCTTTACTCAAATCAAACTAAATTGCAATCAATTATCATGATACAAATTGATTACTTCAGTAAGACTTTTGATTAGATTTCTTTCCACTGATGAATACCAGTCAAAATATTTTCTTCTTCTCTGATGTACCATGCCCCTAAAATATGTGGATGGCCATGGCTCTTGACAACATCCTATTCTTTGTATCTCTTAGTATGATTTGTCTTTTCACCATCCCTTTGATATGGTATATAAAAGAGCAACTTAGAAAACTTGTTAACTCTGCCAATGGAAAAAAGTGACTGTGTGCAGTATCAATGCTAGTTTGTTAAATTCATGCACAGCAGTATAGTGACATATACAAACTGATGAATGGCTAATATCCCATGAGAATAGAAACCCAGTTTTATTTGCTGATTGGATGTGATACGTATAACTTGAGTTGTAAAAAGAAGGGTGACTACTGGTGGAAAACTTTGATTGTAGTAAACTAGTGAAGATTGAACTCACTTCAATAGTAATAGACTAAAAGCTTTTTAACCACTTCTATACATTAAGGCATTCTGTGTACACTGAATACAAAGCCCAAAAGCCACTTAAGGTAGAAGGTTACTAAATGCTAGTGGTAATATTAGCCTTTTTCAGCAAGGAACTGCCCTGTTAGGTGGGTCTTCAGAATACACCGACAGCACCTTTACAGAGGGGTGACCCTCCCACCTCCAATGAGGCCACCAGTTTGGTGTGGGTGGCCGACTCATAATGTCTGGGGACAGGTTCCTGGTAGCTGATGACTTCAGGAGTCAGAATTAAATACTTCTGACTCCTGACACACCAATTTAGCCCTTACTTGTACTAGAGATGTAGTCAGAGAGGCCAAATCAATCATTTGGCTGCTCATGCCAATCTCTAGTGCCTATAACTATATCAATTTATGTAGTCCTTTATCACTAAATAGAATACCCCAGATATACACTACGATAAAATACCATCTTTCTCCAATTTAAGGGCATTAGAAGGTGTTGGTTCTAGACTTAGACATGTGTGCAGACATATCAGTTTATACACTTATTTGAGAAGTGCAACAAATGGTTTAACGGGTGCTCAGTGTCTCTCCTGAATATGAGTATAGTGGTTTGGGTAGCCCTGACCTGTCTAAGCAACTTGGTTTCCTTCTTGACATGTCCTAATGTCAGGCTCTGAGGTAGGTGTGGATCACAGGCGGTAATTCTTTTCTTTATCAAAATAATGAACAACCAAAATAAAAAACTCAAAAGCTAACTTTCAGGCTCTGATTCTGAAAAAGAAATGTTATGACTACCCTTGATATTTTCTGCTTGCATCCCTGGAGAAAACTCGTCTGGCAAAACTTTCCCCTTTCTTAATTAAAATGGTGTTATCTAGCAGGATTAACCCCCAAAACAGTTAAGAAATTGAGAAATAGCAATTTGCTGATAGAGATGGAAAATAGGAAACATGTCAAAAGTTTTATCAAGATGAAGATTTTCATAAACTCAAAATAAAAACCTTCCTCTATGAAAGGCTGAACACTTCTAAGGGAGTCATTAGAAGTAGAGAGTTGTCTTTGGCCACACCTAAGGAAATTATATCTGCCTTAGGAAGCCAGGGGGTTAGTAATTACCATCAACTCACAATGAGAAGGAAAGGAAAACCATCACAACAGACACATATATCCTTACTTTTGTCACACCTCAAATCCCCAAGAAAATAAAAGTCAGGTACAATATTTATCCAGTGGAACAATATATTCCTGCCCCACTGAGGTGCTTCAAGTGCCAAAGATTTGGGCATCATAGGGATAGCTGCAGGAAGTCACCCAACATGTGGAAAATGTGTCCAAAGTGATTCAAACCACATGGAAGAAGAATGCCACTATGAAGTAAGATGTGCTAGCTGCCAGGAAAATCATCCAGCATACTCCTGATTATATGGTTTCTGGAAAAGGGAAAAAAAAGAGATATTCGAGGTGAAACATAACAAAGCACAAGTTTTTAGAAAGCTACAGGAAAGGCCCTTCCTATGCAAAAATAATGCAAGGAATGACCACACTGAATTCCATTCAACCTAACAAATAAGAGCCTTCATTGAGAAGCTTGTACACTTAGGACTGGCCCAAATTTCAAAATTACCTGAAAGGTATCTACTCCAAAGAAATAATGCAGACTGAATTTCAAAAGAAAGTCAATAAAAGAATTGAAATAATAAATAAAGAAAAAACAAATACAAAATCTACCACTCAAACACAAAACCTTTCCTTCAAATTAAAGGTTACAGTGATCTCCTATCCATGCACCAAAAACCATCAACGATAGACTTAAAAACTTATCTCCCAAAAAAGCAACCAGTCAAACAAAAACCAGATATTTAAAGTGACCAAATTCCTACCCAAAGCCAATTTGATAAACTGGAAGAAATGGAGATGGAAAGCCAGAACCCACAAAAGGCTAGAACCTCTAAACTCAAAACCTAGAAAATTTAAACACAACTACATCCTAAGCTAAAGCCCAAAACATTTAGAAATCATATATCAAATAATTCAATGGAAGTGCTATGGAATAAAGGCAACTGCTTCTACTAATAACAGACCTATCACCGGCAGTTTTGCCTTCAGGAAATATTCCTTAAAAAATGACAAACTGAATATAGAATAATACTATCAATACAACTAGACACATAACACTGGGCTTTGAGTGTCAGATGGTGCATCCATCCTAGTTAGGAATGATGTACCTCAAAGTAAAATAAATTTAACAACTAGTTTACAGGCAACTGCTGTTAAGGTGAACTTACACAGGCCAATAAACATCTGCTCAGTATAAAACCCACAGAATGAACCAGTAAATGAAGCTAAAATTCATGAAATCATGAGGCAACTCACTGCCACTTTTATGATACTAGTGGACTTTAACTGTCACAGTACCATATGGGCTGTAAAGACACAAACCAAAAGGACTTTAGAAATGATAAAACCTCGACTTACATAAATCCATTTTCTAACAGTTACTCTGCAATAGACTTATCCCTATGTCATCCATAAATTTATATGGATTTCTCTTGGAAAGTACTGGCAGGAACATGAGGTAGTGACCACTTGTCAATCATCCTGCAAAATTCAGAACATAATGACAAAAATCCTTTCCATTGGAATTTGGGTGGAGCAAACTGGAAAGAATTTAAAAACCAATGCTCTGAAAAACTAGTTAAAGGAAAAAGCATCAAGGTTTTAAAACATTTTAAGGAAATACTCATCTCTATTGTCAAAAAATGCATTCCAAAAAATATAGCACGAAAAAAAGAAGCAGTCCTTGGTACAATGAAAAATGTAAAAAAGCTTCAGTCTAAGAAGAGAAGCTCTGAGAGAATGCAACAAACAAACCTACAGCCTCTAATTTACTACAATTTAAGCAACTCCAAGCAGAAACACAGAAATAATTAAGGAAACTAAAGAATGCTGGAAAAATCTATATCAACAGATTCAATTCTGCTACAAAAACAAAATCTGTCTGGAATATGATAGATAGCAGGCAAATTCCAAACAAGCAATCTAAAACACATAATAAAATAACTTTAAAATAACCAGTAAAAAGGATATGCTGACCAAATAGCCAAAAGAATCTCTAAAAATTTATCTGGCAAGAATGCTAACCAACAATTTCTTTTGCTCAAACAAAAAGTGGAATAACAAAAACTAAACTTTAAATTAAGAGCTATAATCTACCATTCACTCTGGATGAACTAAATAAATCTTTAAAGAAAACCTACAACTCAGCTGTGGGCCCAGATGATATCCACTATGAATTTATAAAACAGTTACTCAATAAATTATTACAACTGTGGTAAGATTGTATAAAAACATATGGACAAGTGGCAACTTCCCAGAAATATGGAGACAGTCATTCATCATTCCTATTCCAAAACCTGAAAAGAATGACACAGACCCTGAAAACTACAGACTAATAGCATTAACCAGTTGTCAATGTAAAATTATAGAGAGTATAGTCAACAACAGTTTGACTTGGCACCTGGAAATTAAAGGCTTAATCAACGATTTCCAATGTGCTTTTTGCGAAAAAAGAGAATTACTATGGACCATTTAATACTCCCAGAAACCTTTGTAAGGAAAGCCTTCATTAAGAAGGAACATCTCACAGCAGTCTTTTGTGACATACAAAAGGCATATAACACAACATGGAAATTTGGTAGCTTGAAAGATCTGCATCAACTGGGTTTAAAAAGAAGGCTGATCCAATTCATAGAGAATTTCCTGGAAGACTGAAGATTTCAAGTCTGTATAGGAACTATGCTATCAAAACTGCAAAACTAAGTAGAAGGGGTTCCACTTTATGTGTCAAAATTAACTCCATTGTTAAATCTCAAAGCCCAGGAGTGAGTTGCTCTCTATATACTGATGATGTTCTAAAAATGTACACATCACGGAATATATATACCATAGCAAGATGACTCCAATGATGCTTCAATAAAGTACACAAATAAGCCAGAGAAAATGGTTTTGCCTTTTCCAAAATGAAAACCAAATGCCAACATTTCTGTAAATTAGAGAGTTTATGCACAGAAGCTAATGAAACACATCCATACTTAAGGGATGATAAACTATGTCAAAATAAAATATATATAGCATTACTTTTAAACCTAATTACTGTAATCTATTCCAACAAAATGACAATAAAACCTTCTGGATTAAGGATGAAATCCATTGCTGAAGAGTTAGGGATCTCACTTTCAAATATACAAGAAATAACTGCAGCCAGTATTCCATTATGGACAATCAAACATGCTGAAGTCTTGCTCGAAGTAAATAAACCTCATAAAGAAATGATGCACACACTCACATTCCAGGACACGTTTGAGGACTTTGGAAAACTACCTTAATAATACACCCATTTCTTACAAAGAATACATATTCTATTCATACACATCTACTGTAAGATTTTTGTTGGCATTAAATAATTCATTGAGGTTGATATGCTACAAAATAAACCAAACCATCAAGGAAAGATTAGGCATTCATTGACCGAGCAACCAATATTGCTTTTGGTTGAAATTTATAAAATCTTTCTCTAAAAAAAAATTTTGTGGGTAACAGGTTTTTCTAGTCCAATCACTGATATTGCTCTTTCTAGTACTGATGGGGGGTTTCTTCCTAACCTTTGTTATTGATTTGAATCAATCCACAACAAAGGAAAAGGTGAAAAAGTTTTTTTAAATACAAAAATAAAAAATATATTAAATTTTCATGTTTTTACAACTAAATTTTTCTCAGCCTGTTAAAGTTCTTGTGTTTAGCTGTTTATTAATATGAATAAAATATGATTTCTTTATGTGTGAAAAAGAAAAGCAAGGAATAAAGTGAGTAGGAAAGTGTAAGTTTCACACAGCTTGGTGAGGAAGATGGGTGAATGTGTAAGAGAATATATTTGAAGCTATTGTCATACACTGTAGAATTCCTTACTGGCTTGTCTGTTCTAGAAGCTTTGATTAAATACTCTTCAAAGGGATCATGAAGCATATTTTTTATTATCAGCGAGAATGCGACCTGTTAGTCGAAAAATGTTGAATAATTATTTTCAAATGATTCATTTATTAACCAAAAGGATGCATAGTTACTCTCAGAAATCATTTTTTGTCATTTGATGATTGATCATCTTGCTGTTTATTTTCACCTTGACTCCACACCTTTTATTTAAAGTAGAGTGGAATATTAATATCTTGATTATGTCATTATTTTCTCTTTGAGTTACATGTGCTATCCATTTTAATTGTTGTTGCTATTGGTAGTCCTCAGGTGACGTGGTTTCTGTTTTTTTTGTACAGTTCATGAGGTTATTGTATGATTGTAAGAAGTGGCGTTAAGAAGTACAGATTATGAGGATATGTAGGAAAGATAACATTTGACCCTACATTTGAAGTTTAAGATTGTCGTGATCAGAGAAGCAGCCACTCTTTGTTCCATAAAGTATCAGTTCTTGAGAAGAAGCTGTTCAAATAGAACTTCCTTCTTACCAATAAGTGAATGCAGATCATTTGCCCCATTGAACATGGCATTAACATCTGAACTAATGAAACAAATGAATATATCTCAGCAGAACCCTTGGAATGGAAATAGCAATAGAATAGCAACATTTATACTGTGGGGAAACAGGTGGTAGAGTTGAAAACAATTCATTATTCACAAGATCACATGAATAGGCATATACACGCACATACATAGATATAAGGAAAGCTAACTCAATACCCACTTGATCCTTGAATTGATTTCAGAGGAAATAGATACAAATATATTTTTTCAATATATTTTAAGAAGAAAGTAATATTTATTCAATATTCTAAACTGATTTTCATGGACTCCTACATTTCTGTAATGGCTGCTTTATTTTTGGAAGATTTTTAATTACAAAATTCAGATTTTTTCTTTTAGGAGACATCAATCATTGCATAATCAAATTTATTTTTAGATGACTAAAATTGACATTAAGCCCACCTAAAACCTGTTCTATGTCGGCAAAGAGCATTTCTATTTTTTAATTGCTAATGTTATGCTATTTTCTAGCAATTGAAACCAAAATTAAAAATTCAAGATAGATATTCAAATTGATGCAAAACTTTAGACATTTTAAATTAAGAGTCTGTGATCATCACTACATTTGTAAAGTTTTAATACATACAAAGTCAGAATGAGCAACTTATACATTATACTATTTGATGCAGATGCCTACTCATAATATGAGGGATAAAAAGTACCCTAAGAACATTGGCTCATTTTATTTTAATTTGTTTAAAATGCTATGATTGTTACTAACTAGCTTTATTTATGTATTATCACATAATATATTCGATTTTAGTATATGAATAAGTGCTCTTAAAATATTTCTAATATTTTATTTTATGACCCTTCTTGTTTCAGTCTGTCATGTAAATTGTTTTAAAATTAATTATTTTTATTGATAGTCTTCTGAATCTGTTTCTTTTATGCTAGCTGAGTTCAGATTTAAATATCAAATAAGATTTATTTTTTAATATTAAATATTTTTTAAATTTCTTCTGTTTTTAATTTTTCCTTTTAATGAGTAAACACAAGAAAAAAATTAGAATTATCTAATTATATATAAGAAAATTTCATCATGTAAAAAAATTAAAGAAAATATGTTTAAAAGCTTGTTACTCTGGTAAATTTTTATACAAAAAAGAATCCAGAAAGTAAGAGAAAAAAATCTGTTTAATACAAATAACTAACATGGAAATTTCTGTTACATTAATAAATAATAGATAAAACAATATACCAAATGATTAGTGCTAAAGTGTATGATCCAAGGAGATCAGTTTTAATGTTACATTCCAGTTATCAAAAAGTACAGCATTGTTGACAAAATAATGAACAAATTCTCCAAGATCTGGCATAGGCACCATAAATTTATAGAAGATTTTTTAATCAAATTTGGCATTTATACTCAAAATGTGCCAATGATGCAAGGGTTATAAGCTTTGGAAATGGAATAGGCAAACTTTAAATTTTAACTAAAGTTGTTAAATTAACATTGTATTAATACCATTGAAAAAGGCGTGAACTAATATGTTCTTCTAGTTATAAGTAAAATAGAAACAGACTTGGCTGTTTAGCCTTGATAGGTGGACAATTCCGAATTCAAAATGAATTACAAATTATAGCATCAAAAAATAGCAAGCAAAACTGTAAATATAAACGTGAATTATAAATTGACTTAATATGAAGATAGAGTAATAATAAGACATTCACAGGCTTTGGCTTTATTAATTACGGCTGAACACCTATGACCACAGGTCTTCACTAATTTGTCACATTGTTCAGGCATAATTTAATCCCATTCTTCCTGGAACTTCTTCTGTCATTAATCAGTCACTATTGTCATTTTTCTGACCCTAACATTACTGTTTATGGTTTTGTAAAGATTCTAAATTGTCACAAGATCTGGACTTTAGACAAATATTTTCAACTTCAAAAAATTGTTTAGCATTTTTTTAATATGACAAGGGAGATTATCAAACATAAAAGTAGTCCTCAGGACAGGAGAGGCTCTCAGAAAAGCAGCAGCATGTTTTTCAATAATATTCTGAAAAACTGCAGCAGTTACTGCACCATCTAAATAAATGAGTAGGCAGACACCTGTACCTGTGAATATCCAATACATGAATCTTTTCACTACATCCAAATTTAACTCATTTTATTCATTCTTTTTTTTAAAAGCACAACAATAATGGCACTAGGACACAAGTGGTTAATGGGAGTGAAAGAGAATGAGAAAAATTTAATGAGAAGGAAAGGACAATAAAGGAACAGAGGTCAGGAAGGAAGGAGATTGCAGTTGACATTGCATTTAAATTTTTGAAGCTTGTAGGTGGCAAGGAAGAAAGAAATTGGAAGGCAGTTCCACAGGCAAAAAGTGTGAGAAAAAAAAACTATTACAATAGAATATGTGGTTGCAGTGAGTTCAACAGTAAAACAGTGAAACCTAGTTGCCAATCTAGGAGCACGCTTAAATTCATGCAGTCAAGGGATCAAAAAAGAAAACTCATCAGAACGGTTTCCATGACAATATTTGTAGAAAAGACAGAGGGAAGCCAAATCCTGTCATTGACAAAGTAATTGAAGTCAAGATGCCAGGTGAGGACTGATTACATTATAGACCCTTATTGAATTTTGTCAAGAATCTCAAGATATATAGTAGAAGCACCAGGCCATATATTGCAGCAACATTCAAGACATGGCTGAATGGTAGAAACAAACTCTCACATTCATGCCATGTGGCATACTACCTGTTAAATTAAAGACAGTTAAATTAATGTTATTTTCATTGCACTTGAACAATTCTTATTGAGCTCGACAGTGTTATTTTTTTTTGTTCTTTTTACTGATAAGGGTTTTGACAGCAAAAAAATAGCCTGAAGATCTGCTTCTCATAAACATGACGCTCACTGCCACAAAATTTTGATGTCCAATTCTGTACTTACCTGATACACAATGCCTGCTACTGTGTCAAAATGGTCTGATATGGAAAGTCATTGAATCGCCCATTTGTGCTGAGGAATCATTTTAGGTATCCACTTTGGATGATAAGGTAATGTAGATGGGCCAGTTTCATCATAGTTTTAATACTGAAGAATTTTCATTGTCAGTTCTATTTACATCTTTTGAGTTTTTAGTGGGACAAACTGACATCTGAGTAATTCATCAAGTCTGCAACTGTTTGTTAGTATGGGAAAATTGCTGCAGATAAATAAGGTAACAAAGCTGAATAGTACCGTATAATATTGAGCTTTGTTGGTTGATTGGTTGGTGACATCCATCAATGGTCGAGTGGATCTAAAGAATGCTGGATCTAACAACAGTTTCTCCAGCAAAGGGGAATGCAGTTTTTAATTCTTCTGATTTTCTTTAATAAGATTTGTCAATTATTCAGGCCAGTAGATGAAAATAAATATACTGTTTAATAAATAAACCAAATTTACTCAAATATGGGTAAACTAAAAATAATGTTTAAGTGATAAAATCTGTCAAGTTAATAAAAATAAAAAATCCATTACTGTATAAAGTGTCCCTCTGGAATCTATAAAACATGAAACTCAAACTCTGTGTCAAGCCATGAATCATCTAGGCACTATTATATATATATATATATATATATATATATAATATTTTTTATAGTAAAAATAACAGCAATACATTTTTATAGTAAAATAACAATCAATATGACACTAAAAAATTATAATACATTTTTATAGTAAAATTACCAGCAATGCATTAAAAGCAATATTATCAACAATACATTTTATTATTTACAAACTATATATTTAAAAAATACACTTTTGCCCTGAAAGTATAAAATGTACAAAATATTTGTGGTTGAAGATATAAAATTGCCTAAAAAATATTTAGATTTTGGCAGTAAATAACCCATAGAGGTATTGATATGCCACTAAGCAAGATCCCTCAACCAAACTGTATATATCCAAGGATATCACCATTCAGAATAACTTATCTCATATAACTGGATCCTAGTGTATTTATGACAATCTAATGAACATATATTATCAATATTGTATGAATAATAAGAGATAACTTTTCCATTTTCTAAAAAGTGTGTATATGACAGAGTGGAAGTTTGATTCTTAGAAACAGTATTTCATCATTAGTTGGAGAGTAAGGATAAAAAATGGGAGGGCCTGGAAATAACTGAATTGCTTGATGTGTGGAAGTTGATCTGTTAAGTTTTTCTTTGCCAATACTTGTGCTTGTCTGGCCAGAATAGAGTGATTTTCTACAGAATCAGTTAACTCTATGAAGAATGCCTTTATATAGCCACTTAAAAGAAGGATGTGATAGGAGATTCTGATAACTTGGACATTTGAGTGATGGACTAGCTGACCTTGGTCCAGTCTCTGATATTTGCTATTTCTGGACATATCTTGGAGGATAAGAAAGGACAAAATAAGTGGAAAGAAACAAAATGGAAAAAAAAGCAAAATAAAAAAAATATTAGAGTAATGAACCAGCAAGTAAAAATCTAGATGATATCAAAAGGGAGAATGTGGATGAGATAAGTGGCTTGAGAAAGAAGATAGAGTAAAAGAAAGAAAAAAAATGAATGAAAAAGAAAAGAGAAAACAAAGGATAAGATCAAATAGCATAAATTTGTTGGGAATGAGAAGAAAACAACAAGAAGAAGCAGAGAAATATGAATAAGTGCTGAATGAAAAAGAAAAACTAAAGAGAAGGAAGGAAAAAAGAGGAAGAAGGAGAGAAAAAGAAAATGAAGGAGAGAATGAATAAGAATAGACAATGAAGCAGAAAAATAGGAATAGAGACTGAAAGGAGAGAAAAAAGAATTTGAGAGAAAGAGGAAATAAGAAAAAGAGAATGAAAGTAAGATGAGAGAAAAAGAAAATGAAGGAGAGAATGAATAAGAATACAGACAATGAAGCAGAAAAATAGAAATAGAGACTGAATAGGAAAGAAAAAAGAATTTGAGAGGGAGAAAAAGAGAAAAAGAAAAGGAAAGAAAAACAAAAAAGAATATAGATGATGAAGAGTGAAATAAGCTGAATTGAAAAACAGGAAACCAATAAAGTCAAAGTAACAAAGGAAAGCTTTATACTGAAGAAAGCTTTGAATTCAGTAAAAAGAAGTTATTTATGCAAAAAATATCCTTAGAAAAAGCACTGACCTCAAACAATCCTTACAATTGAAACATTTGCATACTTGTAAAATATATAATAATTGAATAGTAAAATAAAAAAATGATTTAAAATAATACAAAAATTGAGAATGTCAAAATACAACAAAAACATTGAGTGAGAAAACATATGAGTTGTTGAATCAGTGTAGAATTAAGATTCCAAGAGGTGCACCAAGAAAAAAGCAGAGAGTAAGAAAAAAAAATACATGGAGAAAATAGGAGTTAATCGAACTCACCTTTGTCCTTCTTTTACATGAACCAGCTAGTATTTTCACTTCAAATTTCATTCAGAGTTAAAGGCTCTTTTTTCAGTGGACATAGGCCAGTATTTGTCAGTATTTCATTCTGTCTCTGTATTGAAAGAAGCAAATCAATAATTGGCAATGTTGACTTGGAGGTTTTAAGATTAAAAAAATCTCAATTCAGTGAAAGCTGAATAAAAATAGTGGGTGATAAATTGCTACAGGGTCATGGAAAATCAAAGTAGATTACCCCAGAAAACATGTTTGTGATTATAACCCCTCAAAATATTTTGCTTTTTTCCTCATATTTTTTTTCAGTTTTCTATCTGTAATAATATTGTTTAGGAGAACAGATTTTAATGCAAACTGCTTTTTAAAAACTTTCAACAATTTAATAATTTTCAGAACAACTGTGGAGAAATAAAAGTTCATATATAAATTCTGTCATCTCAGAAAATGATGTAATTTTTTTTCTACATATATCATAAGAATACCAATTTAAGGGTTTAACAGCAGATGGTGAAAAATGCTTTGTAGGTAATCTGTATTTAATTTAGAATGTATTGTTAATAATCCAGTATTTATTCACATCTTCCTTTACGATCTTTCATCATTACCCTCTTCACTTTCGACACTGCTCTATCGATACTTCCATAGAAAATGCTTGGATTATATTTGTTGATCCTTCCAGTTCTAAGCTTCATGTGTAGGATCGACCATACCATTCACATTGTAGCAAACCACCCACATTCACTCGGTATTCTATTAGTGAGAGGTAGAGCACCTTATTACGCCTGCTTGGTCTCACACTGTCCATTGACATGAAGTGAAATAAATACATTGAATCAATAGCATCATCTACTGCAAGAAAAGTTGGCTCTCTGTCTTGTGCCAGAAAGCTTTTCTCATCTGAGGGCATCCCTCACATCTATAAATCAACCATCTGTCCTTGCATGAAATATTGCTGCTATACATGGTCTGGTGCACCGCTGTACATCTCGAGGGCCTTGACAAAATCCAGAGATGAATATACAAGATGATAGGTCCTCAAACACACTTCTGTACATCTGTTCTCAATCGTCTGTAACCCCTTGCATGCTTGTGGCACTCCCACCTTGCTTAGGCTGAATCACCTTTAAAAAATGGTTCTACTCGAAAAGCTTCTTCTGTGGAACTGACTCCAAGAGCATGTTACCCTGGTCACTACAGTCTTAATCTGTTCAAATTTAGGGTTTACCATTATCTTCTTCCCTTATCCACATAAACTGCCTGAATGTAACTCTTTACCTCAAGTGGTCCCCAGCCAGGGCTTGTACATGGGGTATCATACTGGAAATATATTAATATTCGCCTTGTAAGAGCCACTTGAGGTAGAAGGTCACATAGTAAGAAGCCCAGTCAACAGGGATATGTGGGGAAGATATATATATATATATATGGATATTTCTGTATTTAGGCTGCATATTTTCATTCAAATATATATATATATATATATATATATATATAATATTAAGAAATAATACAAAAGTTGCATGGAAAAAACTTGTGGAACTGAAATTCACATAGAATGATAAAAAAACACTAAAATGAACAAAAAATGTTTTTGAAAATTACAGAAATATGTATACACATACATAGACAATTTAACCCCCTGAAGATGATCTCAGATGAAACAGGAAGTACTTGGGAAAATAAAAATTATTTGAAAGAAAATTTTGGTATTTTTCTATGGCTACCAAGGAACTGATTTGTGGACACAAAAGAATTAAAACAAAAATAAACAGACATAGTATGTCTTAAATTATTTAACCAAACCTATTTGAATGAAAATATGCTGCCTAAATACAGAAATATAAATATACATACATATATATATATATATATATATATATATATATATATATATATATATATATATATATATATATATTGTTGGAATTGTCAATTATATATATATATATATAGAGAGAGAGAGAGAGGGAGAGACTTTGTACAAGGTATCCTTTTCTTTGACAATTCCAACAATTCTAACCACTCTTATCCTTTTTATATTCCATTGGTGAGTTGTAAGTTCCATTTTAACAGCTTCTTCCCTTGAATGGCTACTTGAAGGAGAACTGACTCACAAAAAGATGTTACTCTAATGTCTGCAATCTTAACCTGTTCAAGTCTAGGGTTAACTGTTATCTTCTCCACATATCCTCATAAATTATGCACCTTACCTCATATTCTCTAACCCTCTATCTCAAGTGGCTATTGGGCCTTGTAAAAAAACAAAACTATTCACCTCTGCCTTTTGTCAACTAGGTTACATTTTTTAATTAAATTTCTCAAGTTCCAAAAGAAATATAGCCTTCTTACTAAATCTCAAATCCTGTGTTCATGTTTCAGATCTCTAACCATTAAGCTGGTAATCTGCTGCAGAAAAGAAATTGGTATATATTAAAAGTTTAGTTGTCATCAGCAGAAGTATACTTCAGATAAAATCCACTTACAACCATTTAGAATTAAATTCTTTAGTGATAGACATTTTGTCAGCGGTTTGCATAATGTCCCTGAATGACGACATAAAGCTTGTTTGTACAACTAAACATCTAAATGTGTGTTTTGTCTAAGAGCTATTATACATAAAATTATCTACAAATGGTTCATATAGATCAGTGAGAGATGAATAGTTCTGACTCAAAACTGCCTTAATATCATACAATTTATTTATTTTTATGTGAACTGGTGTGCGTATTTTTTGTTACAAATGTTTTTAAGGTTGCATGTAAAAAAAGAAATTTACTTTGTATTATCACAAGCAAGTGAATGTTGGGATGTTTTGTAGCAAAGAGATTTAATTCAACATCTTTTGACAGGAAGTCTGTTTTTCGGCAGGAACAGTTTTGGTTGCATGATGGGAAAATTTTTATTTTATACAATGTTTGAATGTTGCTTGTTTCATTTTATTTTATTCATAATATTCATTATTGTTATTATTATATATTTATTTATTTATTCATAATAATAATCTCCTTATAAGGGTGTTGGGAATGTGACTGAAGCTGAGATACCAGGTCAGGGCCAATAAAATTTTCTTTGGATTTTCTCAAGAATCTCTAGATAGAAGACACACCAGATCAGATGTGACAGCAATAATATATTTACGGAGAAAAAGCAGACTTATAAATGTGCAAGATAGATTCTGGTGAGAAAAATTGTCTAGCATAATGTCACATTGCTTTTAGCAAAAAAAGAATTGGAAAAATTCCAACTTGAATAACTGAACAATCTCTCATTTCTATAAGATAATAAAAATAATGAATTCTCACTTTAATTTAAAGTAACATTATTTCTTTCACAAGTTGTATAAGACAATATATTTTCTTTGCAAAATGTTTGAGTCAACTAATTATTTCTTATTTTTGTATATATTTTTCTTAAGGTCTTTATCTGATCCACCAAAAGAGGTCAGTTATATGCTTACTAATGAAGTGCAAAATTCAAGAACAAAACAAACAATATTTTGTATATATTTTATTTAAATGCAATGTTTCTCGAGTGCATCAACAGTCTTGGCTTTCCACAGATACCTTTTCTTTAAAATATCTGAATTTCCCTGGTTGTTTTTGATAAAGATAGTGAAATAGTTTCCCATTACCTTCTCTACAGTTTTGGATTCAGAATTGTCCTTTTCTTATCAAGGCTAAAGAGACAAATCTGCCTTCTATTTTACCTGTAGCTGGAGGGAAATGATATGACCTCATGACATTTCTAACATCATTAATACAATGTTACTATAACAGCCTCAGTTTATTCCCTTTCCCATTCTTAAAACCTTTGCATCATTGGCACATTTTGAGTATAAATGCAAAATCAGCTAAAAATAAATTTTCTATAAATTTATTGTGCCTATACCAGAGTTTGGAAAATTTGTTTTTCGTCAAAAATATTTTTTCTTTTGGTAAGTGGAATGCAACCTTAGAACTAATCTTGAATCATACACTTTTGCACTGATCATGAGGTATATTTATTTATCTTGTTTACAAGTGAAACAGAAAAGTCTGTGTTAGAGTTCTTTTATCATCATTTCTGTTTTTCTCCCAGTAACCTCTTGTATCTTAGTGGCATTTATCACCTTGCTTAGAGTGAAATGATTAGAAAAAAAATACTGTCTGTTTAACATTGAGCCCTGTTTTACACACAGTTATATGATTGCACTGAAATGAATCATTTTTATTTAACTCTGCTTGTCCTTTATGATGTCCTTGAGTCTAATTGTAGAACAAAAGGACAATACTTCTGAATAAAAATAGATTGAAACTATCCTCTAGGCAAATTTCTTTGTTGATCTTTCTAGCCTTTGTAGAAATATGAAAAATTTGGCTATATAAAAACAACTTGGTTGAAATATAATTATGCATACAGTGCTCTTTTTTATTTTATAACAGTCGATGATTTGTAGATCTATACAGCCATTTTCAACAGCTTTTTGCACTCTTCAGAAATGGAATATTCTAACTTAAAACGGTCATGTTGAAAGAGTCCAAGTTTAGTTTTAAAATGAACTCCCAATTGAGTGTTTCTTCCTTTCTAAGATTCAAGTCTAACAAGAATGGGTAAACATTTATGGTCCTATTCTTTATTGATGGACACAGCACATTTCTTCATTGTTGGCATTTGATTGTGATTTGGCTCTAGATGCAAAGAAGAAACAAACGTATCCTAGATTTTATTCACTGTTTAAATATTCATAGCTTGACTACAAAATTGGTTTTTGCATTTGTAGCTAGACTGACAGTGGTACAAGATGGGTTGGTGGGATGCAGAATATGCCAACTGGTGAATGGGCAACTTCTTATACTTACTGCCAGCAAAACCATAGAAGTCTGGCATATGTTCAGCACTTTAGGCCTTTTTTTTCCCCTTCCTAAAGCAGAGAACTCAAAAATGGCAGCTGTGTTGGCTTCCATTATACAACTTGCATTTTGACCTATCTTGTCTGAATGTTCTCCATGCTGAACTGTCTGATTATTCATTTAGATGTACAGTGCTTTGAAATGAGAAACAAAACACGAGCAACAAACAAACAACCAAGAAACTGCACTTAATTCAGCTTTGAAGTTTATTTCAAGGATAGATAACTTCTAGAGTTAGAGATAATATTTTAAGTCAAAGTAAGCACAGTAAATTTGACAGTAGAAATTATTTGGTAAACCATTTTGAAAGATATAATTGGATATATGAGTTATCTTTATATCTGAAACCAAAATATTTTGTGTTTTATGACAAATTTTAAGTATATAATTATGAGTTTGTTATATTACCAGACAAATTTTAGAGAAATTCATCAAATCGGTATGCTAAATAAAATCTAATTGAGAAGATAACCCTGATTTGCAGATATTTATGAACCAAAGTCAAAATAATCTCAGTTGAAAAGTGTGAATCAAATAAAATTCAAATGAAGCAAAGTATCCTGATCAAGGGTGGAAGGAGAACTATGATTCCTATTTTGGTAGAATTATGATCCGTAATTTGGTAGGAGAACTGTGATCCTTATTTTGGATAGAAAGAGAAATGTGATCTTTATTTTCACTAGATGTAGGACTGTAGTTTTTATTGTGAGTAAAATAGGAACTATAATCCTTATTTTTAAAAGAATGGGAACAGTGATCCTTTGGGTAGAAGGGGAACTGTGATCCTTCTTTTGGGGTAGTACAAGAAGAGCATTCCTTATTTTGGGCAGTAGGAGAACTAAGATTGTTAGTTTGGCTAGGAAAACTGTGATCCTTATTTTGGGAATAAGGTATATTATGATGCTTCATTTTGATAGAATTATTATTGAGAATAGAAGTAGTAAGATCCTTATTGTGAGCAGAATGATAACTAAGATGTTTATTTCGAGTGAAAGAAAATGTAGAACCTTTCCTTTGGGTACAAGAAGGACTAGCATTCTTATTTTTGTTTATTTCATCATATTTTAATAAGTATCAGGAATACAGTGAGTATACAGAAATGTTGTCAGTAACAATAATTTCTCTTAGAAATGCTAATAATGATAAAATATATTTAAAACAAATGAAAAAGTAATGAAATATACGTGTTTTCTTGAGATTCGATAGATATTATTCATAAATTTAGATTTTTAATTTCTATTTTATAATCATTATGATAATTTATAATAGTTAAATTTTTTTTGTTTTGTTTTTTTGTTTATACTCAAGTTATCACGACTGGGATGGTTTATGATGTCAATCCAGAAAGTGTGCAACCATTTTGAATATCTCAGAAAAAGAGCAGGTGGGCTTGACATAATTTGGCACCTAATCAGAGGAGGTCTTACAAAATAGTTATGAACAGGTACTCACCATGTGATTACTTAGTTGGTAATGAGATGCTATTTAGTTAGTTTGTCAATGTACCATTTACAATGACTAAACAATTAAGCCAGAAAAAAACTTACACAGGTTTTTAAATTCATACATTTGTGGAGAGCCATGATCACCAATGGTATATAGAGACTGTCCTTGAAAAAATACATATCTCATTTTCAATGCAGTATATCTTAAAAATATTTATTCTTAACTATAAATTCAAGATGATGTATTAATCATCATTAAATAAAAAGCTTACCAATATTAAATTCTTGTCAAAACTTTCAGTAATAAGAAATCAATAAGAAGGTCTTGACTCCAACTTCCCTGTGTTTTATGTCTCATGAATTGTAGACAGAATACAGTTATGTTATGGACTCATCATTTCTACTGGTAGCATGTAACCAAACAAATGACCCAAACAAAAAAATCAGTGCCACCCAGAAACTACTTTCAATCACATGAAATTTAATGAAAGTCATTATGCTGAACCTTGTTAGTCCAGTCCTATAAAGTTCTGACAAGCTCTTCAAGCCAAAGAAAAAAAAGAAGATATTTTTTTAATCATTTCACCACAAGCAATGCCACTAAGATGCAAGAGGTTACTGAGAGTGGAAAAGAATGAGAAGACTTTCGTGAGGAGAAAGGATAATAAAAGAACAGGATTCAGGAAGACAGAAGATGGCAAGTTGACAATGAATTTCAATTTTTTAAAGTTGGCAGGGAAGCATGAAAACTGGAAGAGGGTACAACAGGAAAGAGGTGGGAAAAAAAAAGAAATTATTAGAATAGAAATTACAACTTTATTCTAGCTGATTTGGCATTAAAAAGAGGAACCTGAGTTGCCAATCTCGGCATATGCCTAAATTTATGTGATATTTTTTTTCTCCACTTGTATGGGGAGACTTTGTATTTTGTTTTTTTTCCTTGAATATATTTTTTTTTACTTGAGCAAATTTCTTTAATCACTTCTGGATTACTTTCACTATCCACTACACATTTTCAGAATTAATGCATATTGTCATCAGCTTGACTCACAGAAGATGCCAAAAAGAAGTTCAAATTAACATACAACTATATCTTTATTTCTTGTTTAGTTAGAATTTTTCTTCTATACTAGTTGCCAACCAAGCCTACAGAACTCAGTTTGCCCTATTATTTTATTCATAGCTTGGAAGAGAAGACATGTATTCTTGCCTTTCCTAAAGTCATTTAGTACAAAGAAATTGCAAACTGAGTTGGAATTTGATTTCAATTCAGCTCAGTTAGTCCATTTTATTTCCTTCTGTCAGTCCAGTAGCACCCCCCCAACAGGCATAGAAATGTATAAGGACAGAATTAAAGTTATTTAATCAAAATATATAATAATAGTATATGTAATTCATATATGATATATTTTTGTTGTAACCTAGGAAATGTTACTGAAGAGAATAATCACATGAAGGTTGGTAATGAACGATAATACTTAGCACAAGAACAATACATATAAGATTTTCCAGCAGCATGTAGAAGTAGTCAACTGCTAGAAGTGAGTCAAATGAATTCCACAATGAATTTCCAACTGCATACCAACATACAGTATTTACTACCGTATTTATGCGAATGGGGACATACCCATTATTGTCCGTAGGTATGCTACAACAATTATATATAATATCACAATGATAATTTTTTTTTAAATTCCTGTGTATTCTTTTTTAATGAAATTTTTGCAGTTTAGATTCAGTCATAAGGTCAGATATAAAAGAGATATTATAAAATTTAGTCTTCTTAACAACATTTTAAATGAAAAATAATGCCTGTATTCTGAGTCCACAAATGAAAGAAAAATATCAAAACTTTTTAGTTATTCGAAGAGTTTGATTCATACATTAACCAATCAAAAATGACAAAATATAAATTGTTTTGAGAGAACCATTGTCATGTGGAAACGTTTCCTCAAGATTACATGAGAAAATGTTTTATTAATAAACTTAAGCTCAGAAATCAATGTTCTTTTATTTTTTCCTTCTGTCTTTTTTTTTTTTGCCTTTTTTTACATTATTTGCCTTGTTTCTGATGAATCAGACAAAACTCATTAATGAAAATATTTTTGTCATTTCTTCTTTCTCTTTCTTCCTCTTTATTTTCTGTCCATCAGTGAAAAATAATTGGTGAAATATTTTTTCAAAGCAATGTCAAAGTTGATGTATTGGACAGAGTAGCAGGAAAGTTGAAAAGAAAGAAAGAAAAGAGAATTAAAATAAAATCTCAAATTCCTGACATTTGAAATTAAAATCGACATGGAAATCTGCAGAGAAGATTTTCCTCCTTTATTTTTTTAAAGATCAATTTTTTTGTAGTCAAGTATGAAATTTTCTTGTACATTGAGAGATAATCAAGTCACAGTTTATCTGTGGCATGCATAAAATAATTGAACCAGAGAATAAATTATGTTATTTAAATCAAACAGAAATTCTTTCTGGGTAACATCCTTAAAAAAAAAAAAAAAGATCAAAAGCATTCTTTTTTTACCTCCTGAAAACAATTGTCACAGAAGAATGTACAAAAGAAATTTTCTTTTTTCCTGCTTGGTGTCCTTCTCTTCCCCATTCAGACATACATTTCTTTCATTTTTTTTTATATCTACAATGAATTTGGGTAGCTTTTTCTATGAACTCAGAATTACATTAAATGGTATAATTATATAATTTATTGCATAATAATGTAGGGAATAAAAACAGCCTATTCCATAATAACTGTTAGTTTTGCATACACTTCTGATAAAAATAAACAACAACTATAATGGGTCTCTAGTAGTAATAGTAGTTAAAGGATATCAATAGGTTGAAGTCTTTTACTAAAATAAAATCACACTTAAATTTGCAAAACTTTATTTACTTGATTTTTGGTTATCAAATTCATCAAAAAAAGAATAGAGGGTCATAAAAAAGAATCAATACTAATATGAATGGTAAAATATTTGGGCAATAAAAAAAGAGAGACCCCAATCTTAATTTTGCCAACAAAATATTTGGGACATAAAAAAAGAGACCCAATTATTGAAAAAATTGCTATCCTGCCTCTGAACAAACATCAAATCTAACATACTTAATATTTTCTCAGTTTTGTATTAAAAAAGAGTTGCAACAATTTATATACACTTTCACATAGAGATCTATACACATTTGCATATTTAATTAATGACTTGTGGCTAATTGATTTTTAATCTTGATAAATATTTATTCAAAAACTGAAAATTTAAAGTAGCAGAAAATAAATTTTTCCTTTGGGATTTAAGTTCCCATGTTAACCTAAAAGTAAGCCTTACAATTTCCCTCTTAAGTATATGTGACTCTTAGTCAACTCAGTATTAAGAAAATTAATTTTGTGTTGGTAATTAAATACAGTAACAATACAGCCAAGTTCTGAGAAAATAAATGATATGTACATAATGTAACAAGTCTATCTTTGAAGTTTTTATCTTTTCCTTCAGTAGGTGACATATCAGTTTTTATCAAGTATCATATCTTTGTTTCAGTGTGTGATAATTGTCTCATTTCCAGGGAAAATTTGAACATAAGTTGTCCAGTGTTTTGAGTGCACTTTCATCTTGCATTAGCCAGTATAAAAATATTTCTTTTTGTCAATAGGATTGTTTCATATATTGTTTTTTTTTTTTTAATTTTTTCTAACTTTTTTCTTTTAATAGTTTTCATCTAGATTATACAAAAAAGTGTTAGAATCTGTCTAGCCAGGTTTTTGGTACTATCTAAATGTTGGTATTCAGAATATTTAACTACAACAACAACACATCTTTTAAATGAAACATAAAAAATGTTGCTCACTGAAAGAAAAGTAGATGCAGAATGTTAGTTGAATTAACATTTATATAATCTTTTCAGATGTATACAATAGCAATAAAATGTTAAATTTTCCTTACAGTGAAGCTTGGTTCATAAAGTAATTAAGTGTTCATAATGCAGCATGAAATCTGTGGACAGAGTTACTTTATGATGGTCATCCTAATGTGTTTGTGAGTTCAAAGGCTTAGTAGGTAGTTGCTGGTTAATCCCTTCTGTTGCATGCATGGACAAGGCCTTAGTTGGCAGCTGCTGGCTGTCTCTCTTCCTTTGTATGTGTGTGGTATGTTTACACACGTGTAGATCAAACTAAATTGGTTTGAACCTCAAGAAGCAGTACACTTCTATTTTTATATCTCTAAGGAGATTGAAAATCTAATTTCACATAAAGGTGTGAACTTTTTGAATACATTGTTTTCATTGGTTTGAAATGAATTTTACACTGGCTTGCAAAAATCTTTTTCTCAATTTGTGGGAGTGGTGAAAAAATTATTTTTGTTATTTTCTAAATGGTCCAAAAATAACATCTGGTAGGTCTACAACTACATCCACAAGTATTTTGTTGGTATTTTCCCTAATAATTATTGCTTATCAAACAGAATTTTCTGATGGGATTTTATTGTTTAAAAAATATATGTAGGATTTAATTTCTATAAGAGTATAGCTGACATACAAAGTAACTACAAGAACTCCTACAGAATGTTGTGAAGGAATGTGAAAAGAAAGGACTAAACATCAAAGAAATCAGAATGCATGGTTGTTAGCAAAAGGAACAGCCCAACATGCAAAATACAAATTGGGGATAACAGAATAAAAGTAGTACAAGATTTAAATATGTGGGAAGTGCTTTAACAGAAGATGGAAAATGCAACACTGAACCCCAAAGGCACATTGGGATAGCAAAAGATGCCATCCAAAAAACTAACCAAAATATTAAGAAACAGAAAAATCTCATAAGAAGCAAAGAATAAGTACTGAACTGTTATGTAATATCAGCTTTCCTATATGGCAATAAATGCTGGACAATTTCCTCACAGATAAAGAAGACACTGACAAGAACCGAACATGTCAAGAACAATAAAGTTTTACAGATAATGGAAAGAGAAAGGGTATTTCTACATTGCATCCAAAAGAGATAGTTGAAATTCTTAGGGTACATAAGGGGAAAAGAGGGCTTGGAAAATTTGATACTCGCAGGGCAAATTAAAGTCAAGAGGAATAGAGGAAAAGAACACTTTTCCTGCATAGCTAACTTCAGTAAATGGATGGCAGAACAGAGTTTAAGAGAGATAAAAAAAAAAGAGAAAATTTATCAAGATCTAAAAAGGACAGGAAATTGTGGAGAGCCATGACAGCAAATGTCTTGAAGAGAGACAGCAGATAGAAATTTTCTTTTGCTTCAGTTGATACCATGTCACTTTTTTCAAGTATAATCTACTGATGCATCCTGTGGGTGGCATGATGATATCTGCCAACGCATAAAGATGTGACACTCAAAAACTTCCAAAACAAACACAATTAAACAAAAATAAATGTTAAACAAAGAATTTTTGTTGATCTTCAAACAAACATCCATAAATTATATAGAATTATTTTGATACTAGATAGTATAATATTGTATGTGTAATTATGTATCTTAAAGATATAAGTATAGCTACCAAGTAAACAATAGTCTACAAAAAATAGTTGCTTTTTGTTATTTTGCCTTTTATTTGTGTGTATGTATGTTTTATTTTTATATTAGTATATATTTGATATAGTCCCCAACTTTTATTTAAATATGTATACTATTACATAAACCAAAAATACTTAATGTTGCATATACCAAAAATAGGCATAATGTATATATATATATATATATATATATATATATATATATATATATATATATATTATAATTATTTTTTTTTTTTTTTAAATATGATTCCATTGTGACACAGAAATTTCTATGTTTCAAAACTGAAACTAAATTCATAAATTTAATTATAAATATTAAATAACAGATGTATATGTCTGTTAGCAGGCACCCCCACCCCTCCTAAATTTAACCTGACTTTTAAGTAACATATATTGGATACATAAGGTGTCTAGGGAAATTAAAACCCAACCACCACTAATCAAAATATATTGAATTTTCCTTAACCTTACCAAATCATAATATTAATATTGTCTGCAATTATAAGTTAAGTATATTTATTAGAAAGTTATTCTTAACATCACCTGACAATGGAACAAAACTATGGATTTTAAGTTTAATTTTTATAATTTATAAATTTAGTTTCAGTTTTGAAACATAGAAATTTCTGTGTTGTGATAGAATCATATTTTTAAAAAAAGAAAATAATTATAGTATTTTGCCCTACTATTTGTATAGAGCACTGTTTTTTTTAAGAATAAAAATAATTGCTAAAAACACCAGATTATATATCTTACTGTTCTTTCTTATTATTTTAAAATATATATATATATATATATATACACACATTTCTATTTACCAAATTACATCAGTACCCTAATGATGAAAAGAGCATTTAAAAAACAAATATTTGTCAACATAATCTCCTTCTATGTTAATATTATAACCAAGTATTTCACTCATTACATATAGCAAATAATATGTAATTATAATTTATGATTAAAATTCATTTAATATATTGTTACCCCTTTGTAAATTGTAGGCTAGACTTGCATACATACTTGCACCACATAATCCCCAGGGCTCCTGAGCTGGAATCAGTTACCTTTTCTGAATTAGAAATCTACATAACAATATTAAGTGGAAAGAAATTTGGAAAAGCAGGAAAGTGGGTGAAAAGAGGAAAGGTAGGAGTTAGGAAAGCTAGAGAACAAAAAGAAAACCAAGTGAAAGAAAAAATAAATGTATGGCTAGAAGGAAGAGGAGGACTGGCGACAAAGGAAGAATAAAAAGATTATTCCTTTTTCTCTCTAACCTCTTGTCAACAATATATCCAGAAAGTGTTAAATTCTCCAAGCCCTCTTTCCTTATTATATCACCCAGTGATTTCAACTCTCTTTTTCTGATTCTAAGTACAAGAATCCCTCGATTAGTGCACTAATTTTTTATGCCAAAATTCGATTAGTGCATGCATAATATTCGATTCTTTTCTTTTTATATGCCATGTCATTTCAGGACGTAGGCAATCATGGCTCTCCACATCCCCCTATCCCTCATAGATCTCAATAAGTTTTGTGCCTTTGCCAAACTCCCCCAGACCACGTTCTGCCATCCACTTGCTTTAAGCCTGCCAGATTAGTGTGGTAAAACATTCTTCAGTTTAACTATAGCAATTGAAAATTGATTTTTTTATAATTGCCAATTAATTAAAAATTTTCTCAAATTTAAAAATGGAAAATGAGTAATTATTTTGTTTGTCAATTTCGTTTATATTCAATTAATGCATTTTTGATTAGTGCACATATTTTAATGTACACATTAGCTGATCTAATCAAGGGATTCCTGTAAAACTGTCTTTTTTTTTTGTTCCCTTTTCTGTCAGCCTTTCTCAATGCTCTCTTGTTATATTCATAGTATTCTCGGCATCCTTTTGTAGAAACACTTGCCACTTGCCTGAATTTTTTTTCATTTGTGAAAAAATGGTCAAGCATTCCCTACTATATTAGAGGATTGATATTAATTAACAGTAAAGAAAGATAAGAAGGAGAGGATACAGCAGAAGATAATTCAGTATTTTCATCTTTTTTCACATATGAAACTAATTGTGGAGATATGATGGAGTAGCAAATAGCAACTCAGATTAAAGAATCTGAGAACAAAGTTCAAATTGTAGTTTAGTTCACTGCATTCACTTACGTGCTAGGTGTAAATAACAGACCAGAATGGGTCCTATACCCTTAGTTAGCAACTGGTCTAGAATAGCAACTCTGATTCAAAACCTTAGTAGTTGAGTAGTTGCTAATTAAACTGGCTAATTCAGCAGACGCTGCTCGGGTGGATTAGCTGGTAAGTTGAAACCCTGCAGCATTAAAAACAAAAGCTGTTAAAGGTTGGATGAATGCCTCAGAGTCAGCCGTCATCTGACCTAAGTGTTAAATAGCCTCACCAACCTACAGTTGGCCAAGCATGGAAAATACTGTTGTAATGGAATGTCCCACACTCCCTATCACCTATGTGGACTAATTGTATCAGTAGATATATATATAGTAAGCACAGAATATACCTGGCAGTAATTGCTTTGACAATTAGTTAAAGATTTGTCTCCTGCTGTGCTGGTCAAACTCTCTGTCTTCAGGCAGAGAGGAACATAGATGAGGCTATGCCAGAGTGCAGAGTCTCATCTGGGGTGGTAGACAGCTACCCAACCCCATGTATACGGAATGTATGGGGAATTTATGCCCGAGCATACAGGCTTGGTTTTGCCTCACATTAAAAACGGCCACATCCTGCCACACAAGGGATAAGGTAAATATCCTTGCTTCAGGAATTACTAGCCTACTAACCAATTCCCTGTCTTTCAGTATTCTATTTTACCATAAACCTTTCTTTCTTTCATCTATGACCATGTTGCTGTTCCTTTCACACGAGTACCACCTTTGTCTGTTTGTAACCTTCTTTAAGGGTACAACAAATACCAATACACCCCTGAAGACAGTCAATCAGGGAGGGGTTCCTCTAACAATACTGAGTTGTGGATTTGGAAACTAATTTTTGTTTGTATAATATTTATAAAAATATGAACAACAAAGTTTAGAAATTATGAGGACAAAATGAGACAGTATCGACAGAGTAAAAGAAAAGCACAAGTATGAGATAGAGGATAATATGATATCATTTATAATTTCCATAAGTCCATCATTTAGTAAATAATAATGTGTATACATTATGAAGTTACTAAAATATTCTTTATTTTACATTTTATATTTGAGGACTTCTATGTTAATATTATAACCAAGTATTTCACTCATTACATATAGCAAATAATATGTAATTATAATTTATGATTAAAATTCATTTAATATATTGTTACCCCCTTGTAAATTGTAGGCTAGACTTGCCTAGCTACATCCACAGGTTTGAAACACCCTCATTCCCTACATATTCCTTTGATAAGAACAGTGTTTCACTCCAGAGGAAATGTTCTATTTTTTATGGACAATATTTTGAAATAAGCAAAGCAATAAATTTGAAGACAGAATGATTTTAGCATTGTAAAGGATAATTCTGCTCTATTCTTCAGATTGGAACTTTGTATTTTGTAGACATTGACTGATGAAATTACTATAAATACAATCAGATATCTTTAAAAAAAAACATTCCAGCCAATATGCCGGATAAAATTTCACTAAATAGATAAAAGAAGTATAAATAAATTGTACTAAAAAGCTGCTTTAATTTTCAGTTAAGTCATTTCTTTACTTTCTAAATTCATATTTTTATATATATATATATATATATATATATATATATATTAATATTTTTTCCACTTCAGTATTGATGTGAAAATAAAATATTTGTCTTTTTTTTTTAAATATATTTCTTAGCAGAATTCTTCCATTTCTGTTCAGTGAAGCATGACTTCTGATTCCATGTATTAGAAAGAATAATATTCCTGAACTTAGATTTACTTCATTGAACTTTCTACATCTTTTAATATGGGATCAACTAAACAACTAATATGTTAAAGTAATGATTTTTATGAGTTTATAGAAAAATAAAAAAGATGAAATTTACTTTTCTTTTATTTATAAAAAATGAAACATTCTCAGTCTAAGATCATTTTGCATTTAGATTATATTAAGATTGATACATTTGCTTCAAAATTTTTCATTTTTTTATCTTGAGCATAACCAACTTTTGTTTTCTGTACTTTAGCCTAACTGTCCAGATATTGATAAATCTATATAAGTTAAGAAAGAATTGGTTTTCATAACAAAAACCTTTCTGATTTAAGTCTGTTATGTCTGTAAGCCTTATTTTATAATTCTACTACATGCTTAGTCATGAATTTAAATGACATAAACTTTGAGCAAAATGCAGGTAAATCTATACTGCATCATGGGTAATATCATTTTGAAGCAGGAATGTTTGTAAATGTGAAATTTTATCGCTTACTTTGTCATTAGTCTTATGTATTTTTGGATAAAATAAAAAAATATCACAATTTTTCTGTATCATTATTTTCCACTGATTTTTATTTTGTGAAAAACAGAAAGGACAGTTACACTCAGAATCAGGAAAAGACAGCTGAAATTCCTTGGACACTTAATGAGAATGAGGACTTGGAAATATTAACCATCACAAGGTATACTGAGGGCAAGAGAGATAGGGAAGGGCAGCAAGCCACTTACATGTTGAGTTGGTGTCTATGTTTGGAAAAACAGATGTTTGGGAATGAATAACACAAGGTTGGTGAAAGTCATGCTTGCCTACGTTTCAAAACAATGTGGCACATGGAAGTTTTGATGACATGATATTTTTTTTTAATTAAAGTTCACTCAAATACAAAATAGAGTGTTACTGAATAGGGTATATAATAATGAAATAAGATAAAGCAGTAGGGAATGAAGATTATGAGAATATGTAGGATGGATAAGAATAGATTCTAGACATGAAGTGGTTAAAATTGTGTTGTTCAAGGAAATATGCTCACAGAAGTCTGTTCTAGAAAGTAGCAGTTCTTAGGAAGATGCTTTCTGAGTTGAAAATCCTTTTTCTCAATAATATTGATATCTCATTGAACCATGTAATAAATGACAGCATTTCAGAAGTGTGGATGAAGCAAGGTAAATGTTAGCTGCATAGAAAGGATGAAACATCAATTGCAAGATGGTAGAATGCCTGGTTGTTACTAAAAGAAACAGCTCAACATGAAAACTGGAGATACCAAAATCAAACAAGTATAAAATTTAAATATCTGCAAAGTGTTTTAACAGAGGATGAAAGTGCAACACTGAAGGTACATGGGGATAACAAAAGATGGCTTCAAAAAGCTAAGCAAAATATTAAGAAATGGGAAAATTTAATTGAAAACAAAGAAAGGATTACTAAAATATTAGATAATATCAGTCCTCTTATATGACAGTGAATAGTGGACAGTCTCCTCTTCAATGAATTAGAGACTTGAAGCAAAAGAAATGTTGTTTTACAGAAGGATGCTGAGAATACCATGGACCAAACAATTGAGCAAATACCAAATTTTTGAGAAAACAGAAACAAAAAGGACAATTATACTTAACATCAAAAATAGTTAAAATTTCATGCGCACATAATAAGAAAAGAGGGTTTGGAAATTTTGATACTGACAGGACAGATTGAAGTCATGATTAGAGGAAAGCAATGATTAAACTAACTAGTCAGTTTGGGTAAATGGATCATGGAGCAATGTTTAGGAGAAATAACAAAAAGAGAAAAATTATTAAGAGATAGAAAAGAAATTGTGGAGAGCTATGATCGGCTACATCTAGACAGGACACATCACATAGAAGATGAGGATTATTAATACAGAAGGGATGAAGTGTCATCAGTGAGATCTGAATATTTTTTGCCCATTTTTATTTGAATCATAAGTATAACATTTTAATTGAAATTTTGGTTTAACATACGTTTATAGTCTTGTCTTTAAAATTTTCATGCTAAGGAAGTCATTTGTATAAAAATAGTACTGACTTGATCCTTTTCTTATTCTCTGGAATTACAAGTGATGACATAATACTATGTTAACATTTCAGGCTTTCTCAGATCAGAGGCAACATCCTTCTCTTCATGTTCCTTCAACAAATGAATGCATTTATATTTGTTGTACTTTATAGGGCTCAATAATATTTCTTTGCTTGGGAAGATTAATGGGATCTCATAGAATGTGGTGAAGCCTAAATGGATTAATTTAAAGAACACAATATTATATGGTACATGCACCAGTACTTACTCACTGAGCCAAAGACAGTGAGACACAATTCTTGGCTAAAAATGACTTTAGCCAAGCAGTGCAGTGAAATGTGATGTTGTCTTATTTTTCATTTGGACATATTGGCCATAAACAGCAACCAGTCATTAATGGTTCAACCAGTGGTCAGTCCACTGCACTGAATACACATCATTCCCATTGACCACCAATTCATCCTTGTAGGTATTTGCTCGATGATGAAAACCTATGTATGTATTTTCAAATCTTTCTGTTTCATCAGTTTTATTTGGTTGCCAAATTGTATACATACATCTGTCACTTTATCAGTGAGTCTGTCTCACAATATTTCTACCTTGTCTATTATATGCTCCATCATGAGCATTAGAAAATTTAGTAAATAATTAAATAGTAGCTTTTTATTTCTGTCCATCAGACTAAATTCTGCATCTCCTTGTAACCAGGGCTGGTGAGTACTACCTCCAAAAACCCCCTGACCTGTTTGGGGGCTCCAAGTAGTGCTTTGTAACCCTTGCCATTTTATCAACATTTGTTTTCTTCTACATACATTCATACATGTTATGAATTAAACTTAGTGCAACTGACACTTAAAGGATGAAAATTTTTTGTAAATTTTGATATCATTGTAGGGTCTTTTTTTTCATCCAAATCTATGAATTGGTTTTGCTCATGCTAAGCTAAAAAAATACAATACAAAATTCACAATTTTTTATCAATAATGTCGAATGTGTTTAATTATTCAACTTTGAATAAGAACAATCTCAAGTTGATGATAAAAAATTACTGCAAAACATTGTTGATTTATTTAAGATGGAATGATCTATGACATGTCTCTAATTTGTATTTAGATACATTGTATTTATTTTCAATTTTTTTTAATTGAAATGTTCACCTATATTGCATATGATCCATTAATGTACATAATTAGGCTACAATAAAATTTGAATTTGATGTGAACACTACCTTATGAAAATTGAGATATATTAGAATGGGGGAACCATGTACCATAGTTTTGGGGTGACCTGTATTATAGATTAGGAGAGTAACATGAGATACTTCCACCAGCACTGCTTGTAACTATCACAATGTTTCAAGCCCTATGGTCTTCTTTGGGTGTCTGTCAATCCAAATTGCCTTATGGTTATTTTCAACAGAACCTTTTATTTAATCTCTGTATTTAGATTGTTATCTTTCCACAGTTCTTTTCTTGAGATACCTGGCCTTTTTCTTTCTTTTTAGTATTTCTCACTTATTGCTTGCTCTGTTCCTGCTGTCTGTACTAGCTAGCCCAAACACTGAACCCATGCCTCTAAATTAAATGAACATGAAGTATTCTATTCTTAGGAAAACACTAAAAAAAAAAAGAAAACAAGATAGATAGTGGAATAAGAACAGTCTATCCCTGCTGATTAAATAAAGGGTTCAGTTTGAAAGTTCCTTAAGGCTACCAGGAATGACAGAGACCTGAAGAATGTTGGAAACAATGACTAAAATGTGATAGTAAAAACAAAATTGCAGTCAAACTCTTGCAGCTTAAAAATTACCCTTCGGTTAGATCATTACCTATGAGTGAAAAACAAAACAATTTCTACGAGTAAACTAGATTTTATTCTTGAGTTGCAAGTTACTGTGGTAATTCAGTGAAGTATTAGGTTGGTGCAAAAATAATGACGTAATAATGTCGTTTTTTGACGTAACGTCAAAAAACGACATTATTACGTCATTATTTTTGCACCAACCTAATAGAAATGAGGCATAAGTGAGTGGGGAGGTACACAGTTCAATGGTTGTCATTTATGTCCATTCTGTGAGGGCTACTTTGTTGCTTCTGTTTACCTTTTTTGCAGGATGGTCAGTTTTATAGATAACAGTTTTCTTTGTCTTGTCATCTTCATCTAAAAAAAAGTAAGTGATCTTCCTTCCATCGCTGTCTCTCAGTCTGAGCCTTTTGCTCTATACTTTGAAGTTGACTTCACTTACTGATAACCATTGGTCGAAAGTAAATGTTCGTATCGAGTTGTGCAACAGGTCCTGCAGTTTTTCAATTTAACAATACTCATATTGCTACATATGTATAGATTTTTATTATCTACCATTTAATGAATAGATTGACAACTTGTTCTCATTGTTTTACTGCAAGTTCTAATAGTTTTTTTTTTCTCATCTGTGGAATTTTCTTCTAGTCTCTTGCCTCCCTGCCATCTACAGTAATCATAACTTTAAATGCAATCACCATCTGTGTCTCCCTGAATCCTGTTCTTGTACTTTTCTTTCTCTTCTCAAAAATATTCTGATTCTCTTTCACTCTCAGTGGCAGTATTACCTTGCTTGGGGTGAATTGATTAAAAAAAAAGATAAGAGGATACAGTAAAAAAAATATTTCTGTATTCTGTTATCCTGTTTCAAATATGAAATTAATATTTGTATAATGTTTACATAAATTTTATTTTATTTTGTTATAAGATAAAAAAAAAATCTTTAAATATAAACTTATTAGAAAAACTTATTTTATTTGAGTTTTTTTTCATTTGAATTTTTGTTAGTCTAAAAATCAATAGATAGTCTTTTCCTCCTGTCTGCCATCTTTCCCTATCAAGGTAGTAAAGAAAAGCATAAGAAAGAATTAACCATCAATTGTAAGAAGACAAAATGTCAGTAAGAGTAAGCACTAAGATGTGATCTACAAATTGGAAATGTTGACATCAAATAGGTATAGAAGTTGAAATATCTGGGAAGTATTTAATCAGAGGATGGAAGATACTACACCAAAAATGGAACATGCATTGAACTAGTAAAAGATGCACTCAAAAAGCTCAACAAAGTACTAAAAGTCAGGAAATTTTCATTAAAAACAAAGAAAAGAGTGCTGAACAGTTATATAATATATGGCAGTGAATACTGGACAATCTTCTCACATATAGTGTCAACAGAAATATAGTTCTAGGGAAGGATGCTGGGGATACCATGAACAGTGTATGTTATCAGTCCTGTTCATTTACATCTTCTTAAGGAAAATGGAAACAAACAGGATACTCAGAATCAGAAAGAGGCAGTTGAAATTTCTTGGGCACATAATGAGGAAGGAAGGTTGGAAGAATTTGGCACTCACAGGACAGAGCGAAGGCAAAACTGACAGGGTGAGGCAGTAGACTACCTATCTGACAAGTTTGTGCAAATAAATACTAGAACAGGGATGTGAGGCATGGCAAAAAGACAAACGTTACTAAGAGCTACAAAGAGATTGTGGAGAGCCATGATCGCCCACATCCTCAAGAGGAATTGAAAAACAAAAATAGAAAAAATCCAAATGACAGTTTGTTACTCTAGTGTGCATTGTAGTTGGTTATATTTCATCTTTGTATCGTTTCTCTGGTAAAATATTGTATTTTTTTGTTATTTTTTAATACTTGTTCATTGACTGTAAATACATGAAGCTTTAGGCAAATTTCAAGGCAAAAATGTTGGATATTTATTCAGTTTTTACCCATTTTCCAAAAAATGCCTTGGTTATTCATGCTAGCAGAATGGCTGACTGATAGCTAGGGTGTGGTATATGACATTGTGTGAAGAGATAATCACTTAAAAGCCTATGTATTTTGATATTGAACAAAAGAGGTGGGTTTACAAGGCAATAACAATGTAGTATGAACAATTTGTAAGGAGTCATGTAAAAATGGTAGTGATACAGGAAGAGAAATTACTGTAAGGAGAAAGGATGCATGGTGTTAAATGAGGGAGAAATACTGAATCAGAAAAAAATGAGAAAAGAAAAACTTTTGAATAAAAATAGAATGAAAAAGATGAAAAAAAAAAAGAACTAAGTAAAAGGAAAGAAATTAAGAATAAATGCGTAAGAATATAAAGAATGAATAATAAGAATGAAAGAGTAAATAATGCAGAAAGGTTAAATATGGATTCAAATGTGTTAATGAAGGAAAGAATATAAGTTATTAAATGAAGTAACCTGAGATGAAAAAAAAAATATAGTAATACAAAAAGAGAAAAATAAAGCAATATAAATACAGAGTAACCCGGATATAAGAGAGTTGTCGGGACCAGAGAAGAAGTCTCTTATATCCGGGTTTCGTCTATTTTGTTTAGGTAAGTATGGCTCTAATTTGGGACCAGAGAAAATCTCTCTTATATCCGGCTTTCTCTTATATCAGGGTCGCACTGTATATCAGTAAAAAAAATAATAATTAAAAAATGAAATGATAAAAATAGAAAATATAGTAATAAAAATAAAACAATAAAAAATAACAATAAAAATAGAAAAATAAAGCAATAAAAAAAAATGAAAATAATGTGATATATTATTAGAAAAGGAAAAAAAATTAAGAAAATTAAAAAATTAAAAGAAAGCAAGAAATAGAAAAACAAATCATAAAAATGAAAGAATGAAAAAAAAATAAAAGAATCAAAGAAAAATAAAGCAATAAAAGTGAAAATAGAGTGATATTAGGTTGGTGCAAAAATAATGACGTACTAATGTCGTTTTTTGACGTATTTTTTAACGTCAAAAACGACATTATTACGTCATTATTTTTGCACCAACCTAATACATTATTAAAAAGAGGAAAAATATAAGAATAAATAATTAGAGAAATTAGGAAAAAAACAATAGAAAATAATGTCCACAAAAAGAGAAAAAAAGACAAGAAAGAAAAGAATATAATGAAATCATTTGAAAGAAGTGAAACCAGAAAAAAAATTAAGGAGGAGAAATTTGGTGATCAAATGAGGCAGTAATAAAAAAAAAACATCTTAGGAAAAAACTCCTAAAAAATAAAAAAAAAAAATAATCAAATCAAGACAAAAGAAAGTCAAGTCTTTACAGCAAGATATTGCAGAAAAGAAATGAAATGGATTGTTGCATAATGTGAAAGAAAATATGCAAATCTCAGTTTACTTTTGTTCTGTGGCATTTATACAGAATCACATCTGCCTAAGTGCATGTTTGCATAATGGTAGAAGTCCATTCTGCCAAATGATTATATTCCTGACCATTCTTCATTTTAATGTTCTTATAAATGCTACAAGTGGTTGCACACCCAGTGTAAGATATGTTGCTCTTGGTGTTGCAGAACCATGTCTCAGAAACTTCCATTAAGAAATGTATGCACATAAAAGAATCTCAATAAGAATGAGAAAAAACATTTAAAGATCAGGATTTTATCAATATGAACAACTTAGTTTCATTTATCCACATTTATGCTTGTTTTGGATGATGATATCAGAGTTCATGTCCTCTGCGGATGGTACCAGTGTCATGTTAATTCTTTGGGTTCTTTTGATCAATCAAACTGATGCCAGTCCAAAAAATTAGATATTTTATAAATAGCATTATACTTTCTTACACAACCTCAGTGTTGTCAGTAGAGTGATATCCTTACACTTAAGTTTTGGAGGTTTCTATTTGATATAATGGAATATGCATACACCTGTGTTCCCCCTCACTGGAATATGATTGGCTGGTGTCTGTCATAAATACCGATGGACGTATAGGTGAGTCAGAGCCTTAGTCTGAGAGCTAAGTCTATAACGACACCCAATGGACTATGCCATTGATCTACACTTCTTACCTGCGACTACGACGCATGCCAGTCGATTACTGCTACCGTATTCTACTTGGTTATAGTAGCCAAAACCACTTCGCTACTTTGTTCAGATATATCCCTTTCTGGGACATATCACTACTCCTTTGCTTTTTTAGAAGTACAGGTAGCTAAATTATTAATTGCGTGAAAAATGAAATTGTTAAACTGGGTTCAAACTCCACCTGACTTTAATTTGTGGGAAGCCATAAATCCACTACTCTCTTCAGGTATTGATAAATAGTAAAGCAGTTCTAGCCCTTTAGCTCAAAAAGGCTGTCCATTTTGGACTATGTCTCTGGCTCTGTGAATTTTATTTTTGATTAAAACTGTAGCAGCAGCATCACAGTTCTGCTGTTGTCCAATGCTTCAAATTATTTTATTATTGTACACCCAATACAAGGTCTGAGACTCGCTCAAATTATAAGTTTATTAAATGAAGTTAGAAAGACAGATTATAAGAATATGTAGGAAAGATAGTAGCTGACTCAAGATTAAATATGTTAAAAGTGAAGCTGACTAAATGGGCCTTCTAACTTATGGATAAAATACAAAAGGAATTCCTCCCAGTGTCCATGGTATGGGATTATGAAACCCCTTTCAGAGATTTTGTAGCTGGAGAGTTTGTGTAGTCACACCTGTCAAAGGCTTTTGAGATTTCTAAGGCAATTGCTTATGTGATTTATTTACTTTCTCATGCCTCACTGCTTTTTCTGCATAATGATATTTAGGACCCAGAGTAGTGAAATTCATACTGTTTGTTATTCAGGAGGTTGTTTCCATTAAAATTATCAACAAAAACTTTTCCCTTGCTCTGAACTGTTGTATCTAAAAATAATAAGAAAGTGACTTGTTTAACCTGACACCAAACAAATTTTGGAAATATTTTTGTGTTTCTTCTCCCTTTATGTGCTGCATGATTTTTTTTAGAAGGTATTTTGCAATAATTATATTAATAATCTTATGGTAAATATTTGAATAATGAAAAAGGGTTCCTCATATATATATATATATATATATATATATATATATATATATATGTTTTTAACAGTACAAAAATGTATTATTGCATTAAAGGCAAGAAATTTTTTACTATAGGCCATGATAAATCTTCTATAGCAGATCACTTGATAAATAATCTTACCTGTGCTATGGATTTTAGTGTAAGCTGGTTCTCTGTTCTAGCCAGAGCACACTCGTTATTCCATCTGAAGGTGTTGGAGACTTTGTTCATCAGCTCCAGGCGACCCGCTCTTTGTAAACAAAGATACTGTTTGCTTGACCTTGAGGTGTTGTGTCTCTAGCATCTTTGGTATTATAACTTTTATTATTATATATATATATTTTCTCCCTGTCCATTCATTTATGTCATCCGTGACAGAATTTCTTCTCATAATTTGTTTTCCCGTTTACAGTTCTGATGAGAGGGGATGAAACCGGTCAGTTTGTGTTTTGTTTTTGTTTTAAAAATTATCATGGCCTATAGTAAAAATATTTCTTGCCTTTAATGCCATAACATACACACACATATATATATATATATATACATATATATATATATATATATATATATGTATATACACACACACACTAATGTTTACTCAAGAGCCACTCAAGGTACAGAGTTGCTGTGTGGTGTAAAAAATGTCAAAGAGTGCAATTCATAAGGTTATGTATGAAAGATAATGTTTAACCCTAGAATTTAGGAGGTCAAGATTTGGAAAACACTGGCCATGCCGGTTATTTGTTTCACAAAGCTGTAGTTCTAGGAAAGAAACTGTCCATGTGGAACTTATTCTTACTAATAGAATACAAAGAGTATGAGTGTATGACATGGGAAAGGGATTGAAGGGTGGAAAATAATTCATCACCCACAAGGCCACATTTTTTAATTCTCCAGCAGGTAATCTCACATTTATCTCACTGATTCAAAACTTTCACCTCATAACATAACAACCAATATATCTATCTCGACATATATACCTTCATGAAGGAGATTTCGACTATTGCTTAATGTTTGTACACAAAAGTAAACATTGTACTTGATTGGATACTTGGAGAAGATGACTATCTTTTTTTTTCCTTTAATGTCATCATATACTTGTAATCAATGAAAGAAAAAATATTAACTCTATGTTCTGAAAATAAATCTAGGTACCTATTTACCAATGTACTCCCTCGGTATTAATTCATCACCCAATATGAATACAATTTAGTACAAGGTTTTTGTTAATGTGGTAAACTCCCCAAAAAATTTGTGGATAAGTATAAAATAATATTGTTCTTTATACTGCTGCAGGTCTCAAGGAGTAACCATGACTTATTTAGTGCAATCTAGAGGTAATTCCTTGATGACAGATCCCCATAATCTCAGGTTATGCTTTCATTTAAGGTTTCCTATTACAGATAAAAATTGGTTTAGTAAAAATGTTAGACAAGTAATAAAAGGTTGTTATGTATTGTATTTCATTATATGAGATGACAAAGAGTAAATTAATCCCTTCAGTCCGAATCAACTGAATATTACGGATTTGTTTAATTATTATCTATAATTTTAACTTGTCTTTTACTCTCATCATTTTGATAAAATTATTTCACCGAAATATATTGTGTAAACTGACAAGGTGGACAATGCCTAACATGGCTAAAATTACAAAGATTACTTATTGAATATAAAAAGACAAAATTCCCAATTTATTGTAGCTATGCAACTTAATTCACAAAATTGATTAGATTATATGGAATAATGATTTATTCTCCCATTTGTATTTCCCCCATTATAGGCATTATTATATCCATTATATAATAACACATTAGTTCACAGACAGAACAGAATAGCTGAAAGGAAAAGGAATGACAAACATGCTTTGTTCTCAGAGAGACATTTATGCCACAAAACTATATATATACATACATACATACTCACACACACACACACACACATACATGTCCCATGTGAAGAATAATATATCACATATATCTACACAGTAAAGCAGAGTGTAAGGAGAAACAAAAAGGATGGATCATATAATATGGAGATACTCCTGTACCTGGATAAGCCATTTTTAGGACACCAGATTCAAAAGGGATGAAGTCATCTATGTCCCAGATGAGGACATATTACATGAATGGGGAAAATTCGAATTTTGGGTTTCCCCAAATTGACGTCTGTGTGCTGAAGTTTTATTCTCTATCTAGGAAAGATATATTTCAAAAGGCAAATGGCACCCTGTGCTTGTAAGCTGCTAGTGGAAATAGATTTAGCCTCAGCCCTTTGGCCCAGGTTAAAGAAAAAAACTAACTCACGTGGTGGCTGCTGTAAACAAACTGAAAATTGACTGCCACTTTCGTTGCTATATGGAATGACACCATTAAGCGGCCATCATATGACCTACATAACTAATCTCCACCAAATGGAGATAAGCACCTTTTGAATACATAAAGGATAATTCAATAATTTCAATTTTTTTATTAGGCATTGGGATAGCAAGATGTTATAAAAACAAAAAATAACCTATGAACTTGAGTCACGTTTTTAAATAGCCCAGTCACATAAAAAGTTTAATATGGATGTCATACATGGCACCAAACTCATTCAGAAATATCTAAACTGTCAGATCTATACAACCACTCAGCTCAATGATTAAAAATGGCTTTGAAACATGTAGGTTTGAGCAGGTTTTTTTCCCATTCAAATCATCAGATTGCTCTAATAAAAATTTGAAAATATTTTGTAATTTTATCAATGTGATTCAATAATGAAAAGCTACTCAAAAGGATTGATGTTACCTAAAACAGGAACATTGAAATTTGACTTAAAAAGTATCCAAATGCAGATATAGGATGTCTTAGAACTTGTGGCATTTAACAAAAATTATAATTTCCAGGCAATAAAATATTGAAAATGGATCATCTATTAATTTTTAAAGCTCTGCTTTATAATACTTTTTACAAGTAAATTTGAAACACTGAATTTTTCATTTTAGTACTTTTTTTTTGCCATTCAAGTTAAGTCAGTTGTTCTTTTAAAAGTATATTCTGACAACCATTCTTTTTAAGTTGACAAGACAGATAAAAGTAGTATTCAGAATCAGATCACATCATGTTTCCTTAGAAGTTCTCTCTTGTGAACTTAAAAGCATTGCAAGTGGTGTGCAATTAAACTGTGTAGTCTTTGACTAATGATCTTCTTTAAGGCAGACATTATCAGAAGTTGCTTCAATCAATTAAGATGGTCAGAAGATACACAGTATATTATCACAAAAATATATGCCATCGCTTTGCTATTATAGATATTTTTGCATGTTTGTTGTAAGCTTCCATGTTGTAAGTGATGAGATTACTCCTAGATTTTGTATATAATATATGGCAAGATGTTTATGCTTTGAAGTCTGATTGTTCAGTTTCTCTTTGATTTGGATGTGCTATCCATTTTAGATGTTTCTGCTTTTGAAACTCTTCAAGGGATGTGACTTGCATTATTTGGTGAGATTCAGAAGTACCAAGTCTTCCTAAATCCTTCAGGCTTCATTTGCATGAAGCCATTTTTAATCATTGATCTTAGTATGCAATACTTCACTAAATACAGAACAAATCACCTCTTATCTAAAATACTAATGTTTTGATTCAGTTCCATTGTAAGTGATGATATAAATATTTAATGTAGAAGGTGTTTTGATGATAATAGATTTAGCCAAGCATATAAAATTACATAACTTCTGGTAGGTTGGTTATTAGGATAAAGGACATGCAAAGATCCACCTCTTTAGAGATCTTCTTTCTGCTCTACTAAAGTAATACAATGATTCACTGAAAAGGATACACATCTCCTGTAGAGACAACCACCATAAAAGGAAATAATGACAGAGAAACATAGAGTCAGAGGATTTATCAAGTAAACACACTTGCTAAATCAAGCAACAGAAGAAAAACGAAAAGAGAAAAACAACTCTAGAGGCAGGAGACTCTTCTGGCTGCAAGATCCCATTTTGTCCTCACTTACCATACCAAAGCTTACCACAAACATATAAAACTCACTCAAGCTTCTAGTTTCAAAGTGATGACATATATATTTGTATGTTAAGTCAAAACAGGTCTGAGAATATAAGCATAAATCTGAATATATTGTAATTGAGTATGGACATCTTTTTATTTATTTGGTTAAGTTAGCTCAGACATTTGTGAATCTATCAGTACCAACTATCATGGCCCACCACCAGAGTTAGAAAGTTATTAGGCTAGCATCCTGTATCATAACATAGTTATTCAGTGTAGGTGGTTGCTGGGTGGTCAGCCCATCTTGCACCATCGCTAGGTATCTAGAGCAGTAGATAACTGCAAGTTTTTGATTTGCTCACCATCAGTGTCCTGCAAAGTGTATTTGTGTTCTCATGACATTGAAGAAATATCAGGGATATGTCCATCTATCTCCAAGAGATGTTAAGTATAGCTCTCAGCATCCAAATGTAGGTTGCATCAAGCTTAGCATCAAACATTTTACGTGATGTCCAAGGAGTGACACCATAGATTAAAACTGACTCTACAGTGGTGTAAAGAAGCTGTGTTTGAGTTTGTCTGGTAGATCAGATTTCCAGATTACACAGGCTTTAGCTATGTGAATTTTGACATCCTTTTCCGTAGAATTTATTTTGTTTCCTAGATATGTAATAGATTCAGCAGATTTTATTGAATCACCTGAGACAGTTTTCATTGAATCTTTCTGGTTGAAGCTTATGAATTCAGTTTTAGAGTCCATCATTGTCAGCAACATTTTTCTGATGAGCATCAAATGCAATAATCACAAAAAAAGTGCAAGTCTCCATCATCGGTTACTAGTATCATGCTTCTCCTATTTAAATGACTTAAAGAAGACTAATGGGTCCAACATTCCAAGTGGGCTGTGTGCTAGAGGGTCCTTAACTATCCAAGAATGTTTATCAACCCATGACAAATCTAATTTTTAATCCAGTTGGGGATCTAGCCATCCTCCTCACCTCTAAAGCCTGGTCACTGATAACCCAACTACGTGGCAAGTATTACTGGGTTATATGGTACCAATAGAACTTACAGAGTGACTTGATGCATAAAACTGAATATAGTGTATTGGGGCAGCAGATCACTATTCTAACATACATTGTTAAATATAACAGAAAATGAATGTCTATTATGTTTGATCATGAGCCATTCTATACTTTGCATAGTGGCTTTAGTTATGGGAGAAAATGAAAACAAAAACTGTCCAACATTTGGATATTTTTTTATTATGCTAGTCCTTGATCTAAGCTTTTGGCTCACATGAGCCATCATCAAAGTGGCTATATGGAGATTACAGCATAGACGTTCACCATCAAAGATGGCATTCTGTTATTTTTACATAGAAAATTGGTATGCATTGATAATGGTTGCAGAATAGCATATGTAGGTTGTAAATTCATAATGCGGTTCTATAATGTCATCCATAACCACGTAAAAGAAAGAAATGTTACCAACAGAACCATGTGTTTAGATGCATTGTAGTATAAACTGAATATACGCACTTACATACACACAAAATTTGTTTATGTGTGTAATATCACCTGCTGTCATAGAAAATGGAGGTACAGAGTCTACCAGACAATCGATTTCACTGATGCAAGCCACAAAAAAAACAAAAAAACAAAACAGTGTTGTAGTTCTGCAAACTAAATCGTCTGACAGGTGTCAAATACTCTTCAGATATTTTGAGATTCTTGATAAAATTCAAAAGAAGAACCTGCAATGTTATTGGTCCTGACCTGACATCTTGGTTTCAGTCACTTTCCCACTGCCGTAATATAGAGTCTCTGTGCCTTTTTTTTATAAATGCTTTCTTGATAATTGCTCTGATGAACTTTCTGCCATGGTACTTAGATTTTATGAATTTAAGCACAGTACTAGATTGGCAGAGATGTCTCATCATTTTGTTGTTGAAATGGGTAGATGCAACTGTATATTTGATGCTAACAGTTTCTTATATCACACTTCTTATGCTTCCAGTTTCTTGCTTCTCAGTTACCTTTGATCTTCAAAAATTTAAATGCAATGTCAATTGTTATCTTTTATCTCCTTAAGTCCTGTTCTTTTATTGAAATGATTTAAAATACATATATATATAATGGATGAGCGATTTGAAATGCATTTCTTGAAAACATATTTTATTTTTATGCTAAATTTCATTGAATACAAGACTCAAGAGCCACTCAAGGTAGAAACCTAAAGTAAAATTTTTCTTGCTAGAATTTATCTCACACTAATTTAATTCTAATGTCAGTTGTTATCTACTGTCTTCTCAATTCTGGCTCTTTTATTGTCCTCTCTCCTTAATAGTATATTTTTCTCATGTTCACCAACACACAGTAACCCTTTGCACATTAGTGGCTTTATTGCATTGCTTGGGGTGAAATGATAAAAAAAAATCTCACTAGCCACCTGATAGCTGGCAACTGGCATGGAAAGTTGAGATAACATCCTCGCTCTCAGGAATGCTTAAATGTAATCTGGCTGGCCAAATGCAAGTATATGATTTGAACTGTGGTGACCTTCATACCTCAAAAGACTTTGTTAGCAAATGAAAAAGTTAATCCTTTCTCAATACGCTTCTAGCAAACTCTTATCAACTTAATCATTTTTATGCTTTGTCCATAGCATTACATTGGGTAATTTTCCTGAGAGCCAACTCTGGCTCTCAGGAAAATTACCCAGAAAAAAATCATGTAGTTGTAGTATAAAAGCTGTTTCTCTTTTTAATATATTTTTTTATATATATTTCATTTGCTTCTATTTACTTAGAATATCTACAGGATCGTTTTGCATGTGTTTTTATATGGTGGTGTCTGACCTGTTGATTTGAAAACAAATGAAGCCTGCAAAATCTCTGGTCCAGCTCACTGAAGTATAGGATATTGTAATGGGGTCAAATTACATTTTCTATCAGATAAAATAGGAAAAGCACTATACCACAAAATGATTATTGAATTATGACTAAGGTAATTTGAATTCACACTTGGTTTATTTATTTATTTATTTGTAAAAACTGTGTTTGCCAACCATACAGAAAAAGAATAGATTTACATGAATAAATCTATGAGGGGAGCTGAAAGGTGCTTGGCCTAACCAAGAAGGGTTTCTAAAACATTTTGATTTTTAGACTTTGGATAAGTGGGTCAAGGTGATGAATTTTAGTACCCACATATAATAACCTCTTTGAAAAATAAAAAATAATTAGAATACCATGAACAATGAATGTCTTAAAGAAACAATCAGAAAAAGACAGCTGAAATTGCTTGGGCACATAATGAAGAAAGAAGGCTTAGAAAAATTAGTACTCACAAGATATATCAAATCAAATGCAAAAGAGACAGGAGGAGGCAAGAAGCCACCTACTTGACAAGCTTGTATGAAGGGATAGAGCAGAACTATGACTGAGAGGTTTGACAAATGGAAAAATGTTATTATGAGCAGAAAGAGATAGAATGTTGTGGAGAGCAATGATTGCCCATGTCCTGAAGACACACAGATAACACAGAAGAAAAAGAAGCATCTATGCTTCAAACTTAGAAAAAAGATGTCTAACAAAACAGCCTAATTAGTAAGTGGGAATCTTCACCTTAAACGGTAACCAGAATTATTGCAATTAAAATCTCTATGGAATAGATGAAATAGGCAAATAGAAGCTACATTTCAGTGTTAGATTTTGTTTTTTTTACAGTATGCTTCTCCCTGTACAAGGCTGGGGTTATGTTAAGAGGTGGTTGATACAGGGTGCAGAACAACTCAGCACCAGCAACAGAGCACTGGGACAATTCAGGACCAAGACAACTCAGAAAAAACATAGCTTTTTTTTTATATCCAAATAAAAGTAATTAATTAAGGATTAAAAGCTTAATCAGTGAATATTTTTCTTCAAATAAAGCATTTGAAAAGGCATTATGTATAAAGTAAATCATAATGTAATTTATTTTTTAATAAAGTAAATCCAAATTCTTATTTTTTTATTCAGTTTTCTGTTCAGTTGGCAGTGATGAGTTGTCACTTCTCAGTTTATATGGATAAGAGGGAACAATAATTATTATTTCTAGACTTGAGCAGGTTAAGATTGTAGTGATTGCGGAAACATCATGTTGGGAGTCTGATTCAAAACTTTTTATCCAAACTATCATTTTTGCAGTGATACAAAGTCTGTGTTATTATTATTATTATTATTTAAATGATTTAGGAAATAGCATGAACGTAATATTACCTACAATTCAAATACAACTGCATAAGATAATGTTTTGCTCATACATTTGCATGATTGTAAAATCCAGGATAAACAAGTGGAAGAAATATTAACTTTCAGGATTTATTTTCTGCTGTCTTCACTTCAGTCCAGCAGAAAATACAGTTATTCTGTCATGATTACAGATATATCACTAAGCTTACATAAATTTCACAATATCAGCAGTGAACTTAACACAATACATGTCACAGATTAAATATCTCCTCATAAATTTTAAAATCATCCAAGTTTGGTAATATGGAATAAACCTATTTGTGAGAATTTTCTGCCTAACTCAATAATATAAATCATAAATTCATTAGAATAAACTAAGTTTTACTTACATAGGGACAAAATTTATTTAATTTTATACCAAGATTGTATCATCATATAAAAGAAAATAATTGCTGCAAGTCCAGCTTGTAGTCAATGTCTAGAGACTGGAAGTGGAGATTAAAGAATGTAGAAAATATGAAGATTGTGATGGGTGAGGGTTTAAGAGAATGTAGAAAATATAAAGGTTCTGGGTTTAAGAGAATGTAGAAAATATAAAGGTTCTGGGTTTAAGAGAATGTAGAAAATGTGATGGCTGAGGGTTTAAGAGAATGTAGGAAATATGAAGGTTGTTATGAGAAAGATAAAGAGAATGTAGAAAATTCAAATGCTTTCTCTGTTGTCCTTCTCTACATGTATTTAGAGAAGGACAACAGAGAAAATATGATGAGTCAGAAATGAAGGATAATATGGGAAAATTGTGATAAGAAAAAGACAAGATGGCTGTAGATTATATGATGAAATTGATGTGAGGAGGATAAAGAGAGTGTAGGAAATATGAACGTTGTGATGAGGGAAGGATGAAGAGAATATAGATAATGTGAAAATATGATGAGAGAGACAAAAACAATATAGAAAATTTGATGAGGCATGAAGAGAATATAGAAAATATGAACTCATATGGTATGATTGCTTGACATTGTCTCACTGTAATCATTTTCAATGGACTTATGAGTAACAATATACTGAAAGAAAAATTATCTGGAAAGTAAAACAGTCTGGAATAAGTAAAGATTTTTTTATATACTAAAGAGGTTACTTAGCTGACTGGTTCAACAACCAACCAAAAGAAAAATGCATCATCTGTGTCAAATTAACATATACACTTGAAACTACTAGGTAACCTTGACATATTTGGGAAGGACATGAAAATAATCCAGAACTGATACAGGCAGCAAACTGCCAGTGTATGGGAAGAAAATGAACTCAGTAAATATGCAAAAATAGAAATGGTTGTAAGACAAGGATGTGTTTTCATTTGAGGACATTTGTGATTATGACTCTCCACAATGTTTTTTTTTTTTTTCTCATCTCTCCAAAACCAGGCTTCATCATCCATTTCCTCAAGTTTGCTAGGTAGGTTATGCATTGTTTTCCTCTATCCCTCTTGCCTTTAATCTCTTCTGGGAGTATCAAAATTTCCAAGCCCTCTCAACTCATTATGTGCCCTTGAAATGTTACGTATCTCTTCTTTCTTGATGTTAAGCGTAAGTGTTCTTTTTGTTTCCATTTTCTCTAAAACTTTGTCATTGCTCACATGTTCAGTCCATGTTATTCTCAGTGCCCTTTACTATAACCACATTTCTAATGCTTCAAGTTTCTTCTGTGATGATATTGTCTAACATTCACTGCTATATAGAATACTGATATTACCTAACAGTTCATTACTCTTTTCTTTGCTTCATTTGATGTATTAGGAAAGAAATTTAGATTGAAACTTGGAGATAAGATCCAGTCAATTGATGAAAGAAGTTTTTTTTGTGTAAAGACACTTGGCACAGTGGATAAAGGCATTGGTTAGATACAGTGACAAGGCCCAACAAGTGTGAGTTCAATACCCACTTAAGGCAGTAGAGAACTTGAAGAGGGCATTAACAGGATAACTGACAACAGACATCCATTAAACATGGCACATGGAACTAGATCAGTCTACCCCAGTGAGTGAAATAAAGGGTTCAGTTCGGCATTCCAACCAACTGAAGAAGGCAGGAGCATACAATGTCTGAAACATTGTAATAAATATGGCGACAAAGATGAGGACAATAGTCTGAATAATGTAAATAGTGTACATAATACCTCATCTCTGAAATATAGACAGATACTGAAAAAAAATTTTTTTTCATTGATAGATTGCTTTGTTTAGATTCAAATTCAGCCTTATTTTTGTTCAGAAAGAATTAAGTTGACCAGCAATGTTCAATTTAAGATTTGACTAAATTGTTGAAATGGGTCCTGATTTTATCCCTATTTATTAAAATATGGTTGAGAAAGTGTCACCTTATTGTGTTGGTCAGTTGGATTAGCATCAAATCTTAGTGGGGTGTATATAAAAGATGAACTATTAAGTCTTCAGAGAAAATAAAAGATATCTATGTTGTTATGATTGTCTTTGTATCCTTTTTGTAAGGCTGGCTCAAGAAGAGTCTAAGTCTTGTTGCAGGTTGACTTATTATTTTCAAGCCACATTACTTACTTATTTGTCAAATAATGATGAAAGAGTTGAAATAAAAAGCAACTGAAATGATGATGAAACACCATTCTATTCTGTGACCTACAGCTTTATTTTATCGTATTCATGGTACCATATATTTCTTTTTACATTGTCAGAACATTTTACTTTGTTAGCATGCTTAGGAGTTATGTAAGGATTGCGACTTTTCATCATTGTATGTTTGGTTGAAGAATAACAGATGTTTATGATTTTTCTTTTCTTCAGTTTGAAGCATTTTTTTTTTCCCACAAAAATGTTATCCCAGCACCACTAAAATTTAAATCAGTTTAATACTATACATACTAAATATATTTCACAACTTAAACAAAAAAGAACAAACCACAAAATGATGTTTGAAGATGCTCGACATGAATACCAATAAAAAAAAAATGCCTGCAGACACACAACCCTATCAACATGCAGAAAATGTGTTGCTAATGGCTTACAAATGCCAAAAGTGCTCAGAAGACATTGAACAATTAATGTTCAAATACTGCATTAAAACTAGGAAAATGCTCCAATCTGAACTTAAAAAAGAAAAAAAATTAACATTTTGCTTGTTTTTGGCAAAACATATATAAAGTGGGTAAAAATAAATATTCCATATATATAAAAATCTAAGACATATTTAAAAAAGATGAAGCAAAAAAATTTCCAAAAGAATTTATAAAATGAGTAAACTAATACCATTGCAGCATAGTACTAGATTAGCAGTTAGGTCTCATCATTTTACAGTTGAAATAGCTAAATGTAACTGTAAGTTCTATCTAATAGTCTCTTCTCTCACACTTCTCTTTTGTGGAACACTCTTCTAGGTTCTTGCTTCCCAATCAACTTTGATTTTTAAAAATTTAAGTGCAATGTCAATTGTTGTCTTCTGTCTTCTTAATTCCTGTTCTTTTATTGTTCTCTCACACTTAATAGTGTGTGTTTTTTTTTCTCGTATTCTCTAACATTCAGTAACTCCTTGTGTTTTAGTGCCATTATTGCACATTTATTTATTTAAATGGGTTATAAGTATATTTTGACCAAAGAATTACTTTCTCATATACCTAAGTCACTGCCCAACTTTTCCCTAAGAAATACTGCTTTATGGAACAGATTCTCCAGTGGAATTTTCTTAAACATTACAATTTTAATTTCTTCAAGTTATGAATCAAATGTTATCTATCTTCCACATCCTTATCATAAATTCCTATTTCCCACTCTTACATTCATGATATGTATCTCATTCAGTAATCTCCCTTGAGTGACTCTTTAGCCTTATATTAGGTGAACATGAATAAAAATAACAATATTTATTGTAGCCTCCAAAGTCCCCAAAGCATTATTGGGAAATGTCAGAAATGGGGCAAAAATTCAAATATTTGAGAAAATTGTTTGTTGGTGATTTTTTTTTTTTTCAATCAGTTGTATGCAATTGAAACAGAATATGGACAAAATAATAGAATACATTTATTGAGATGGAATCACTGGTTGGGAGAGCCATAGAAAATAAATGATTAATGGCAGAGAGAGAGAGAGAGAGAGCTAAACACTTTTGTATTGACTAGGTCAATCAGGTCAGAAATAAGAATTACAGAGAACCTGATATAGAAAATTAATAATCTGAGGAGTGGTGGGTAATGCCAAATTCAGGAGAGGCAACTATTGCAAAAATAGTTCTAGTATTCCTTCAGGCTCCCCTTCATTTAGGTTGGCAGGGGAGATAACTATTATACAAATAAAGCAACAAAATATGAAGGTATTCATCAGTCAAACAAAAATAAACATTGAAAGAATGCAGGTAAACGGTTATAAATATTACCTATGTATATCTGAGTTTGTCAGTCTCTTCACCTGAATGCTTATCTACATAGGGTAAAGTAAATAGGCAAAAAAGTGGCTTTTAATCAAATAAGAAATCTAGTTTAAGAACATGTGCATCATTTTTTCCTTTATGTGCCATATCCCGTCAGAATATTGGTGATTATGGCTCTCCACAATTTTCCGTCCTGTTTATAGAAAAAAGGCATTTGTACTTAACATCAGGAAGAAACAATTGAAATTTCTAGTGCACACAATGAGGAAAGCAGGTGTGAAAAATTTGATACTCACAGAAAAAATTGAAGGCAAGAGGAATACAGAAAATTGTGGAGAGCCATGATCGTCAATGTCCTGAAGGGACATGACACATGGAAGAAGATACAATTTTCAACAGCTTTTAAAAATGAGTTTATTGCTATAGATAAAAAATCCTAAATTGAATTAGAAGAATTAAATTTAAGATCTTAAAAAAATAAGCTGAACAATAAATTTAAATAATTATCCAATCCAAAAAATCAGACATAAAACCCTTGCTATATATATGCTGTGTCACTTCAGGGCGTCGATAGTCATGGCTCTCCACAATTTTCTGTCTTTTGTAGCTCTTAATAAATTTTCTTTTTTTGTTATCTTTGCTAAACATTTTTGCACCATCCATTTACTCAAGATCATCAGGTCCGTTATGCTTTGTTTTCTATATCCCTCTTTTCTCCAGTCTATCCTGGGAGGATCAAATTTACCAAGCCCTCTTTTCTCATTATGAGCCCTTGAAACTTCAACTTTCTGATGTTACATATAAGTGTATTTTTTGTTTCTCTTTTCTCTAAAAATAATATAACAGTTCAATACTCTTTTCTTTATTTCTAATGAAATTTTTCTGTTTCTTAATATTTTGCTTAGCTTTTGAAAGGCATCTTTTACAATCTCAGTACAACTTCAGATTTCAGTGTCACACTTTCAGTCCTTTATTTAAACACTTCCCAGATATTTAAATTTTTCTACTTGTTTGATTTTGGTATCTCCAATTTATAATCTTCATGTTGGGCTGTTCCTTTTGTTAATGACCATACATTCTGTCTTCTTGCATTTGATGTTTATTCCTTTCTTTTAAGTTTCCCTCACTACTATCTGTAGCAGTTCTTCTAGTTGCCTTTCTGATATCAACAGTTTGTCATCTGAATATCTAATGTCATTAAAATTGTGGCCACCCATAATCAATCCTGGTAGGACATTTAATTCTCTCAAAATCACCTCACTATATAGGTTTAATAAGTCTAATGAGAAGTCATATCTTTGTTTATGCCTCTTTCTCTTTTTGTATATTTACTGAATTTATTTTCTATCTGGATGTAAGCAGTCTGGATTATTCGAATATCTTTCCTAAATATGCATAGATATGGCAATAGTATGTATTAATATCATTGCATAATCAGCCAAAAAAAAAATTTACTTAAAATTTATGGACATTTTACAAACTTATTATGCAATAATATCAGTTATAATATATTCAGATAGCATTCAGAAGTTATAACAGGTAGTTTGCTGCTAGTAAATTTCTGAAATATCCCAATATCCTTCCCAAATATATCTGTGTTACCTCGCTATTCCCTCAGTTCTTTGTGATGTACTTTATCAAAAGCTTTTTAGAATATCAAATTTCACAATATGAAACAATCTTCTGACAGATGAAAGAATCATTTGAAGATCACTCTATAGAACTTCATTATAACTTAAAATTCCACACTTAAGTCCCACCACATGTATATCACTTGGAAAGTTATATACTTTTGCCTATTTCTATACAGGTATTTCATAAGCTACATGAAATTAGTATATTAGTTATTACTATTGTAAGAATTGTTCATATTACTGATCTTGTATTTGTTGTTACCACAATTTTTTCTTGTACAGTATCCTTCAGATGTCTATTTTTTATGAAATATTAAAAGGATCAAGAACAGTTCAAGGTAGAGGGTTAAGTGCGGATTATGAGCATATGTAGAATAGATAACAGTTGACCCTAAAGAATCATTTTATGAGTCTGTTCCACAAAGTAACAGTTCTTAGGAAGAAGCTGTCTGAGTGGAACTTCCATCTTATCAATGGAATATGTAAAGAATAAGGGTGATTCAATCTTGTCTCTGTGGCATACATTCAGTCTGTATGGAATGAGAATGTAAATCTGAAGAATGCCCATGATGTGATTGACTGAAATGTTGTGCTTATAACAGAAACAACAAAGGGAAATGAGTTCAGCAGTGCAACCAGTTCTTAGAATGACATTTTTCTATATTTGATTTTATATATGATTACACTCATCAAAAATAAGAATAAAGTACTAAAGTTTTTTTAAAAACTACTTCTGTTGTTAACTGGTGCAAGCAATTTTAACACCTCAAAAAACAATACTGCTCTCTTTTAATCATCTGAGAGGACCCTTTTTACCTTCCATCAATATGGCTGATGCTAACCTCCAGGAGAGTGACTACAATATTTCTCAGACTAAGGATTTCCACTAATATAAAGTGGAAAGATGATATTGAATCAATTGCGAGGTCTGTGGCAACAAAAGTTGGTTTACTGTGTCATGCTAGACAATTTTTTTTTTATTTTTATTTTTTTTTGCTAGAATCTATCTTGCATATTTATCAGTCTACCATTCATTCAGAGATCCTTGATGAAAGCCAAAGAAGAATCTGCAATGTTATGACTAATTTTTCGGTTGTAACCCTAACTGAAATCCATGCTAGTTTCACAAGCCCATATCTTTCCTGCTTATTTACAGCAACTCACAAGTGAGTTTCATACTTTGGTACCAGGGTTAAAAAAAATTATACATAAAACAGGTTTAAAGATAGCATATATCTTTTATAAAAGTGATTTTACTTGTGCCATGTATCACCCTGAAATTTTTATCCTTAGTATATAGATCTTATATCAGAGTTTTTCCTTCTTCTAGACAGACTGTCTTCACTACAACTAAGAAGTTTCATTTATTCCATAAGATAGTTATTCAACTTTAGTTCAGACCCAAAACTTTGGAGGGCTATTTTTTATTACATGATATAAAATGGTTTCATATAATTGAATGAATAATGAATGGAGTTAAGTGCTGAAATATACTAAACAAGCTAAGCTTTAAAAATGAAGCACAATTGGTTTTTTCAGCAGGTCAGTGATCCTAAACCTACTGCCAATGCAAGGAAAGACTTGTTAGAAAATAAGAAATCCAACTTATTGTAGTGATCAAGTCAATCCCACCCTGAATACAATTGAAAATTTCTGCCTGTGCTCATCAGCCTAGCAATCTGAATGAACTGAAAAAGATGTGACCAGAAGAGTGGTCCAAAATACAAACAGAAGAGTTTTTAAACTGCCTTCTGCTTAGAGAAAGCAACTGGAGGCTGTCATTGTTAATAAAGGCGGTTCAACAAAATAGGATACTCTGTGCTTTGTGTAGAGTATGAAGTGCTTTTTAGTTCTTGCTTTTTTAAATGTATCTTGTGTATTTTATGTAACTGTATTTATTAGAATGTTTGCTCAGTTTTACTCTGAAGCTGAAACCTATATATTGTGTAATTTTGAAATAAATGCTAAATATCTAGTTAAATAATGCAATAAATAATATTCCCCCATCAACTGTAATTTTCCACAGACATTATCAGTCTTTATTCTTAAGTTATACTGCTGCCTTGCCTACTTAACGTTTTTAAATAAAAACTTCTGGTCTAAATCATTATTTAAAAAATATTTTCACCTTTTTTGTTTCAAATGAAATTTTTCTTAATAAAGAACAACTGTGTTAAATATCAATCAAGACTAACATTAATGGACAAAAGAAGCTTTTAAGATATATCCGTATTTAATAGTTTTAGTTCAGTAAAATGTTTAAAATGTCTGTATTTAAGGAAGGTGTCTGTACTGCAGAAGCTTTTAATTCTAATGAAATGTAATGGAAAATTCACTTACTGAGATTGGAAAATCTATTTTACTTTTATTTTGAAATATGGTTTGGAATGATGTTTTCTTCATTAAATAAGTTGTTACATGTATAAAGTTTCAAGAAGCTGATATAGTGGACATGATTCCTTTCAAAGATATGTTTGAAAAATGTTTTTTATTAAAATGAAATAAAAAAACTATTTGATTGTTTTATGATATTTAATAAAAACCTGCACTGATATCTGTAGTAAATAGCATGTTAAATATTGATGTGGTTGGTGTGAATATTCTCAAAAGCAAACTACTAATAAACTAATTAGTGAGAATGTGCCAGTAAGAGGTTGGCTGGTGCTGAGAAAGCAATAAAAGAGTGAAATGCTTCATCAAAGAAGAAACAATACAAAGAGAAAGTAAAAAAAAACTAATAGTCATTAGAGATGAAATGCATTTTAGGTGTGTGCATATATATATATATATATATATATATATATATACACTTTTTATGTCTCCATTAGTCACTCCTGCATGGAAATATACAAATTGCCCATCTATATGTGTGCGTGGATATATATATATATATATATATATATATATATATATATATATATATATATATATATATATATATATAAAGTCAAACTTTCCCTGACGATCCATTTAGGTGAAACCTAGGTAAGTTTGTCTGGCTCACTAGGTGCATCTAGGTCTGCTCCACGGTTGTATTGAGCTCTTTTGTTAGTTAGTTGTTTACTCGTATCGGGGTTTTTTCTTTGGGCTTCAGACCTGCATCTATGTGATTTTTTTTTTTGGCAGTAGTTCATGTTTGTAGCTCTTTCTTTTTTTAAAACCTTTCTTTCCCTCGAGATTGATTTGATTATTGGCAAATCAAAAATTCGAGGGTTTTTCGAAACGAGTCTAGTTATCTATATATATATATATATATATATATACACACACTCATTTCACCCCAAACAAAGTGATAAGGCAAGGAGAAAGAACAATAAAAGAACAAGAGTTATGAAGATAGACATTTGGTGACATGGTTGACCATCAGTGTATGGTGATCCTACCAGTGCTGTATTAACCCATCTGTATGTAGTCGACACTTATGGTGATATCATTACTAGTTTGTATATGGTGGCCTTTTCCAGTGACAGATGATAATTAGATAATTGAATTTCATGTTATATTAAATTTGATAAATAAAATATCATAATTATTTGATGCTGAATAGAATGTTAGTCCTTTACTTCTCTGTTCCAGAAGTACTGAAACGAACAAGAAAATGTGCAAGAACATACGCACATTTGATTTTTGCAATTCAATTGCAAAATGACTTAATGCTGTTAGTTTTTGATGCTGTACATAAACATTAAATAACAGTAGTGAAAATGCTTCAACTAAGAATATAAAAAATTCACAGAAACTACCCTCAGTAGATAGCAAAAGAAAGAAGCCATTCAAAGGGTGAGGTGGGGACACTGATTCTTGACAGAGCAGCTAAATACTACATATTCCAGACCCAGGCACAGGGAGTGATGCATTTATCCTAAGTGTACACATATCTTAATAAGTAGAAGTGCCAATCCATGTATAAATAAATGATTCTACCTTTTGACAATTACATTATTATTTTTATTTATTAAGAAATTATTGATTCATTCATTAGTCTCCTTTGCAGGTTATTTAAATCCAGAAAATATTTTTAGATTGTAAGAATTTTTTGGTGTTTTTTTATTTTTTTATTTTAGATAATAATGGGTTTACTAATTAACTCATATCTGAGTGAGAGAAGATTCATGTCTTTCCTGGAGGTATTTGTGCATATGTGAATATAACAAACCCAGTGGAAATGAACTTGGCTCTCCGGTTAACACTGAACCATTTTCCATTACACCACCCACACATTCAAACTTACAGCACTTTGTATTCCTAAGTGTTCAACCATTGTTAATCACTTAGATTAAATCAAATAAGAGCATCCTGTGAATGAACTAATACAAATATATTCAAATTTCACTTTGTATTTTCAACAGCAGTCAATAAATATGAATATATAACAATGAAGGTTTTGGATAAAATTTGATCTAAAACATTTACGACGTATTGTTTAAAATATGGAATCAAAATTCATCACTGAATTATGTGTACTTGCAAGGAAGGACATATCAAATATTGATTGAATAAATGATTATTTTAAGTATTAAGCTAAGGACTAACTGATGTACCAACTTAGTCAACATTAAAAACTCATACAAAAAGTTATACCAAAATGGTCACTGATCAGTTTTCACCATTTTTTTTACCTCTGATAGCAAGAGCTGCTGAGGATTATAGATGCTCAGCTTCAGCAGATGGCATTACTGGACAAGCATCTTGTTGCTTAACTTGACTGATCAAGAAAGAGCCAGCTTGAATAAGATCTTTAAATAACAAAGTACTATTTGTAAAACTTTGAGAAGTAAAACTTAGTTATCCATTTTGAATAAACTGGCTAGAATATTGCTTAAATTAGCTTAAGAGATGCTGTAGGAATTGTGATCCAATGTACTGAAACTGTACTTTCCCATGAATAAATTGTTATGCTTCTACTTGACTCAGAATGACTGGCCAATGGCATGAAGTAGAATTAGGTGTTCACAAAGAGTTACTCATCTGGTACTAATAATATTTAACTTTGGGGAATAATGCAAGAACCAATTAAGCTATTGTACACTCGCATAATGGTAAAGAAAGCAAGCTGATCTAGTGGGAGTCGAGGCATACCTCCCTGCTGCTCCCCACTCCTTAAGCTCATTTCTTGGACTGAAATAAAAGCACTGGGAGGTAAAAGTTTTGTTGCACCAATGATTTCAGCTTATCATAGCAACTGACATTTAACTTATCTGATATCTCTTGACTAGAATGAGAGCAAAAAGCAACCCAGTCCATCCTCTCCTCTTTCTCTATCAGCTTGTCCATTACTTACATACTTATCATTGCATTTATCTTGGAATAGTAATTGCTGCAGTTAATCTGAACATGTGATCTTGTTGAGGTGTTAAATGTTTGCTTCTCTTATTACTTATATTATTACCTTTACCTTCTTTTTATCTAGTTAATTACTTTGTTGGCAATGAACAAATAGGAATTGAAAACTAAAATACCGAAAATACTCTAGACAATGGCTTTATATAAATTTCAAATCACTTTCTTAGTGAAATAAGATACCAGTGTCTCAATTTAAACCTATGTTACTCTTAATTTATTTTTTCTCATAAAATTTATCAGCCTCATGCTAAGTTATTTTCAAATGAATTTATTTTTTTTATTTTGTTCATTGCTGGCAATAACAAGTGAATGAAGAATTTATCTCGCCTTCAGATCATGCCACAATATACTTAGTGTTCATTGTCATTCAGAGAAGCTAGATGCTGTGTTGTCTTCCTATCTACAGAGTCCAGAAACATGTGATAGTCCAGCTGAGTCTGGGATACCACATGACAAAGATAGATATATAAACACCCACCCCAGCAATAACGGTGCAGTCTCTCTCAGGCATGACACAAAAGTTGGGTTTCTGTTTCCTTCTAATGTCTACTTCAATTCAATAGTCATAACATCTCCATCTGAACTTTGAAATTTTATTCTGTAATTATTGTTTTATACCTCTCACAATAGTACATAGGTTTGCCTATCATCAGGTTCCCAATCCTTTCTGATCTTTTGGACAAGAGTAGAAGCTTATCCCTTGTTTCTTATTTAGGATTAGATTTCTGGTTCTTTCTAAAGTCTACTTTATACTTCTAATGTCTCTGAATGAACTCTGAAATTTTATTCAAGGTGACATATCAGATGAGGAGCCTTGGGCCACCTGAAAACATTGGCCAGGAGCAAATAGACAATATACTGGAGGGAAATGAAATAATATGTTTCACATGAGAAATCCAGCTTAATGTTACCAATACAATATTTCATTGCATAAATATTGAATAATAAAACTGAACAAGACAATTTAAATAAATGCAGATTAGAAAACAGAATTTATTATTTTATAGGTATCTCAGTCCTTCTGTGTTGACTCATTTACAAATTACAGAAACATGTAAAGTCTTCAGGTTAAATATTTGAAAGCTTCCTGATTAAATTATGTCTGAAATTCAGACTTAAATTTGAAAATGCATGAATGAAGTAAAATAATTGGCCAAATCATGTCAACTCCTACCTTCATTAGATCAACATTGTTAATATGACTTCACATTTTGACAATCTTTACTAATTTACTCATAGGAATTTGGTTTTATATTGGAAAAGAGAGTAAATAATCTAAAAAAATGCAAAGATAAAACTTACATGGGAGTTTATTAAAATCAACTAATCTTAATTTTGTAAAAATGTCAACTAAACTAATTCTTTTAAATCATGTTCTATTTTGTTACTTTATGGTAATTACATTTTTTGTTACCTCCCTTTTTTTATTTTTGTTACCTCCCTTCTTTGTTGTAAATTTTCTTCTTGTTCATAAAATGTTCATTTTCATCACTTTAATACAATTTTGTACCCCTGCAAAAATATTTCAATCTTAATTAGATTCAAGTTGAGCAAACTAATAATCACCTGATTATTAATAACATTTCTTCTTTTCTGGTTATGTTTCTCCACAACTTCATATATTCTGTAGCTCTTAACAATGTTTTTCTTATTACAGTCACCCCCCCCCCACTTTTGTTCTGCTGGTCATTTACACAAGCTAATTATGCAAGATATTCAAGGTTTCCTTCTGCTCCTCAGTATATCCTGTCAGTGTCAAATTCTCTAATCCCTCTTTCCTTGTATTATTTATATTATTCAAACTGCTATCCTCATCTTCATTGCTACATTCACAATGTTTCAGCTGTTTTATTCTCCGGTCTTCTTCAGGTGATTGGAATTTTGAACTGAACCCTTTATTTCGTCCACCTCAGGGACACATGGTTCAGTGGATAAAGACATTGGTTAGATCCAGTGACTAGACCAAAAGAGTTGTGAGTTCAATACCAGGCCACAGCAGTGGTGAGCCTAACTTGGAGAGTTGAGTTAAGGGAAAATAACTGAGACACCCAGAAGAGGCATGGCACATGGAAATAGAACAGTCTATCTTGAAGGACAAAATAAAGGATTCATTCAAAATTCCAATCACTTGAAGAAGGCCAGAGTATACAATGGCTGAAACGTTGTGAATATGGCAATAAAGATGAGGATAACAGTCCGAATAATGTAAATAATAAAAGTAATCATAATACCTCAAAGATATAGACAGATACCCTCTTCCCTTGTTGTGCCCTAGAAATTTCAACTATCTCTAGTGATAGATCAGTAAGTTTACAGCCATATTCACCACTGAATTAGGAGCATTGACAAGGAAGGGTATTCTGTCAAAATGTAAATATCAGTTGTGCAAAATAAATGCTTTTGCATTATTTGGCGGCAAACATTTTATTTGCCTCTCTATAAATATAAATGTGTGTGTGTACACACAACCACTTGCCCATTATTTAACACAAAAAGTAAGAGGGACACCAAAGAGAAAGACCTCAGTGATAAAATGGCAGAGCATTTATGTTATATTATCAAAATCCAGTGTATACCTGACCAAATACAACTATTAGTTTCTTACACACAAATGCACACAATCATCAGATATTCAGTAGTTGTTTGTTCAGTGAAATGGATATTTTATACCCTTTTGGCTAGCTCAAGATGATACTATAAATGGGTAGCTTGTGAATGAATAATATGCACACACAAAAGTGACCAAAAGGGAAAAATGCTCATATAGCCAAAGGTCAAACAACCAAATAATGACCATTATTTAGAGGGAAAAACAGAAAAGCATAACAGAACACTAGAATAAATTTACAAGTGTGCCTAAAAAATCCTCAATGGCACAGGAACAACTAGAACTCAGCAAAAGAGTGTAACACTAAAAGCATAAAAGTATGCGAGAATACAAGGTCTTTAAAAGTCACTGTATCAGAGAATATTAATATCTCTCTCTAGTGTGTGTGTGTATATATATATATATATATATATACATATATATTATAAATTAATTGATTTAAAATGTTTTTTTCGCTACACAGTTCTAACCATGTTTCAAAATGTAAGCTAAAAGCCCCGAATTTAATTTTGTAATTAAATTAAGGACATTAGTTGCATTTCATCCTCAAGCGAATTTTGGAGTAACTTTTAAAATTACTGGGTTTTAAAGACACAGCTAAAATCATAATTCATGTTTCCATGGTTACAGATAAATCCACTTTCGCTAGACAAGGGGTTTCTGCATGTTCATTATGTCTGAATTTTAATGTATCAGTTATTAGCTACATTTTGGTAGGGGGTAGGGATGTATTTTTCAATGAAATCTAACATCCGTTAAAAGCACGTCGTCTGGATTTTTTAAAAATTTTATTGTTAACGGCAAAAATTCTGATGGCATTTTTTTCTATTTGTATATTTAAAGATTTTTGTGGGGTGTTTAGGTTAGAATACTTTTTATTTAACTACGATTTGAAATATTTTCACTTTTAATTTTTAATATACTATATTTCTTTTAAGAACAATTAAATGTAATTAGAATCCCTTACAGTATATAGAATTATTATCACATCAAGTATAAGTATGTAAATTATTAGGTTACAATTCTTTTTTATATATATATATATATATATATATATATATAATTTTTTATTTCATTACCTATACTCAGGTAGTGTGAAAAAAAACAGATAATACAATTTTGTAAATAAAAAATATTAAACAAACTGATATCAGGGAAAAAAATTTCAAGAAGAAAAGAAAAGACTAAAAAAATCTGTGCTGCTTGAAAATAATCAACCAGCACTGCAATGTTTAGCCAAAAGAAAAAACACTGACAGAGTAACCTAACGAGCCAGAACCTAACTACCTTGGTTTCACATAATGGATCCAATATTAAAATTGGAGAATATAGAAAAATTATGCAAATATAAGGCTGGTGATAAGTTTTGCCTTCTATGTATGGCGAAAAAATTAGCTATAGCTTCATATAATAAGCCTAATATATTACTCAACCAGAGCCTGGAAATACTTAATTGTTGTAGACATAAAAACGCCTGGTTACTTGAATAATGGAATTTGGGTGGGGGACTGTTTTACCAATAAAATTTCATTTGGGCCAACCTTACTTTATTTTCCTTTGTTTTTATCCTAATTTTTTAATCTTTCTGGTGGCCATTTTTACAATAAAATGTCGTTTGGCTCAATCATCTTTAACCAGAGGTATTTTGTGTGTGTGTATGTATGTGTATATATATATATATATATATGATTTACTTATTTACACTATTTATTATACTGCTTATGGAATTGGTTGGCAAAACATAAGGTAATTGCTAATCAATTCAAACTTTATAAAATAGAAAGTCATAAGGATTACTTTATAGTTGCTTCACACATTTTAATAATTTAGTAAATGTTTATAAATTCATAAATAAAAAATTGTTTTCATATTTAATGCTTTATAAATTGGTAAATGAAAAATATTGCATTAATTTTAATAAAATAATATTACATTTTAGAATGTAGTAAATATAAAATTATTCTTATAACTAAACAAACTTATCAATAAATAGTGCTTAATATTTTTGTTGTAAATTTTCAAGAATAAAAAAATCTATAAATTGACTTTCATCATATGTTTTGGCTTATTACAATTCTAATCATCACTTTTTAAGACAATAAACATTTCTGAGGAGTGAAGGTAGTTAAAATAATAGTGGTGTCAAGGGAAAAACCATCCTTTTGACACTTTGCAGGCATGAAGGTGTAAGACTGCGAGAATAATTTTTTTTTTTGAATTGTAAGTTTAACTGATAAATTAATGTATAACTCAAAATCAATATGATTTTCAGTGTTCTTTTTTACAGTGACGTTAAAGTTCATTTATGAAATTATGGATAAAACCAAGCTAGAATGTAGTTATTTCTTAGAAATTACTTTTGGGTTTGAAAAAAATACCGACTAAATTTAGAGATAGAGAACAAAGTCAAAACAAATTGATTATTCTTAAGCCCAGTTTCAGAATTGAACATTTGCATTAAAAGTGAAATTTAATTTTTTTTATTTGCACTTTTTCTGTCTAATGGCTTCTCTGAATTCATTTCTACGTCATTGATGTTAACATTTATTGCTCATTCTGTTAAAAATTTTAAACTGATTACTTTAAAAAGTGTCATTTGCTTTTATTAGAAACAAAGGCTTTTGTTCAAGGAAATTGTGACAAAGAATAGAATATTTATAATGAAAATCCTGATTTCTTTAGCAATAAGGCATAATTTTCATACAAATGTACCAAACTATATTGATTCATTTTTGAGACATGAATTTGGATCTCACCAAGAACTTTTTATTTCTAATCCATGCTGTTTTATGCATACCCATAAAACAATTTTCTTAGTAAATTTAGTACTAGTTAAAAAAAAAAAAAAGGTGCTGGCAACAGAGCTTGAGAAAATCTGAAGACACAGTTAGATTTAAATCTCTGCTTAAGATAAAATTCTTTGAAGCTCAGATAGTAAGGGCAGCTTGTATAATAAACTAGGCTCCCTAGAAATTCACCAAGAATATATTCTTTATTGTTCCTTAATTGTTCTGTGCTGTTTGATTGACAATCTAAGTAAAGCTGTTATAAAAGCAACTTGTTGGGAATCATACAAGATTTTCAGTTATACTCCATCTATTTCTACAGGGTGGTTCAAAAGTCTTGTCACCTCTACATAATATAATTTTCTATTTCAACACTCTGTGGGGTATTATAAAGGAGAGAGTTTCACATTAATGATACCAAAATATCCATCAGTTGAAGGATACTGTTTGGAGAGCCTTTGCGGCAATCAACTAAGCACAGCTTCATAAAATATCACACAGGATATGGCACCACACCATTTTGAACCATGAAAATGATAGTGTTCATATAGACCTTCTTGATGTGTGACAGCATCAATGAAAGTGAATAAATTGAATCCATTATATGTGCTTTGTATTACTGTATTACTTGTTCTGATAATGTTTTTGTAGGGTGACAAGACTTTCGGACCACGCTTTACATTGCCAAAATAAGTAAGTGTCAAGAATTCTGATCAAATAAAAAATAAGTTGTATAGATAAAAAGAAACACTCCTTTTTCTTTGAATTTAACAAGGATAACATTTTACTTGAAATAACAAAATGTATATACATACACAAAGTGAATAATATTCATAGGAAAACTCTGTAAGATAGGTCCAAAAAGTTGTTTGAAGCAAGAGTGTATATGTCTCCTTTGAAAATCAAAGTCTCTAACAATAAGTTCATGTATGTTAATGTGACTTAAGGGACAGAGAGGAACATGCAAATGAACAGAATGGAAATATATACTCAATTATGTGTGTTAGAATTTCCTGTGTGGAGACTTGAAAACTGTTGTGCTTCTGCTGACTGATGTGAAATGGACAATTTCTAGTGCTGAGAATACTCTCCTTTAAGTAGACTCTAAGAGGTGTCACACAGTTTTTGGGGTGAATTTTATTTTATTTGAAAGGAATTATTGGGTGAAAGATGTAATGCTTATGCTTTCAACTACGTCTGCACTGAAAATATATGACTGAATTTATTTTTGAAAGATACCTGTTCATGAGTTTCAGTTTAAGTACAGGTGAACTGAAACTCATGAACATAAAGCAAAATGATGTTTTATCTAAAACTAAATAAAAGATAATAAAGTTATTTCATCACTTAAACTTCTGAAAGACAGTTTACATCTTTCAATGTTAGGTTATTCATATTTATTGCTCATTGTATTGTTAAAAATATTGATTGCTTTAAAAATTATCATTTGCTTCAATTCATAATTAGGGATTTCATTCAAGGAAATTCTGATAAAGTAAACCTCATATAATGAAAATCCCAATTTCTTCAGCCAAAAGTCACCAGCAAAAATTGCTCAAACAAATGTAAAAAACTATATGGTTTAATGAAGGGAAGATGAGTTTACCAAAACCTTTTTTCTTTATTTCCAATCCATACTATTCAATCGTTGAACTTCAATTTTCATCTTTCTTTGTTAAAGCAAACATGTATATATAAAAGGCTGACAAAATCGATTTCATTTCCAATTTGTCCTCAGATTTAATATAGAATTCAATTGGCTAACATGTTACTAACTATATTATAACATAATAGATATCAATGAATCCTTTTATAAATTTTTCTCTTCAAAAAAGTCATGAATTTATTTGTAATCAGAAATGTACATTTTTATAATTATTTTGACATAATACAAGTTCACAGAATATACAATTTTAAAATCGTGTTCCTGAATTTTAAAAAGTGCTCTGGAAATATGAGAAATATTTATTTAAACATTTCACAAAGTTTATTTGAATATTTTTAAACATTAAATCACATTTTGAGTATAAATAAAAGATTAAGTGCTTCTCTCAACAATTTTTTTTTAATCAAAGAAATTAAAAAAGCAAAATTGACAAGCAATAAAAAATGTAAAAAGAAAAAAAACAATAACTTTGAAGGAGAGAAAAATGAGGAGAAAAAACAGAAAAGAGATGAAAGAAAAAATGAATGATTTGCTGAGTACCCATTGCAAGTAAAAAGGTTGCCATCATTATTAAAAATGGATTTAAATTAACCAAAATATTCAGAAAGGAAACTGAAGTTATAATGGATACTACACATAAAGTTTCTATGATTTTGTTTTACACAAAAACCCAACTATTAAAGAAATAAAATTGTTATTAACAGGAATAGCAAGGGTCATGTGATGCTTTGGCATACAGACTTTAGCTTCTTAATCATTTTGTAGGTGTCTCTCAGAGTTTGGTATGTTGGTTTTCAGCATAAAAGTAAGATATCTTCTAACGCTTGTGTCTTAAAATAGCATTGGATTCAATATAATTTAACTAATACAATAAAAAGTATAATTAATTCGGGTTACACAGATTTAATGAGAAACATTCATCATTAGTCTAGGTAGAGTTGTTGAGTTGTTGTAAAGCTGAGCTTCAGGCAAGTTCCTATCATATATCTGAGTTGAAACCAGAGAGGTATTCATTCATGTTGAGCATGTCCCAGGCAAGAAAACCTGGTGGAGCCTATCCCTCTCCAAATCAAACCACAGCTGATACCTTCCAATTTGAAGGCTCCTCTTGGCTATGAACATATGGGTGTTGATTCCATTGGGAGAACTCTCTACATTTGGCCATTGATTTCAGTCTATGAAACCGTCTGTCCGCCAAAGCTGCATTTCATCATGACCCTAGTTGAATACACAGCTATGGAGCCTGGTCTACCTGAATGTGCTATATGTCTATAAATCTTGCAAGAAAGTTCATCCACCCTTTGACATATCTTGTTTTTAATCCACCTTTTGACAAATCTTGTTTTTAATCTTCACTTCCTCATGGTAGGTAAAATATTGGTTATGGTGCCAGAAACTCTTGCAGATTGACCTGATATAAAGAAAAAAAATTACTGAAAATAAAAGAAAAAGTCAATTGATAAAATTTCAAAGGAAAAGTTATTATGCCAAGTTATTCACAACATTGAACACTTTAGGATTTCTTTTCCTAGTGTTTGTGACTAATTGTACAAAGAAAATGGTAAACTGTTTCATTTCTAAAAATGTTAGTTTATGTATAGGTTTGAATAATGTATATGAATGAAAGTGTAAACAAAAAATGACATTACTCAGTAAGGAAATCCATCAAACATACAACAGATATATTTCTGACCAGTATAGTTTACAATGAATACGTCCCTTTGTAGTGGCATTGACCAGTTTGTTAAAGAGAGATGTTTTCTTTTTTTTTATACTATTGACATACTAAACTTCAAATTATTATCTCTTTCTGATTCACTTTACATGTTGGCCATATGTAAATAATAAGAAAGTAAAAACCAAAAATAAAAAAAATAATCTCTATGCAGACACTCTGATGATTGCATTCATCCCACAAAACAAATCTCCTCAACAAATATAAAATAAAACGTAAAGAAAACCAATCACGAAAGTTGCTGCCAAAGAAAAAATGAAAAAAATGAGTCCAGGTACCACTACAATTTGCATTTAAGAAAGCCGCTCATAAATGACTGGTACAGAATCATGACAAATGGGTCGGCTGTCAATGCTCAACAGGTTCTCAGCATCACCACTCATGACCTTGGTCAACCAACCCAACATATGCATCAACTCTAGGCCCTACCAACTCTACCGTCCCTCCAAGTCACTTCCCTTACCCACAAAGAGACAATCCGCTCACATCCTCTTTAACACTAATACAAAGAATTTCATATTAACAATTATTGTCTTCTTTCCCTTTCACCTCACCAATGGTACTTGCTATTTTGTTTATTTTTCATGTTACTATATACATCTTTATAACATATTTTTCATCCAATACAAGGCCCAAGAGCCACTCAGGATAGAAGATTATTGAGTGAGGTTGTTGTATGTGCATGTAAGGAGGGAGTAAGAGATGTATATTATGAAGGTATGTAGAATAGATAACAGTTAACCCTTAAGAAAAGGTTATGTTTGCAGTGATCAGGGAAGCATCCCTTTATGAGTATGTTCTACAATATAACACTTGTGGGGAAGAAGCTCTTCCTACTTACTAATGGTATATGAAGGAATGAGAATGAGTTGATTCGGTGTATATAGCGGGTTGGTCTGAACTAGTGTATCTAAGGAATGTAGCACATCTAAACAGCTTTCATGAAAATAACAGTTGTGAGAGGCTAGTGATATCTTGTCTGTGAGAAAGGGATTGCCAGGTGGAAACCCATTCATCAAACACAAGGCTGTGTAGTTAGAGCAAAATGTTTATTTATCTAATAGATTATTGTGAAAATATTGTTGTGGTTGCATTAGACTTATTTTGAAACAGTAGATGGTATCGTGATAATATTGTGTTGTATGCAACATGTGGTTTACATGGGAATGACCATGATGAGGATAAAATAATAATATGACTTGTCTTTAGGCTATTCTATTGTGGGAAATAGATGAGTATATACTTAAAATCAGAAAGAGACATTTGTAATTTCTGGGGCACATGATGAGAAAGGAAAGCTTGGAAAATTTAATACTTGCAAGAAGTATTTAGAGAAGGTGGGTGTGATAATTGTTGTGGATTCCGCGTGAAAAATCGGTCTCCAATAAATGACAAACGCAAGTATTTAAGCTAAGAAATTAAATGTATTTACACAAAATACAAAAGGTAATGCTGTTAGTAAAATCCAGGAACGCCGGTTAGTATTAATCAAAAATCGCTATATACAGTCTCGAAATAAACTTCCTTAGAGTCGGGCGTCCTTATAACTGACTTCTACCGTCAACTCAGTCACAGTGTCTATGTACTTTCCACTCTTTTTCTCTACCCTGTTCCTCTTCCTTCAGACATCATGACTGACTGACTGTAGCTATTTTATGGCAGCAGAATGAGTCCATTTATATCAGAAAAGGGTGGACCCCATAATAATAATAAAATAAGCATATCCCATCTCCCCTCTTGCTTGTAACCATCCACTATAATAAAATAAATGTTTTCAGCACTAAAGCTGAATTAGTCAAATAAAGCTTCATAAGCTTCTCCTTAGAGTTGTTGCTAAATCACAAACAGTAAACAGAAACAGTGGGTAACTGTTATAGGACCTTACCCATAATAACATAATGGACTAATCCATACGTAATAAATACTGCACCTCAAGAGGAAGCAGAGAGTTCAGTCTGAAGTCTGGAGTGAAGTCCATCAGGAATCTGCCAGTCAGAGCAAGCGAGCGAGTCAGTCAGTTGAGTCAGAGGCAGTCCGAAACAGAGTCGTGTTCAGACAATTACTACTAAACCTGATTGTTCGTACTTCCTACCTCTCTGTATATATTCCTGTTTGTAATATATCTGTGTTATTCCATATCCATATTTGAGTTCTTCTTTATTGGTTCTATCTTGGACCATCACCGTGGTACAAGGAATCGGACCATAACAGTAACTTACTTCATGGATTTGGGTAAATAGATGATTCAGTAAGGACAAGAAGGGGGATGGTAAAGAGTCAGATATTGCTTAGAGCTATAAGAGACCAGAAGTTGTGGATAGCCATGATTCACAATGTCCACAATGAACATGATATAGAAATGATGACAGTGATAACTTAAGGTGATAAATTTAGACAGCTACACAAGTAATGGTAATGGTGAGATTAACTGTTTCCTTATAAAGAAACATTCATCATACATCAGGCAAACAGTATTACTATCAGTTGAAATTTTTAAGAATCTTTCTCTTAGAAATGTTATTGCTCTTACTAGTAATGATGAGTTTCCTTCCTAACCTTTTGTTTAATGTAGTGTGGAAACCTGACATCTTGATTATGTCATTATTTTCACTTTGATTAACTTGTGCAATCGATTTCAGTTGTTGCTACTATTGAAAGTTTTCAAGTGATATTGTTTCTGTGATTTGGTACAGTTCTTTGTTTCTTCTTTAAGAAGAGCTGGATCAGGCTGAAAAAGATGTATTGCTGCCCAGTCCTCACTTTTCACTCTTGTTAGAGCCCAAAAACATCTCCGCTAGTATTGTGGCTGAGGAATTATTTTCCACACTACAAGATCTTTTCCGCAGATGAAAAATTGGCAAGCTTCTCACTACTCTATTGCTATTTCCATGGAAAGCGTTTAGACAAACTATATTCATTAGTTTTACCATTTCTAAATTTCACGGCTAAGAGCCGCCATGTCACATGTATTGTAGCAAACTACATTCACCCCCTTTATAAATCATGGGCAAGATGTAAATTCAATCTGAACAGCTTCTTTTCACAAATCACTACTTTATGGAACTGACTACCAAAAGGATGCTTCCCTGATAACTATAACCCATTCAAGTCTAGGATTAACCATTATCTTCCCCATATAACCCCATAAACTTTACCTCTTTCCCTGTAACCCTCTACCTTGGGTTTTGTAAAGATTGAACTTACTGTTGGCATAGATGTTAGAATAGTAATTATAAATGTCTCCATAAGTTTATACATATATATTTGATTTCATACAGATATGCGTGAAGATGTTTTTGTATTTATAGCTGTGCACAAGAATGTAAGTGTCTTTTATATGCATATGTTAGCATTTTTTCTGTATGCATATAAATTTTTCTTTATATAAATATACCTATATTAGTATTTATGAACACAGGTGTTCAAATTTTGCTTTATTAGATAGACACAGTAGTATGAATACTCTGGCATAAATATATTCATTTTTAATACAGTGATAAAAAAGTTCTTTGCCTCACTAAGAAGACATAGAAAATAAATTCTGGTGTTTGGTTAGAATTTGAGATGTGTTTGGCGTTGAGGATTTTCAGCACCCCCTTGTAGACATACTAATATACATTTATTTTGGTTGCGCAGAAAATGGGAATAGTTTTCATAGAAGGAAAGATTAAAGAGATCATTTTATGGAATTATATTGTTTTCCATAAAAGACTTACCTTTTACAAACTGCATTTGAATTTCATACATCACAGAAAGGTATTCTAACACAAAGATATTTTGAAGCTTGATGAAAGCTTGATCTACAGAGAAAGGATATATGAATAACCCATTACCAGCTTTTATGAGAATTGACAATAAATTAAGTGAGTAGATCAAAATTGAAAAGAGGAGTATCACAATGACGTGTTTTTCTCATTTTATATACTTATCGACCTTGCTACTACTTATGCTATTCAGCAAGATGATTCCTGGATAATAAAAGGCCTTCTTTTATGTGGCGATCACGGCCGTCCACATCTTCTTATCCCTTGTAGCTCTTAATTTTTGTCTTGTTATTTCTCTCAAACCCTGTTCTAACATCCATTTATTAAAAGCTCATCAAGTATATTACACACTGCTTTTCTTGGTCCCTCTTGTGTGAGTACCAGATGGAAAAGGGCTTACTCGGACTTATTAATGACAGACTTAGCCTTTACAAAAATAATCAAAAAGAAAACTTAAAGACATTCACAATAAAATACTTCTTGAAAATAATAACAAAAGTCATTATGGTGATGAGGAAAAGGTATACGTCATTTTATTATTATTTTTTTTAAACAGTATCACCCCATGTTGAGGTTTGGTGGAGTAATGGATAGCAGCTTGGATTGAGGAACCGGAGAGCTGTGTTCGAATTCCAGTTAAATCCATTACATTCACTTATGAAATGGTATGAATCCTCTTCTTCTCTCCCCAGCTATGGGTAAATAGCAGGACAGACTGGGCTCTATAGCCTTGGATGGCAACTGGTATATTGCAGAAAGAAATGGCAGCCTACTACAGGAAAAAATCTGCCTTATCAGTCATGTATCGAAAAATACATGATCGCCTAAGCATGTATCACACATAGCACATAACTGACTGACTGATTACCCCATGCAAGCAGTAAAGCCACTAAGACACAAGAATAAGGATCAAAAACATTAATAATGGTCAGGATGATGAAATAGTAATCAAAGAGTAGATAGCAATGAACAATGCACTTAAATTTTTGCAGATTAAATTTGGCTGGAAAACATGGAGTCGGAAGAGTTTTACAAGTGAAGTGCAAGGAAAGAAACTGTTAAAATAGAATTTATGGCTACATCTAGCCAGTTCAACTGTCATTATCTTGGCTGTATAAAATACATTGGTTGATAAAAAGAAATAGTTATTTAAACAAGCTGTTTAAAATTTGATATAATAAATGTATTATTTATAAGGATATACAAGCCCAGTACCTGGCATCATAGTTCTTTGGCTCACTAAGTGCTATGGGAATGTTCAAGGAAAAAAATTAGAACCAGTAACATATTAACCTGGACATTGCTAATTTTAAAGTGAGTTTGAAATAAGGCTAAAAGACATGCCTAAGATCACAACATTGGCTTCAGCAATATATATATTGACATAATATATTTAAAATATGACTTTTTTTTGAGAAAATATTTCCCGCTTGTATTAGAGACAATTGCTACTCTAATAATTTGATATGAATAATGTATAACTTAATAATGAAAGGTTAAATGTTAAGCAATTAGAGCAGTGAAAATTGTCAGGGTGGGTGTTTTAGAATGTTAATACATGATAATGATTTATAGAAGAAATAGAGGATAAAAATAAAACAGAAAAAAAATATTCAATACTAGAGAATAAATGTAAGACAATAAAAAAGAAATTTTATTGCTTGGATATACATAAAACAAAGAAACTAAATTAATTACAAAACCATAACAGTTCTAATTCAGATAGTCAGTAAATAAATAGAATAACATGAAAAATTTAATGAGTAGAGAAAATAGAAAGGGAAATGAAGGGATAGATATAAAATGTAATTAGTTCATAAAAGTGAATAAAACATCATCAATAAAAAAAACTATAGTAATAAAATCCAAAGAAAATGTGCGCACTGTAAAAATCATAGCGAACTTTATAAAATAAAGGCAATAAAAATGGAAAAATAGAAGTGAAAATTAGCGATAAAATCAAATCCATCCTGATAAAACATTGAAAAAAATGAAAGGAAAACACCACACGCACACACACACACACATATATATATATATATATATATATATACACACACACATACATATGTATATATATATATATATATATATATATATATATATACACACACATACATATGTATGTATATATGAGAGAGATAGATGCTTAAAAATTTGTATCCCAACCAATTTCCTAAAAACTACCCACATGATCAAACATAAGAATTTTTTTACAGTTGAACTGAAAAAAAAGTTTTCAATTTTTTTTTTTTTTTTTTTTTCTTTAAAACATTTTACCCCAGGCAAGGCAATAAAGACGTTATTGGGAGTGAAAGAATAAGAGAAAAAGAAAAAAATATTTGTCTATATCTCTGAGATGAGGTATAATGATTGTCTACATTACTTACATTATTTGGACCATTATCCTCATCTTCAAAAAGTTGTGAGTTCACTACCAGGCTACAGCAGTGGTGAACCAAAAATACTTGAAGAGATGAATTAAAGGGAATTAACTGAGACATCTGGAAGAGGGATGGCATGTGGAACTAGAACAATCTACTACAGTGGTTGAAATAAAGAGTTTAGTTTGAAATTTCAATCACCTGAAGAAGGCAGGAGCTTATAATGGCCGAAACGTTGTGAATATGGCAATGAAGGTGAGGATAACAGTCCAGATAATGTAAGTAATGTAAGAAAAACATTATTAAGCAGATAAAACAATAAAAGAACAGAAATTAGAAGAAAAAAGATAACAATTGATATTGCATTTAAACTTTGACTGAGAAGACAGAAGAGAGTTCCACAAGCAAGAAGTGCAAGAGAAGAAACTGTTAGCATAGAACTAGCAATTTCAAATGTAAAAGGATGTAACCTTGCTGCCAATCTAGTACTGTGCATAAATTCATAAAGTCTAGGTAACATAGAAAAAAGTGCATCAGAACAATGACCATGAAAGTATTCATAGAAAAGGCACAGAGAAGCTACATTATGGTAACAGGAAAGGGACTGAAGCTGAGATTCCAGTTCAATACCAATAACATTAGAGATTCTTCTTTGGATTTCATCAAGAATCTCTGAATGAATGATAGACTAAATGATGAGACCTAGCTATCAATCAAGTACTGCATGTAAATTTGTGAATTTAAGGTACCACAGAGTAAAGCTTATTAGAATATTTACCATGAAAATATTTATTTGTACCTGAAGATTGTCTGTCATTTTCATAGAAATCAGTTTTATCACTGCAAAAATGGGAAAAATATGCCAAATGAGCATGTCAACTTACACCCTTTTTTAATCATACAGTGGTATTCTGCTTAGGATCAGAGTGTAGCATCTATGTATACCGTGAAAAATGTTACATATGGAGTCTGATTGTAAAGTATTTGAATTGGTGCTATAAAAAGAAAACAACACACATCAATTTGGCATTTAAGATTCTTTAAATTAATCCCCTTTTGAATCACCAGATTTTACCCAGCATCATTTTCTCATGTCCATCAAGAAATACATAAATAAAAAATAATTGTACTGTAAGGGTGCCGTGTCCATAAAAAATAAATAAAGATTAACTATGGCATCAAAAATAATTATAATAAATAAATTATAACCACTGTAATTATCATTAATTCACTGATTCTAAATCAATGAGAATCAAACCCACTTTTCTCAAACATGTAACATTCTCTGTATCAGACAAATGAACATGTGTACCAACAAAAATTTCATCTCCTTTTCCTTTTTAGGTCATAATAGCAACATTTATCTTTTAGTACTCAAGAAAAATTTGAGGTAAGAAAACCCTAGACACTTCATGTATTTTCTCAGTAAGTTATCTGGATACTCATTATACACATCTATAAAAAAAAAAAAAAACACAAACGAGAATGACTATACATTTTGCTTATTCTTTTTCTTATCATTCTCCCAGATTCTGATCCATATTTGATTTACATTTGACCCTAAACTCACGATTTTACTCACTCTTAGTGTCTTTCAGATAATAAATAATACTCATGTTGTTGTTTCCATGTCTTCCTGTTTCTCATGAGTATTTTTGTATATATAAATGTTAGGGGCTTTATAATTATTTTGTCATAGTAACAACTCCCCTACAGTTTCTATTGATGAAAGAATTCTTAGAACTTCTATTTTGGGATAGCAATTATCTGCCTCATTGCATTCTGTTGGATTTCTTCAAATTCTTGAAATCTTGTTCCTTTCAATTGTGAATTGATTTTTGAAAAGGAAAATGTTGGCAAGTTGTCAGATCTGGGGAATGTTGGACTTAAAACTGCTTTATAAGCAAAGGTCACTGGTGGAACTTCTGTGATGTGGTTAGATGACCACATTCTACACACTTTCCTTCCAAGCACTGCTATAAACAACAGATGTGAATGAGAATTTTTCTAACTTATTTTGTATGTACAACAGAGTTCAAAATCAGTCTGTGTCCAGCATCTTCACTCTGCGTACTTTAGCTCAATTAGTATAGCAACAGTCCTGATAATTTTTGTTTAGACAATAGATATCTGTATAATATATATAAGTCGTCCTGTGAACTCAATCTCACAATTACAGCTTTTAATGTTTGTTTTATTGTAGTCTCTTGTTTCTTCATTTTTTTTTGGGGGGGGGAAGGATTGCATATATGCCATGTTATGCTCTTTTCGAAAACTGTGTTTGTTTCTTTGTCTGGTATGTCAACAGGGAATAAGACACATTGAAACATGCTATAAACTGAAAATTTGATGAATAAAGTAACACCTGGCAAATAGGCATCTTGGTAGAAAGTTCTCACATTCTGTAATCAGAGTACATATTTATATTCTCATGATAGACAGCACCCTCATCTCATGGAGTCCTCAAAAAACTGATGATAGATAACTGTATCAATCCAAGAGCAGATACCAAGTCAATCTACAACGCAACACCACCAATCATTTGTTAGCTATTCCTACTAGAAGGCAGTTGACGTCTATGTCTTGGCATAATTCAAGAACAAGTGTCTTTAGTTTACTGAGAGGAATGGTGGTCTCAGATGGCAGAGAAACAAAGTACTAATACCAAAACTAAATTTGGTAGAAGCTTCAGAATTTGGTTGACATATCATTTCAACATGATCTTTGAAAATTTACAACCCACAGCTATCACATTATTTTGTCTTTAATGCTCACTACCTTTAAAATTTTGTGCAAGAACACTAACATCATTTTCAAACCCATGCAATAGACCTTTTTAATGACATGTCATCTAATACAAGGCCCATGAGCCACTCAAGTTAGAGAGATACCGAATGAGGTGTGTAATATGAACATTAAAGAAAAATAGAAAATGAAGATTGTAAGAATATGGTAGATAGATAATGACTGACTCTAGACTTAAAGAGGGTTAAGAATGTAGAATTCTGGTAAACAACCCCTTGGGAGTGTGTTACACAAAGTATCAGTTCTTTGTAATGAGTTTTCAGAGTGGCACAAACTATAAGCAAAGGAATATATAGGCAATGAGGGTAATTAAGCTCTGTTGACATTGGAAGGCAGGTTTTGTCTGTAAATGACTGAGTTGGTGGTTGAGCTAAAGAATAGGATCTGTCAAAACATTTGCTATGGAAATAGTGATAGGCTGGCAGTGTTGTTATTGTGAGAAAAGGGCTTGTGAGGTGGAAAATAAGCCATCCCCAACAAGGCTGTGTGAAAGTGAAGATTCGGCAGCTCCAATATGGATATAGCTGCAATGCTCTATTTTTTATTAGGTTGGTGCAAAAATAATGACGTAATAATGTCGTTTTTTGACATAACATCAAAAACGACATTATTATGTCATTATTTTTGCACCAACCTAATACCTAATCTAACTCTTGTAAAGGTAAAACTTGGTAAAGGAGTCAGGTACAACGAACTAACCTTTTCTCCAGCATCTTTTGCTATTGATTGTATGTATGTGTTGCACTTGAGATCTGGAGTGAACTTTAGCCATAATAGACATTCAAAGCAAGGATACTGATTGAGAGTGCAACAGTTCATCATTCAGAGTCTGCTTGATGAAGTGTCGTTTTTCTATTCACATTCATCTTCTTTACTGTGTGTTAAGTTAAGCCATTTGAGGATGGGTTATGTAGAGCTATAAGCATATGCTAAATTCCATTCAAGTTTAGAAATCAATTTGAATTTTCACTGATGAAATATGGATCACTATCACTTACTGATATCATGGGCATTGTGAACATTCCTCTCAGTTCCTCACTTGTAGCAAGGGCAGTGACTTTATAGCATACACCTTAGTTCATTTTGTGTACAACAATAAAAGACTTAGTTCTTATTAATAGACCAGTGAAATTCACATGAATTATTCTTCATGACTTACTCAGATATTCACAGCCAAGTATTAGTCAACTTATTCCAATTTCTCTGACGCTGAATTCCCAATTTGCAAGACGTACATGTCCATTTATTATCAGCGTCCAAGTTTGTCCACCACATAGCACCGAACAGCACCCTTCATCTGTAATATTTTTACCAAGCTCCATAATATTATATATTCTTATGTAGGTCTATAATATTATATATAGACATATAATGTATAATATCTATCTGTATGCATATATATATATATAAACACACAGAGAGGATCTAATAAAAAATTATAGGGAATGATGCTATAAAAAGAAATCTACAACACATTTCGGATTTAAACTCCTTTGGAGTAGTTCCTTTCTGAATCCACACACTTTATCTAGTATCATTTCCATTGATGGAATCATTCCTGGAACTTGGATTTCCTCAGTGTCTTGAAATCATGGGATTTGATTAATGGAAAGAGGAAAAGTTGCAACGGGTGAGGTATGGGGATTATGATTGTTTCACAAGTCATGGTAACTTTTGGAACATCTGTGGTGTGGTAAATTCTACACATTCTACACACTCTCCTTCCAAGCACTGCTATAAATAATGGAAGTGAGAGAGAAAGTTACAACTTAATGTGTATGTGTGACAGTTCAAGGTTAAATCTGTACTAAGTGGCTTCACTGTCTACTTTAGCTCTGTTACCATAGCCATAGTTTAAATAATTTTTGATCAAACCATATATATATATATATATATATATATATATATATATATATATATATATATTTACTCTTGTAAAATCTTCTATCTCCACATAAAATGACTGACCACCTAGTTTTGTCACTGAATCAAACTAACTTGATTCTTTTCACTTCTCAAAGTATTGCTTTAATTTAGAAAATGAAACATGATTTCCCTTGCCATAGTCAGTTCATATACCCAGATCACAGCAGGATTCTTTTTAGTTTCCAAATGTACTTCCGCTATCATCACAGGGGAAATAACAAAATCCATCAAATGATCTTCATTTTCTGAACCTGAACAATCCTCCACAAAGGTATTTAATGGAAGATGACTGTGTCAATGTGTATGACTGTAGGAGGACCCAGTATAATACTCTAATTTTTAGTTATTGGCAGCTACAAATACTAACACACATTGTTCTCAGGTCCTAGAAAGATGAGGAATGTGTTTACTATTTGTAAACACATTCTGGTTGATATACACAGTGAAAGGATGTGTGGGTGTTGTAATAGTTATTGGAAAGAAAAGAGGACCCTATAAGCAGAGTTGTATCCTAGTCAGTTGTGTTCACTTTACTCTGAAACCCTTGAGAACAGCATGAATCTATTTCTTTTCCATTATGGATTAAATAGCTGAGTAGACTGGGCTATCTAGCCTTGTTTGACAGTCAATCTTGGAAGAGGACAGTTTTGAAGTCAGAATCATGGAGAAACTTCAGGATATTTCTCCACAGTCTTTACCAAAACATTATAGCATAATAATGAAATGGAGTTTGTGATGAGTTATGGTCACTTATTTCCTCAAGAGATATGGCATTTAAAAAAAAAATTGTAATGTAGATGCTGATGAAATTTTTTTGCCAGCAAGCCTGTTCTTCATTTGGGTCTCTATTTTCACTGCAGCCAGCTACGTCTATGAATGCTAACACACTGACTTTTCACACTCATTAACCATTTTTGTGAGCCATTACATTTCATATTCTGTAGGAAGAAGCATCTAAATGGTTTTGAAAGGTTGAAATGTGTCATCAAAAGCACATTGTCTTGGTATCATTTCCAGGTTTTCTCCCTACAACTAAGTTTTTCCTCATTTAGCAAACAATGCAGTGATTCAATAACAGTTGGCAAATTAGGTCTTAATTACAATTCAATTTTTAAGAAAAACTGTAACATTTTTTCACAATGATGTTCAACCTGTACAAGGCATGAGAGCCACTCGAGCTGGAGAGTTACAGAGTAAGTGGCAGATTTTATGCAGATATGTGTGGGAAGATAATGATTAACACTAAACATGAACAGATTAAGATTGCAGTGATTAAAAAAAAAGCATCCTCTTGGGAGTCAATACCGAAAAGAAGCAGTTTGTGAGAAGCTGCTGCTCAAGTAGATCTTACATCTCACCAATGGAACATGAAGAGAATGAAGGTGTTATAGACAAGCGTATGGTTGCAAGAAAGAAATACAACAACAGCAGAAATAGATTTACGTGATTTATTTCAATAGGAATGTGGGGGTTTGGGACAGCTGCCGATTTGGGTTGATCTCTCATAGTAGTTCTCACTGGTTGGCATGGCATTCCTCCTGCTGACTGCCCAGACTGACCATGACAGATCTCTTCCCTGGCTTCCTGTTGACTGAACTTGTACTTCCCCGTGTGACCCCTTTTATGGTGTTTTTTATGGCTTAATTGGCTTGAAAAACGACACAACTATAATTAGGAGGGAAGCATTTCTATTGGTCGAGAAATAGGAACACTTTAAGATATTATTTTATTTTTCGACTGGAATTTGTGCGTCGGGCCTATGTGTAAACAACGATAATGGTCATTTTGTGACGGGGCCTTGTCCCGTTCACATCCGTCTCTCACTCTTGAGTATGTTAGTTTATTTGCCTGAAAATCAAGCAAAGACATGTCTTATTTTATTTTATAACAAAGGTGATTTGCTACAATGGGCATAGCTTGGTGGGTTTTATCTGTGAAGCTTAGAAATGGCAGAACTAATGAATGTAGTCTGTTGGAAGACTTTCCATGAAAATAGCAATAGAGCAGCAAGTGGCTTGTGAGAAAGAGGTTGCAGGGTGGAAAATAATTTGTCAGTCACAAGGATGTGGAGATGCTTTTAAACTCTATCAAAAGTGGAAAGTGAAAATGGAGTAGCTCCTGCCTATATATGTATGGGCAGGAGCTACTACCAAGTCTTTACTTTACAGTACTACAAAACATGTGAGTAACGACAAGGTTTTCAAAGAATAAAAAGCAGACATACTTAATAGCAGAAAGTGGCAGCTGAAATTTCTGGGGCACATAATTTGAAAAGTGGGCTTGGAGAACCTGATACTCACAGGAGAGATTGAGGGACAGAGGAAAGCAGCAAGTAACATACTTGATGAGCTTGAATAAATGGATGATAGAGAACCCTTTCCCACAAGCGTCTTGCTGCTCTATTGCTATTTTCATGGAAAGTCTTCAGACAGACTACATTCATTAGTTCTGCCATTTCTAAGTTTCACAGATAAAACCCACCAAGCTATGCCCATTGTAGCAAATCACTTTCATTCTCTTCATGTCCCATTGGTGAGATGTAAGATCTACTTGAGAGAAATAACAAAACGACAAATCTCATTAAGAGATAGAAGGGATAGGAAGATGTGGAGGACTATGATCACTTACATCCTGATGGAATACGGCACATAAAAGGAGACTGCATATTTGGCCTGATGTGATTCTCGTAAAAGTTCTTCTTGTAATGGCATTCACCCTAGGTAGATTGAGCCGGCTCCAATATTGGAGTTTCATGGGAATTTGGAATTCACAAGCAGTCCCCAACTGCATGTATAGCACATGAGATTTGATTATATTGGTGAAGGTTTCATGCAGGACCATCCACATTTTTTGAAGAGCCGATTACAGAGACCTGGTGCACTACGTGTCACAAGGTCCCCAAACGACCCTCCACAGGTTTTGAATTCAGAGTTTTCCTTCTCCTAAACCAGTTGCCATCCAAGGCTATAGAACCCAGTCTGTCCTGCTATTTACCCATAGCTGAAGGGAAAAGGAGAGGATTCACACCTTTGCCCAAGGGTATTAGCACATAAGTGAATGTAATGGATTCGACTGGAATTCGAACTCGGCTCTGCGATTCCTCAATCCAAGCCGCTATCCATTACTCCACTGTTTCTCCTGCTTGTAAAAGTAGAGGATAACAGGTGGAGTCAGGTACTTACTGGAGCAGTACAGGGAACTGATCATTTTTCCAGCATTTTCAGAGATAGATCACATGTATGAGTTTCACTTGAGTTCTGACTTTGTTCTAGTATGTGCTCATGGCACAGGTCCTCTCTGAGTTCATCATGATTGGTGATAATTTTGGAGACTCTCTTGCATTGCAGTAACTTTATCTGGAAGAACTGTGATTTCTTTGTTGATTCCAAAGCCAAGATATATCACCTTTATAGAAGAAGGAACTGATTTGTCCAATTCAAACAAGATTTTCTTAACATTCATAAATGATTTTGTATCATAAATTTCTCAAACTAAAATAACATCCACCCACACTTGACAGAAAGTTACTTCATTTAACTGCTTGTCACTTTTATGTGTAAAGGTGCCTGTGGCATGATGCACACTGAACTGCAAGTGAGTGGGTTGCAGCATTGAGGTTCGATAACTATGTCTGACCAAGAGCAGATAAGAAGTCCATCTGTACAGAATAATAAAGACAACTAATGGATTTTGTCTACATCAGATAAAAGAAAATTTTCTCCAAGAACTTCAAAAGAAAAGCCGTTCAAAATATTGTGAAGAAACTAACGGTGAATAAAACATTTCTACCACATCCACAGAGTTGAATCACCTGTGTTCCCTGTGTATTCCTCTGGTAAGATGAACATTCTGCTCCAAAAGTTTCTGTTTTGTCTCCAAGGTGTATGTTTAATATATAAATAAATAAGATAGACGAAGCATACAAAAAACTTCAGTTTCTGCTACGAATGTTTATTTCGTTTATGTTAACTGTATTGAAAGAAAGTTAAATGTCACTTGAGTATGTCCGTTTTCCTTTTTGGTTCAGAAATTATTCATGGAAAGTAAGGATGAGAACAGGTAAAGATGGTTGAGCTCAGGTCAGCCTCACATTGAGTTTGGATGGCTGAATATCTACTTCATGAGTAGTGCTGCTGAAAATACGTCTGAACGATCTTTGTGGAAAGAGAAAGATTCTGTTTTTTCTGGAAGTGATAAAATTGGACATGTGACTGAAACCTTTTGTGGTTTCTTTATAACTTGCATCATGGGAAAATGAATTTATTTATTTTTTATTAGTTTTTTATTGGTTTTATTTCATTTTCTCACAGAAGTAATACCATTTGTCTAAAGAGGTAAAGGAAAGTAGCAAATACTTTGTTCACATAAATATGTATAAAGTTTGCTACAGGAAAGGAACAAAGGTTATATTTGGAAACAATGTGCAAACAGATAACTCAGGATTCTATATAGAGAGATACAAATGTAAAATAAAGGCATAAAACATGGCTACATTAAAGAAACATTCAAAGTATACCATGATAATAAATTAGACCAAAGTAAAGAGAAAGGTTTTAAAATTTACATACCAGTGATAGTAAGAAGGGGGTAAGATTAGGAGGATTAAAAAAAACTAAGAAGCCTGTGCTTGGGTTCATGTTTTTATGTCAGGGTTCTGCTGATAACTAAGGGTTAACCGAAACCGGTCAAAAACGGTGAACAATCTAAAAAGTCTAGACTAAAAAAGGGGACAAGCAATGTAAAGCAAATACAGTTTCTGTACTGTGGTAAAAGAATAGCTTCATTCCAAGAAATGCTATTTTGTAAAAACTCATTCATGGATACTTCTCAGAAGACTACAGTCTAAACCAATTCAAGTTATGCTTCTTATCCTCATAATTTGCACTTCCTCCTATCTCTTCTTACATTTGTATTATACCTATCATTCACTAACTCTGTACCTGGAATGGCTTTATTTACATTATTTGGACTATTGTCCTCATCTTTGTTTCCATATTTATTACAACGTTTCAGTAGTTGTATGCTCCAGCCTCCTTCAGGTGTCTGGAATGTTGAACTGAACCCTTTATTTTGCTCACTGGGGTAGACTGTTCTAGTTCCATGTGCCTTGTTTAATGGATGTCAGTTGTCAGTTACCTCCTGTTAATTCCACTTTCCAAGTTTTCCACTGCCTTAACCGAGTATTGAACTCACACTCATTGGGTCCTGTCACTGGATCTAACTAACGCCTTTAACCCATGTGCCATGTGTCCTTGAGATAACTGACATCTATTAAACATGGTATGTGAAACTAGAACAGTCTACACCAGTGAGCGAAATAAAGGGTTCAGTTCGACATTCCAACCATCTGAAGAAGGCCAGAGTGTACAACGGCCAAAACATTGCAATAAATATGACGACAAAGAGGAGGACAATAGTCCGAATAATGTAAATAGTGTACATAATACCTCATCTCAGAAATATAGATAGATACTGGAATGGCTTTTATGTCTTGTTTTGGGTGAACTTTAATAAACAAAAAAAAAAAAAAAAAAAAAAAAAAAAAAAGGTCACATTGAAAAATGCAACTATAAACTGATAAAGCTACCTTAAAAAACCTGACTCTTTCACATAACAGAAAAGACTATTAATTGTTGTTTTTTTTTTTTGCATAGTGGGATCTAGGAGGTTACCAGTAAAATATAGGAATAGATTCTTAACCAGATTCTTTTAAAGAAGATTACTTAAAGAAAAGAGTATTGCAAAACCCCATTCTTGAGTTCCCTAGGTCTGAGGCTACTGACTAGGTATCTCATTCCACCAAACAATCTTCCCACCTTACCGACTTTGTGTTTAAGGTTTCGATTTGAGAAAGTCTTAACTGGTTGAAACACCCACAGGTGTGAAGTCGGTGAGTTATCAGAAAATAAAAAGAAAGCAATTTTCAGAACAAACAACTGGTTGAGTGTAACAATAATGTAGAATTTATTCATCAAGGGCTTCATTTATAAGATTAACCCTTCCCAATTCCTTTGTGATGGGGTCTAACTAATGACAACTACTTTGTGTTAATAAGACAGGTCGATTTTGGAACCGTGGTATTGCACTCAACTTAAAAGTTGGAGTTTCACATAGTAAATAACAACACAAAATATTTTTTACAAATCACTACCATTTTTTGATGAAATGAGTTTAAATATTAAATTAAGGTTCAAAATTGTAGCATTGGAATTTCATTCCAGTGATCAATGAAACCCTTATAGCACAGCCTTATAAAATCTATAATTTATTGAAGCTTTACAAGTTGTATATGGACAATATACATGGCACAAGCACATTATACTAAATCATTGTGCCATCAAATATGACCTTCATTTACTTCAAAAGGAAAATATATTTAACAATTTAGCTACATTATGATGCAATATGTTATATAGTATTGTAGTTTTCATGTGATTTTCAGTAAACAATGCAAATTTAAAACATTTTGTCTTATAATTTGTACCCAGCCATGTTATGGTGTTATATACACTTTTATCTATATTTGTTTTTATTAATTATGTTCTATCAAATGATTTAACAAATTTTAGTCCTTGAATAGTCTTTTTGTAATCAGTTACAATATTTTTACACAGTTTTTACTCATTGATACAATAAAGAAAATTGCATATTTTGTTTGTGGTGATGCTGGCTTGAATATATTTTCCTTTCAAAGTATCTAATACAAAAGAAATTAAATTTATTTGGATTTATTCTTGAAATAGTAAAATTTTGAAGTCAGTTTGTAAGCAATGTGGAATTTCAGTATTTCTGTACACTTTTTCAGGCAATCTTTAAAACTAAATGCTCAAAGGTTGATAAAAGTTATGAAACTAATTTTTGATGTTACTACCTATCACATCAAATTCCAGCTTCCACACTGAGTGCCTTGTTGTTTCACTAAAAAACAGTGAAAAATCAACCTGCCCTAGTGTGCTAATAAGTGTTAGATTTATTCATATATCACAAGAACATTGATGGCCTGAACTGATGAATGGTATTTGATTCAACAGTTTAAACAGGAATTTAGTTGGTTTCCAAAACTTTCAGTAGCTGAAAAAATTACTGAGTATTATTTTGCAATGTCTGGTATAGTAGGTGGTAAAATGAGGCGGTAATAACAACTCATCTACTAGATTTTGTTGTCTGCTAGTGTCTATTCCTCTGACTGTATCAAACATTTTCCCTGTAGTTTAAGTTGACTTCCCTGTAGTGTTGTATGACCTGTATATGAAAACGAACATGTTCCTTTCAAGTGTCTGATTACAAGCTGATTGCATATGTACATAATAGCAGGGAAGGGTTTTGAGGGCCTCACCCTCCTGTCACAAACGGCCCAGTTTGACCTTATTCCTAAGCTGATATCTAATTATAGTATAAAAGGGTGAACTGGGATTAATAAAGACAAAATATAAAGCTTTATATTTTGGCATTATATAATTTACCCTTATATCCTTACTTTTTCCTTGATAAAATGATCTTTGAAGCTTTAAAATAAAAAGTTATTTCACATTTAGACTTTTTCTTAACATCGTTCTGATCTTTATGCTCGCTACTGTAGTTGCAGAAAAATCAGTTTACTTGTTTGAATGATTTATTAAAACATAATATGACTTTTTTCTAGACAAGCAAGTTGAATGAGGATTTTGCTTCATGGTAATACCTGTCCTCACTGAGCAAATGATTATTGACTTGGAATCAAGGTTCTTGAAGAGGGGTTAGGTTTATTCCCCAGACAACCACTTTATTCAATTCAATGCAACACAATTTATTTGGTTGGTAGATCTAACAATTTCAACATAATGAAAACTTTCTCAAAGAATTCATTGACTCCAAAATAGAATCATTCATTTATTAAAGAATAAAGTTTAACTAAAATATAATGTCAGGTCAGAGAAATCCAAGAAAAATACTTGAATGATTGAATAGTTATAATTAATTAGAATAAAAGGGTTTGCATCGTCATTATAAAATATGCTGAATCTATTATTGTATCTCAAGATTAATAAGCATGTGTCTAAATGGTTAGAATGTTTGCATCTCACCCATTGTCGATTTTTCGGAAATTGATTTCCTGATGTCATTGTTCTGCTGAGGTGATTTCAGCATGCAGCACTTTTAGAAAGTGCCAAAAAACTTCACCACAGATTGACCCAAGCTTTGTCAGTGAAATTAAGTAGACATAAATTATTCAGAAGCTGTGCTAACAAAGTCCAAAGTCATCATGACTGAGGGTTTGAACATACTTTGCAGTGTTCAAACTGCTCTTCCAGAAACTGTAACTAAGATCCACTCAGCATAGTTGAGGTCTCAGTAAAAGGGAATTACCTAGCCACCCTTGCTGAAAAATTGTTCGGTCATGATCTCAGTATATTTGTGCAATTCTCTGCAAATATTCAGTTTTTAAATTCTTTTTAACTACATAGGAATCTGTACTGATGCAAATATATTTTTACTTGAATACTTTTATAAGGAGGAGTGTCAAAACTTAGAAAAAGAAATAAACAAAGAAGTAATTATAAAATTTAAATGACATGGGGGTGGGATACAAAATTTTATTACAGCTGAACATTTTAAAATAATCTATATTCATATAATACAGTGTAACCCGGATATAAGAGGAACCCGGATATAAGAGAGATTTTCTCTGGTCCCAAATTAGAGCCATACTTACCTAAAGAAAATAGACCAAACCCGGATATAAGAGAAACCAGGATATAAGAGACTTCTTCTCCAGTCCCGACAACTCTCTTATATCCGGGTTACACTGTATATATTATATATAAATATATTTCTTATTAGTATAAATGTTATTCTTAGTGAGTACATGTTATAACAGGAGATAGCCATAGTAGAAAGGTTTATTCATCCATTTTATTTCTCCCCAGTATGGGCATTATTATATTCATGATATAATAACACCAATATTTTACGAATAGAATGGGAAAAGAATGATAAACATACTTTAATGCTATGTCATATGCAAAATTATATATACATATATACACATGTCCTACACAGAGAAATTATAACATATATACAACAACAAACAGTGTGCAAAAAAAAGGAACCTGACTTGTAATATTTCCTACAGGAAAAACTAGAGTTACGTTGGGTTCTCTATGAACCATGTGTTTTTTTTCTGTCAGACCTATCACTGTGGGCTTCTTCTGCAGGCTCTACATTGCAACTGTCCTTCATCACTCTATCTCTTGACATTACTCGCTGGCAGTCATATGACCTTCATTACTACTTCAACAAAGAGGAGACAATCGCCTTTTGTATCCCTACATGTTTGAGTTGCTGTCCTTGTTTTATCTTCTTAAACAGGAAAATTAATAACAGCCGGCTTTGATCACAACGTCCTACTAAAAGAGAAATATGCCTCCTGACAGGAATTGTACCTTTTTCCCCCCCATCAGGGAAACCACTCCAACAGCTTAAGCATGCCATTAAGGAGAGGATAAAATCAGAGCTTAGAACTCGAATATGTGTACCTACATAAAAATAGAATTAAAATGGGGGAAAGGAGCAATAAAGGAGAAATAAGAAAGCAAGGAGAAATAAAGTGAAATTTTTCACTGCAAATTGGTGAATAAACCTGTTAGCATTCCTTTTTACATTGTTTTTTTGTTATATTTTTCAATTCACCACTTTGCTGTGAGGAGTTTTTCTCTAAGCCCCCACCTTTGTTTTAATATATTTGTATATATTATGAGAAAATATACTCTTTTAAAATATCTTTTTATTTTAAGCCATAATAAAAGCAAAAATAAATATCTGAAAAAAAAATAAAGCTTAAACACTTTAAAATATACATAAAAAAAATGAGAGTTAAAAATGAATAAAACTTTAACAATAAACAAAGTTAAATATTTCTTAGAAATAGTTTCATTTATATTAAGTATATATGTATCTTCTTTCAGCATGTATAATTATTTAGGATTTAAAAAACCGCGAAGAAAGATACAAGGTAAATGAAAATACAATAGAAATAAAGATGAATGAATTCTCTCAGATTAAGAAGCAATTACCATAAAGACAGGATAATTAGCATCTTGGAATTGTATCATACTAATTACATTTGCTTTGTTAATGCAAAAGATGTCGTAGATTAAATTTACAAAAGCTCACAATATAACAATTTAAATAAAAGTTTTACAAAAGAAAAGTATGTTGTTTAAAACATTTTATGACCATTATTGCTTAATCTTTTGTAAAATAAAAAGCCAGCTTGCTTTTTTTTCTAAGAACAAAGCCAATGTTTGCTTATGTTTAAATTTTGCAGCAAAATTACTATACATTCTATTTTTTTAATTAAATTGTGTTATGTGATTTATAACGGTAGTGTCAACACTGAAAAATCACAATGACTTGACAAACAATAGAATTTTAAAGGTGATGTTTACAGAATGAGTGCAGTCTGTTTTCTGACTCCCTGTGTTATGTCTCTTCAGGTGATCATGGTTTTCAATAGTTTTTTCCCTTTTTGTTTTTAGCAATAAATAATGTTTCTTTATCTTTTTTTGTCCTGCTATCCATTTATATCCTGAGAGTTTAAAATGCCTCATTATACATTTACCTCTTCATGCTTATTAATACTAGTTTTTTTGTAGTTTCTATTCATAAAACTTTCTAGTTTCTCACCTGTTATATCAATAGTATTCACAAAATTAATTGGTAGAAGCATATATCTGTTGCTTGAAGTTGTTCTTTTTTGTATGTGAAAAGCTCCCCAGCATTCACTGCCATGTTATAGGAGATGAGGTATTACATAGCAGCCAAGCACTATTTACTTAGGCTTTTAATAGAAAATGATTTCCAGTCCATTATTTTAGGAAAAACTATGACAAATCTTTTCCACTTTGTCATAAATTTTACTAATGTGTGTGTGCAAGTGTATGTGTATATACATATATATATATATATATATATATATATATAAAATTTATTATTACTGCAATGTTGCTTTTAGTGGGAACACTTGTTTATGATGCTGTCCTTTTTCTTTTTTTTTTTTTAGCATGATTTCTAAGTATAGGCTGGTTGTTAATTCCAATGTTTAAAAAAACTTTTAAATGGTTAGCAAGTCAAACACAGGAAGTTAATAAAAATAGTAGTAACAAGAAATAATGTTTGGCATATATAATGTGTGTGTGTCTTTACAATAAGATTATATATATATATATATATATATATATATATATATATATATATAATGTTTACAGTAAGATATATATATATATGCTTACAATAAGATATGTATAAATAATGTTTGCGGTAAGATATGTATATGTTTACAATAATATATGTATATTTACAATATTATATATATATATATATATATATATATATATATATATATATATATATATATTTATATATAATGTTTACAATATGTATATATGTATAATTTTTACATGATACATACTATTTACAATAAGATATATATATATATGTATAGTTTACAATAAGATATATATGTATATACTAGCCAAATTACCCATGTCTTGCTGTGTGTCACACATGATGATTGATTTTAAATCATTTCTATAATTTGTGAAGTAAAATAATTCATTTCAATATTACCCAATGATCTTGCCAATGTGATCTCCATCTTTCTCCTTTTATATTTTTGAAAGGAGTCCTTCCCTTGTTCAAATTTTAATTAAATGGAAAATATTTTCAGTCAGGGGTTTGTGCTCCCACCCACAGGGATCCCCTTTGATCAAAATGAAACTATCCACATTCCCTGGGTATTGTAATTTCAGAATATATATGGTTATCAGTGTCTATCTCCAAAATCAATTGAGGAGTTTGATAACAGACAGAGAGACAGAGGCGACAAAAGTATGTGTAGATAATGTTTACAATTAAGATAAATACATACATACATACATACATACACACACACACATATATATATATATATATATATATATATAAACACACACAGACATCAATTTTTTTTTCAGTTCTTTATTTTTTCCATTCCCAGTAGTTAATTTTTTTATAAATTGCTTGGCATGTTTCTTGAGTTAATAATTATATAGTTGAGAAAAATGACAAGTCATTAACTTGTTTAATAAAAGAACCATGAGTCTGTTGAAGCCAGATTGTCAGCTATAACAGTACACTCAGGAAAAGTAAACAAGAAATAATACCTAACTTTGTAAATTCCTTCACTATAGCTTGAACATTAAACGCTTTGAGTAGACTTATTATCTCAGATAGAATCAGGTAATTATATCAGTAATGAAATATTTTCTTATATTTTTATAAAAATGTAGACCTTGGATGGAAATGATTGATGCTTACATTTAATTCTTCATTATTTGTCAGTGTTCTATGAGGTTTTGATATTTTTTATTTTTATTTATTGACACTTAAATATGTGCAAGTAATATATGAATAAAGATAAGAATATCATCTGTTTCATTCTTTAATGAAGTCGAGATGCCAAGTCAGGATCGAGTACATTGCAGATCCTTCTTTGGATTTTGTCAAGGACCTCAAGAGGAATAGCAGGAACACACCTGAGATAGCAAAAGCATTCAATGTACAGGTGAATGGTAGATTTATAAATGTGCAAGATTGATTCTGATGAGAAAAACTTTCTGGCATGAGACAGTGACCCAACTTTCCTTGCAGTAGATGCAGCTATTGATTCAATGTAGTTGTTCCACTTCAAGGTAGTTAAAAAAAATTTGAGGTTAAGAAGGCACATTGTTTTGCTCTCCAGGAGTCTACTATCAACTATGCTGATGGCAGGGTGAAAGGTTTCTCTATGGTGGTTAAATTAGAGCAGTTTCATTTTGCAGGCATTAAAATTTACAAGCCATTTCCTGCCCCAGTTAACCACTGATTGGAGGTCCTTTTCAAGAGCAGCAGCTAAGTTAAATTTGTCAGCTCTGATGGAATTTTCTCTTGAGACAGGATGGTTTTATTATGCTATAAGTAATGTCTGATTTCATGTAGGTTATGACTATATTTTATGATATATTTTATTAATTTCTTCTCTGTGCCATGTCACTTCAGTACGTGGGCAACCATGGCTCTCCACAACGTTCTATTCCTTGTAGCTCTTAGTAATTGTCTTTTTAGCATCCTGCCCAGTTTCTGTTCTGCCAACAATTTATACATGTTCGTTAGGTAGGTTATTCAGTTTTTCTTTTCCTCCACCATAGCCTTCAATATGTCTTGTGAGTATTTAATTTTCCTAGCTATCCTTCTTCAGATAAAATGTTGATAAACTTTATCTTAAAATATAATTTTAATATAACATGCATATTTTCCATTATTCCAAATATGGTTTCTATTGATATTAGGTTGGTGCAAAAATAATGTCGTTTTTTCAAATATGTTACTATGTGAGAAAACGACATTATTTTTGCACCAACCTAATACATTATTTGTCTCCCTCCATATGCGCCCCTCAGTAAATTTCTTCACTGTAATTTGTATAACCTATTTTATTACAGTTTTTTTTGTGTATATCACCATTGTTGTAATTTACAGTTTTTTATTTTCTTTTTTTTTTCAGGTAAGTCTGTTATCTCTTTGGAAAGTTTAAAAGCTGACCATGTAAGTGAGTTATTATTTAAAAAAAATATTTGTATGTATGTATGTATGTGTGTGTGTATATATATATATATATATATAATGTGTGTGAACGTAGAAATTAAAACTGACAGTTTCTTGCATTTAGTATTGATCAAAATATCTGATGAACACTAAAGTAGAAAACTACCAGTCATCATGCAGTGTTTGTTTCTATGTTAATATATTTATTTTTACATTTGTTGATTTACTGTCAATATCTACAAAAGTTCCTGATCACTCTTCTTCCACAGCTATTTCAAATTTGATACACATACATATATATATATATATATATATGTGTGTGTGTGTGTATGTTTTAATTTTTTAGTTTTATTTCTAGTGAATCCACTTACTGTTTTATATATAACAGCGTTATAAATTTGGCAACCCTATGTTCCTGTTTTCTAACTTGATAAACTTTTATTCAAAAGAAATGAAAAAGGCAGTAATTTGTTTTAGTTCTTGAAAAAGGTCACCCCTCCCCAAACCGAAAATTTGATCTAACCATATATTCAATAAGTGTAAAAATTCCAAATATTTCATAAACTTTATTTTTCAATTTGCTAATGATCTAATTGGATAGTTCTGGTGACCTTGTTAAGTCCAAAATAAAGACACAAAAGAGGAATTGTTCAACAAATATATTAACAGAAACAGTAATACAAGCATATACAAATGAGAGTGTTACAGCAAGAATGTTCAGTTCGACTGTCAGAGCTGACTGCTGGAAACTTCCCTCTCCAAAAGGCAGTATCTGCTCCTATTTATAGCTGAGAGAATCCATGTGTGCATGGGTAAATTATCATAACAATAAAACTTATATATTTTCAATGCATTTAACTATTTATAACTATAGCATAACATTACAAATAAACAAAAGCACTTTCTAGAAATTTCCAGCAAGTCATATTATTTATATACAATTTTAGAAATTTTGTGCATATATATATTTCTTAATATTTGAAATGTTAATTCTAGAAGGTACAAATTATTGGTTGATGTGTGTGTATATATATATATATATAAGCAGCTTGCTTGTAAATAGAATTCTTCATAACCATTTTTGGTTCTCACCAGTCGAGATGCAGCTGCATTGAAACAAGAATGTATATTTGTAGTGAGTAAATTGTTTTAGTCTGTATTTAAAAATTATAATAAATAAGATATATACACACACACATATGATTTTAAGGTATGCTGTATTTTGGAGTAAAATAGATCATATTTAAATATAAAAGTGTACACTTAGATCAATACCGAATGGCAACAGTTCATTTCATGCTTGAACACAGTGTTAAGGCCTGGATATTGCAATCAAGCATGAAACAGACTGTCTCCACTCAGTATTGACCGCAATGTTCACATATATATGTGGGCATCAGTTTTTCATTTGTGCAAGTTTTGTTAAAGGTCAACAAAATTTCTTTGTTCAGAATTTGTTTTGTTTACTTTTACTCTATTTTGAATCATTAATTTGTTTTTCATTGAAAATTTCAATATAAATTGTTGAATGTCTGTGTAATTGAGGCTTTCATAAGCCATTATCAAAAAGATAAATCTGATATAACAGAAATAACAAAATATATACATCGTAGCCATAACATTATGAACAAAACTCTTATGGAAACCGAAAATACTCAGACATGGGATAAATTATATTCAGATTTTCACAGGAAACCAGGAAAATGATAGAAAATATAAAACAAATAAACAAAAATCCTTAACAAAAATTTTTTGTTAGACTCTAAATAAACTTTTGTATATATATATATATATATATATATATATATAAAGAGAGAGAGAGTTAATGTCAAGTAAAAGTTGCCTGTTGAAGATTTATTAAATTTTTTTTTCAATTTGGATGCTTTTCTTAGTTTCATAGGTGGTCAGGTTGAACATAAATTGTCTATTGTCTTCTATACTTCTCTATACTTTCAGCTTTGATGAGCCATTATCAGATTTTTTGTGGATTAATAAGACTGTGTCTAGAGACATGGTGAAATCACTTTGAAGACTTTGGACAATTTATGTTCAAACTCCACCCAGAAATGATGGAAATGGTAGGCACTAACAAATAAAATAAAGATCATTTTTAACAAAGAACTTTAAGCCATATTTGCATTTTTGTTGCTTCAATGAGCATTGACATAACATTGAGAACTTAGAAATTTATTAATGTCATCATTTGGTTAATGTTTTTTTTAACTCATCATCCCTATTACTCATACTACAAATATGAACATCAACACAATTTTTTAAAAGTGTTGTTTTTTTTTTTTTTTTGACAGGGGAAAAAGTAATAACTCTGGTTTCTAAGGAATTTTTAGCTAGATATACAGTTTATATAATTAAACAAAATGATAAACATTTAATGGGCACATAGTAAGTGTTCATTTTAGCATTATACTTAGAGCTCATATTGTAACTTGTACACTCGTGAAGAACTTAAAATGTTTGCTGATCTTTCAGAACTAATATGAAATAGCATACTATGTGTTCCCGGTAGTTCATCCCAAAAATTTTGTGGTCATAGCTAAGCCTACCTTGACAGACACGGAAAAATATTTGATGAATTATAGCAAGAAGTACAATCCATATTCTCAAATATCTCAGGAAAATTTTAATAAGGAACTACTGATTTTAACGATGACGGTAGTTAATGAATGTTTTCATATTTGCAGGTATACAAATTAACTTTATGGTTATTTTCTAAATCTAAATTATTCGTAAAATTGTTACCTTTCTGATAAAATTAGCAGTGAGGAACATTTTTTTATAAAAGAGTACTAAAATTTTATTTAATATCAGTCTTACTGTATGGCAATGAATGCTAGACAATTTACTCATACATGATAAAGAGACTTGAAACAACAGAAGTGTAGTTTTCCAAAAGGATGCTGAGAATATTATGGACTGAACATGTCGGCAATGATGAAGTTTTAGAGAAAATGAAAAAAAAAAGGATATTTATATTTAAGAACATGAAGAAACAGTTGAAATTTCTCAGACACATAATGAGGACTGAGGCCTTGGTAAATTTGATACTCAAAGAGTAGATTAAAAGCAAGAAGGATTGAGAAAAACACCACATAACCTAGCTAGTGATCTTGAGCAAATGGATTGTGGAGCAAGGTTTAGGAGAGATAACAAAAAGACAATTTATTAAGGTCTATAAAGGACAGGAAATTGTTGAGAGCCATGAGTGCCAACGTCCTGAAGGGACATGGCAAAGAGAAAAAGAAGCAGTTTTGATTTTAACCTGTCATACAGTTAATGAACAATTATTCTGTTTATTAATCTAAGCAAGTCTAATTGCAAGAAAAATCTGTGGTATATGGTATAAAATTGCAAATAGATCAGGCAATCACAAATACAAAAAATCCCCTAATTTCTTTCCATTTAAAAGACAGACAAGAAAAAGTCATCTATTGAGCTTAAAAAGGAATAACCTCTTTTTTTTTTTTTTTTTTGAGAAAAGTTTTAAGCTGATAACGTTAGTTAGGTAATTTTTTGTTTGAAGAAAAAACTTTTATTCTCCTGATAAAGAGATTTCTTTTTAACATATGACATTTGTTGTTCTTTTATTTTTTTTAAGTTTATACATTTCCAGACAGTCAGAAATTACCCATTTGTTTAAGGCACTTTGGCGTCTTCAAAATATACAGTTACAATATTAATCTTTATACATACATTTTTGTTATTTCTGCAAAATTCTTAAACGCTCTTCAATTTCTTCAAAGCCCAGACTAATTTACTTAGAAAGTACTAATATTATTTACATTTGGGCTAATATCCTCATTTTTGTTATTGCTGTTATCAAAATGATTCAGCTTTTGTAATCTCTGGCTTCTTCAGGTGACAATAGCATAGGAGATGAAAGTGTGGTGGCTTCATAATTGTTATACCATACTTATGGACTTTAATGGCTATGCCTCAATCTATATAAATACAGTAGAATATACTGTATGTGGCAGGCATTTATCTTCCACTTGGGATTCACTTCTAGCTCACCACTTGATTACTTGCTACACACCACTAGCAAATCTTTTATGTTGTTTCTGTTATAAATAACATTGTTCCATTTCCAATGTCTTTTTTTATTATTTTTATTCAGTAACCTTTTACTAAGTTCAATCCCTGGCTTGTCTAATTCCAACATATACCCAATGATAACAAGATGAGTAATAACTGAGCCATGTTATAAACAAACAAGCTATTCTGATACAGCGAAATGAGAACAATTTATCCCAGTAGAATAAATAAAGACTGAAATTCCCTGAAATTTACTTGGATCAACAGATATTAGAAACTCTGTGACAATAACAACAAAAGGAAGAAAATAAGTCAGAATATAATTAATGCAAATAATGGTAACTCTTCATCTCAGGAATCCAGATACTTTGAACCAGTATCTGGTTGAATATGAGATGCTGATTCTTGGGTGATTCCTGTGACTTAAAAAAAAACAAAAAAACTCATGTATGATTCTTTAGAATCTGTATAGCATTTATTTTATATATAAAAGTTATTAATGATTTCTATCTTAAATCTTATTCACATGTTTGACCAAATGAGATAAAATGGTTGGTACTAGATTTGGGAAAATTGGGAATGGGAAGAGTGCCATATAGTGTCCATTTGTCATGACACTGACTAGGGTGGATTGCAGCTAGCTGGTAAAATGGGTTCTCTTTTTATGTAGCTTGATCTTCTCCTGGAAGCTTAATTAGGAAAATCGTCAATCACTGATCCCAGCTCATAGTTTTCTCAGATTAAAATATTTTAGTGAAGTCTGGTATGAAACTGGCCTTCACTTTTTATTTTTCCTTAGTTTTAGAAAACTAAAAAAAGTTTTTGCCGAAATAATTGGTCTGTTAATGAGTTGGTTATTTTACACACACACGCACACACATAATAAGAAAGATTATTAAACAGAATAGTTCCTTAGTTTTATATATATATATATATATATATATATATATATATATATATATATATATATATATATATATATTACTGAGGCATGTGTTATTAAAACTATGGAACTATTCCAATTAATAATCTTTCTTTTGATTTTTTTCTTGTATTCTCACAATGGCTGTATGCTTTTAGCTTGAATTAGGTTTCTTTTTATTTTCATAGATAATATTTTTGTGTATTCAGGCCATGTTGGATTAGTTGCTTATCAATTGGGATTCGGTTGGTATTTATTATTCAGATTATTAGTTATTAAATTCATTTAAGATGTTTTCTGTCGGTATTAAATCCTATTTTTTTCATGTTGGGTTTTTGGTTTTTAATTGTGATGGCTTCATGTATTTGTAAGCACTTTTTTGCATTTGTTTTTGTAGAGGATTTTGGTATTGTTGATTAGGATTTTTCTTATTTCATAGGATTTGAGTCTATTATTAGTGGTACTATGTTGTTATAAGCTGATTTTTTTTATCGTGCTGGTGCCATTAAGATGTTATGTAAGATGACGTGAGAGAGTTGTGATTGTCTGTCTGATGTATGTGCTAGGGTTATTATGTGAGAAACACTCTTGAAATGGGCATGTGAACCTGTACACTACACTGGTTTATTTCAGACATCTAGGTTCGCAGTTTTAAATTTGGTATCATATATTATCAATTTTGTTTGTGTTATTGGACAGGTCTAGTGTATCTGTGGATGGTTTTAGTTATTGCTAGTTGATCAAGTTTATAGTTGCTGTGCATTTGATTCCTATGTCAAAGGTTAATAGCATTATTGTTGTCTGGTTTTTTTTTTCTTCATTATTATTATGAATGTTTGAAAGGTTGTGTTTTATATGTTGGTCAACTAATTTATTGGGGAAATTGTTGTTTATGAGTGTTTTATATTATTGGTAAGTTCTTTATAAAATATTGTTCTGGATGAGAAGATGTGAAAAGCTTCATTTATTAAGTTTTTGATTAGGGATATTTTATATTTATCTGGACATTCACTATCCAATTTGAGCAGGCAGGTGTTTTTACTTGTTGGCTTTTTAAATATTGATGTATTAAATGTATCTTTGTTGTTTGAGTCTATGAGGACATTGTGAAATGGTATTTTGTTGTTGATATTTAGTTCAACTGTGACTTTTAAAAATGAGTTTTCTTCCAAGATTTGTTTAATTTATTAATTGTGTTGTGGTTTTATAAAGATGTCAGTGTATCTGGTGTAAATAGTTGGTTTGGTTATATGGTTATTAAATATGATGTTTTTGATGTGAGACATGTAAAATTCAGCAAACATAGGACCTAGAAGAGAACCTATAGATACATCATTGATTTGGGTATATATTTTTCCTAGAGGGTCACAGAAAGGAACTTGTGTGTTGCATATTAGTAACAGTTTCTCTAGGATTGTTGGTTTTATGGCAGGAGGGAGGAATTGAAGGATGCTTATAGAATTTTTAGTAATTACTTTGATGGTTTTGTGGACAGAACTGTTATTGAAAAGGTTTTCAACTTCAAGGGATGCCATTATGCAGTTATTAGGGGTAGTGAATTTTAAGATTTGTATGAAGGCATTGGTCAATTTGATGTATTTGTTAGGTATCTATGGTTGGATTATCCTGTTAATATTTTGGGCTATATGGTATACAGGATTAGGGATTTGTGAGATGATTGGTCAGAGGGGGTTTCCTGGTTTATGGTTTTTTATTTTTCCATAGATGTAACTGGTTTGATATTCACCTATTGTGTTATTGACTGTAATGATATGATTAAGGTGTTTCTTAAGTGAGTCAGTGGGGTTTGTTTGTGAGTTTTTAAATTTTGTTTTGTCATTGAGAATGTTAGTGATTTTGGTGTTTATAGTCTTTTTTGTTGAAAATGACGTATATGTTTGTTTTATCGCTTATGTAGATTGTAACGTCAGGGTTATTATAGAGTTCATTGGTGGTGTTTTTAGTGTTTGGGGTTAAAATGAGTTTTGATTCTTTCAGCTTTTAGTAGGTCACAGAGATTTGGATGTGTTGTTTTATTTTTCTTTTGTATGTCTTGTATTTACTGAAAGAGGATTTTGAGTTCAGGTTTTTATGTTAGAGGTCATATTTTGTGGAAAGGTGACAATTAGAGCTTAGATGACAATTTTATATATATATATATATATATATATATATATATATATATATATAAAATGCTGACATGTCATTCTTTTTTTTTATTATTTATTATCATTTCACCCCAGACAAGGCAACAAATCCACTAGGAGACGGAGGTGGGGGGGGTTACTGTGTGTGAAATTATATAAGAAAAAGACATACATTTTTAAATGGTGAGAACAATAAAAGAACAGAAATTAAGACCACAGGATAATGATTGACACTGCATTTAAATTTTTAATGATCTAACTTGACTGGAAAGCAACAAACCAGACAAGAGTTCCACAAGTGTGAAGTGTGAGAAAAGAAACTGTTAGCATATTTACAGCTACCTCTATTTCAACTGTGAAATGATAAGATTTTGTTGCCAATCTAGTATTGTGCTTAAATTCAAAATATCTATGTACTATAGATGAAAGTTCATCAAAAAATTACCAGGAAAATATTTATAGAAAAGTTACATTGTTGGAACAGTTTTATGAATTCAACTAGTTTAACATTATGCAGGCTACTGAAACTCCAAAGAACGTCATGATTTAATTAAAACTTACAACTACAGATCATGCCCAAAGTTTCTAAAAAAAAATTAAACAAAAATGAAAAATGACATTGGAATAATTAGTTATAAAAACAAAAATAAAGTGAAATGTATGTTCTATGTCCTCCAATGAATTTTATAAATTGTTGTTTCATTAATTTTGTGAGCTTTTGTAATTTCTTTCTTGAAACAGACTGTACAGAATCCAGAATGACATTGCAAAATCCATTCTTCAGAATACTCCACAAATTTTAACTTTGGTAAAAGTCAAAAAAACAAACTAGCTACTTTATCAAATGAATGTCTTTGAGAATAATTTTCTTCAGATATGCAGTAGTTTTATTTATTGAATGTAATGGATCATTGCTGTGTATTAAAAAATTATCTTTCTGAAAGCCTTTGGTTTCTTCTTGAATGAAGATTCCACATGTGCCTTCAAAAATCATGTTATTTCTGATAAATTATCTTAACACTTGTCATTGGTTCATCACATCATCATCTATAACCTAATCCAAAACATCACACCATCTCAAGTTGTGAGAGCTCTTTCCATCAGTAGTCACTCAGTATTTGCTCTATCTATCTGGCTCATCAAATGCAGCATAGTATTTTTTGTAGAAAAAAAAATACAAATTGATTTTCATGTGCTCTGTCAATTTGATTTACTTTATGAATGTCTTTTAAATGAGGCCCAGTGATCCATCTCATGTATTTGACTGCTTTATTTAAGGCCCAACAGTTGTTGTTGTTGTTATTTTCTGATAATATTTACAGTTTTTAGTTTTGATTTACATGTTGCAAGTGCTGAAGTTATTTAGCATTTAGCATTTCTCTTTATTAAATCAGCTCAATTAATGATTTTAAAATTCCAAACTCACAACAGGGATTTTAATTTGAGATTCTGAAATTAAAGACATTGCATGGAAATATCTGTCATTTGAATTCATTTTTGTGCAAAGAACTGTCTCTTTTTACTTTTTTTATCACTTCACCTCAAGCAAGACTTTAGAAGGAACCAGAAACCCAATCTTGAACAGGAAACAAGAGATAAACCTCTACTCCTGTTTAAAAGACCTAATAGGAATGTGAATTGGATGATATCCTAAACATGCAAATGTTTCCATCATTCAGCACCTTTCCACAAAATATGACCTTTAACATAAAAAACTGAACTCAAAATCCTCTTTCAGCAAATACAAGATGTACAAAAGAAAAATGAAATAACACATCCAAACCTCTGTGATCTACTAAAAGCTGAAAGAATCAAAAATCATTTTAACCCCAAACACTAAAAACTCTGCCAATGAACTCTAAAATAACTCTGACATTACAATCTACATAAGTGATAAAACAAACATATATGTCATTCTTTAGAATCTGTATAGCATTTATTTTATATATAAAAGTTATTAATGTTTTCTGTCTTAAATCTTATGAAAAACTGGTGTGATGGGTAAATTGTTGCAATTTTATATTTTTAATTTCATTTTACTGACAAACCCAAGGATGGAGCTGAAAGTTTAATGGACTCCTCTCTCTTTCTCTCGCTCTCTATATGTTAATCTACTCTTTATTCACACACTAGCAGTATAACCCGTCTTTGACCAGGTCTTTTATGACTGATAATTTTGCTGTTCAATTGGAACAGTTTAAGTTTAGGGTTAGCCCACCTGAAAATCAATATTAGTAACAACATTTGGGTGCAACTGAGGCACACTGTCAAATGGGGGTGGTTAACAATTTGAATGGGAGGTTGCCCTGAAAAGGATTTAGACTCAAAACTATCACTGAAGAATTATCTATCAAACAAAAAAATTTCATTGAAATTGGATGATAACTGTGGAAATGCATAAACAACATCCAGTCACACACACACATACATACACACACACATTTTGAGAAATATAGATATAATTAATTATATAATTTTAATTGTATAAGAATAAATAATATTATTGTAATAATTTAAACATATAGATATTAAAGATATATATGTAAGAATAGATAGTAAATAGTAAAACATTGCCGAGTGTTAAAATGGAAGTAGTGGAGAGCCATTGTCGATAACAATTTGGACTCAAAATCAGCATTGAAGAATTATCTATCAAACAAAAAAATTTCATCAAAATCAGATGAAAACTGTGCAAATGCATAAACAACATCCGATCACACACACACACACACACACATTTTTGAGAATTATAGATAGATATACATATAGATCTTTTATTTAAACTCAAATATCTGAAAAGAATATTCATTTTATTCAAATTTCTTCAACAAAGTTTAAATACGCCACAACACTTTGCTGGATCTTTTTTCCCGCTTAACTTTTTTCATATATACAGGGTGCGATGGGTAAATTGTCACCATTTTATATTTTTAATTTCATGTGTACACATTTGTTTTTGATTTTGTCGACTGCACAGTATAGTAGGGTCAGTTGGGCACTGTCTGTGAGGAAAAGAGTACTATAATGCAATTCATTCCACCATAAATTTGGAAACAGCATGTTGTACTGCATGGCATTCATGCCAGAAGCTCCAATGCAAACAATTCAGAGTGTTTGGGTGTCAATCTAAGAACTGTGCAGAGGATTCAGGAAGAGTTGGATGAGTCTAATGGTGATTATCAAGGTATAGCAGCTTAGAAAACGCACTCTGATCATTCTAATAAGAAAAGAACTCCCAAATTTGCTAGTGATGTCCTCAGGCTCAACACAGATGCCTACATCAAGTGCCTTGATGAGGTAGTGCTGCTCTGGATGAAGAGAGTGGCTGCTGGCAACAGGACTCTGCACCATGCTACAAGCAGGAGAACCCACTCATAGCTGTCAGACAATTTTTACAACCACATTACCTTACATCTGACCACCTAACTCCTCAGACTGCAACCCCCTTGATTATTATATGTGGGGCACAGTTGAGCGAGAGACCAGCAAAACTCCTTGTAACATCAAAGATGAATTGAAGGCAAGTGTTATGGCAGCATTCACCAACTTAAACAAGGAGAGCATCCAGAAGATATGCAGGAGATTCCATAGTCACCTGAAGGGTATGGTTGAAGCCAATGGAGATTTTATTGAATACCCTTTAGTATTTCAAGATATTTTTGTGTAATTTTGGTAATTATATATGTTAAAATGAGACGTCAGTGTTATTTTCATTTTTACATAATTTTGCTGACAATTTATCTGTCACACCCTGTATATACTGGAAATGTTGATAGATTTATTTAGTAGTGGTATTAAGCTGGAAAAGGACATATTTGGTTTCCAAAACTGCAATAGCTTTTAAATTCAGCAATGGTGTAAAAATGACATGTTTTTATAGCTTTATCTTTCAAAGCATGTCTCTAAAACTCTTAAAGATGATATAAACAAAACTATTTATTTTATATTTATTGATAAAACATAAAGTGACTGAAAATGTGAGATGCAATATGCATAAATTATTTTCTTTATAGTTGTTATGCCAATAGATTAATTAAAGCTGTTTGTCAAATTGTTTAAAAAAGCAATTTATCATTTTTTTTTTTTTTTTTGTGTAGTAAGGTCCAGTGGGCCACTTGCAGTAAAGGTTTTATGTTTGCAGGCAATTTGTATGGATAGGAGGGGAAGATAATGGTTAACCCTAGACTTGAACAGGTTAAGATTGTACTGATCAGGGAAGCATCCTCTTGGAAGTTGGTTCCACAAAGCAGTGATTTGTGGGAAGAAGCTATTCGAGTGAAACTTACTCCTCACCAATGGAATACAGTGGGAATATGGGTGGTTTTCTACAATGTAAGTAGCATGGTGGGTCCTAGCCATGAGGGTTAGACCTGGCGGAACCAAAGAATGTAGTTCATCCAAACACTTTCCATGAAAGTAGCAATAGAGCAGTGAGAGGCTTGTCATGTCCTGACTGTGAGAAAGAGGTTGGAGGGTAGAAAATAATTGTCACTCATAAGGATTCAGAGATACTTACTGAGGTAACCATTAAATGATAATTGTGATAATATTAATACCTATGTCAGAAATCACCTGGGATTCTCAGTCAAAAGTTTATCTTAAATAGATTAATGTGAATAAGACTGTATCTGTCTCATTAGTATCTTCTAAAAATTTTATCATGAGACTCATCACTATGTCTCGTTCATACTTATTATTGAAGATAATCAGTCCTTTTATTTAGTTATCAAGACTATGGATTTGACAAATTTTAATGATAAGTATGAAATTATTTAAAAAAAAAAAGAACTTGCAAATTCTTTTCATTATCAATAAAAAGCATGTTTATGAAAGATTAAGAGATTTGAAGCAACAGAAATGTGGTTTTACAGAAGGATGCTGAGAATAACATGGACCAAACATCTGAGTAATGATGATGTTTTAGAGAAAATAGAAACAAAAAGGACACTTATATTTAAGATCAGGAAGAAACAGTTGAAATTTCTCAGGCATATAATGAGGACAGAGGAGTTGGAAAATTTGATACTCACATAACAGTTTAAAGTCAAGAAGGATAGAGAAAAACAATGCATAACCTAGCTAGTGAGTTTGAAGAAATAGCTTGTGGAGCAAGGTTTAGGAGAGATAAAAAAATGAGAATTGTAGAGAGCCATAAGTACTAACCTCCTAAAGGGACATGGCAAATAGAAAAAAAGCAGTTTTGATCTTGATTTTAACCTAACATAGAGTTAATAAGCAATTATTCTATTTGCTGATCTAAGAGGGTAGGACACATAATGAGAAAAGAGGGATTTGAAAATTTGATACTAACAGGATAGATTGAAGGCAAGAGGGAGAGAAAAAAAAACAACCTACCTAGCAACCTTGAGTAAAGAAATTCCAAAGTAAGGTTTAGGAGAAATAAAAAAAAAAAAGACAAAATTTATTAAAAGCTACAAAGGATATGAAATTGTAGAGAGCCATTATCACCAACATCCTGAAGAGACATGGCACATAGAAGAAGATACAGTCTACAGTTTACAAAACTTTCTTGGAAATATAATGTTATAAATCTACTGAGTAGTATAATTAAGCTAGAAGAAATCATCTTTGATTTACAAAGCTATAAATTCAGTAAAAAAACACTTGTAATGGTAATATTAACCATTTCCTTAGAAGGAAACATTTGGTATTCATTGACAGTGCCACCTGTAGTAATGCATGTTGTAATTTATAAATTCTTTCTGTTAAAACAGTTCTTCCAGAAAATGTTTCCTATATTATCACTCTTTCCAGTATTGATGGGAGGTTTCCTTCCTAACCTTTTATTTGAAGTTGTGTAGAAAGTCAACATGTTGATTTTGTCATTATGATATATAACAAATTCATATGTAATACTGAACAGTGCCAGTTTCTGTCTGAACTTCTGGTAAACTATTGTCCTCATTATCATTGATATTATCACAATCTTTCAGCTGTTGTGCTGAAATGGATGTGTAGGTGGTGTAATTGATAGAGTTTCAGAATGAGAAATTGGAGAACCAAATTCAAATTCCAGTGAAGTCAATTAACTTAATTGCAAATACTCTTAGGAAAGGTATGAATCGATCTCCTCTGTCCACCTATGGGTTAAATAGAAGGATTTGCATTTGGAAAAATGATTGTTATTCAAAAAATATTATTAATACAACATTCACTCATAAGAAAATAATTACTCTTACAATTCCGAGTATGTTTGAACTTTAAATAATCCACAAAGGATTGATAAGGCATAAAAAATAAATCAATCAATTGTGCCTAAATAAGAATGTGATGAGTTATCCCTAGACATAGTCAGTGAAAATGAAAACATTGTACTCTTGTAGATTAAATAAAAAGTTAATTTCAAAATTTCCTGAAGGTTAATCACCTTATGAAGTTTGGAGGGCACAAGGACTAGAATTTTGTTATAATAACAATAAAAATAAGGATAATAGTCTACATGTAAAGAATGTAAATAGTGTTTGTCATGAAAATGCAGATGGATCAATAAAATTAAGTGAATTTTGTCCTGATTTGCCAACCATACAAGGGATATAGCCATTAACCCATTGCTGCGTTGATTAAACAAATAAACTGAAATTAACTTAGATTATTATTTAAAATTCTTTTAATTTGTCGATTATTCTTTCCAGTATTGTCTTTCACTCATTAGTATGTTCATTTATGTACAGTTTCAAACAATGACACGACTAAATGCAAGTCTTTCATTTTTATATTTTTAGATAGGATTTAATTTCAAAATATTCAAATATTTGGAATGAAAGAACATTAGAAATAATACATTTAATCTTTAGTATTATTATACAATATTGTTTATTTGTGGAAGCAGTTAATAATTTTTCTATCATTCAATATTAAGTGCATGCTTGCAAAATTATGTCATTCTATCTGTTCTTACTGTTTATGCTAACAAAATGATCACCAATTGCACAGAAATTCGAGGTGAGTAATCTCATAATTTCTGTGGTAATTTCTGGGATGTCAGGTTATTTACAATATTGTTGGTAGGCTTTCACTATAAGAATGAAGAGGCGACAAAGAGAGTCAAGCTTAACAGCAAGGCAACATCAGCGTTAATAAAGTTCCAAATTCTAGCTTCAGGTTTGTTTTATGAATTTGGTGGCAAGTAATTGTGAGCTCAATACTTGGGCCAGGTAATTCCCTAATCAGTAGAAACAGGACTAACAATAACTGAGTAAAAGAGCAAGACAAGCTATTATTAGACATAGACAAAAAACAAGAACACTTTACAATGGATACAGTTTGAAATTTCTTAAAGGTTTCTCCAATTGACAAACATCTGAAGAAGTCTGGAGGGCACACCATCTGAAATACTTTCTCTTCATCTTAGCTGTTGTTATCAGTCTGATGTCAAGAAAAGCTTAATTTTTATACCATTCTTAACATTTAGAAGATTTTATTTTTACTTTGAGCATCAGGTTTTTACATTGATTTTTTTTTTATTGCAATATCAAGATGCATTACTTTTCTTCATTGTGCCTTGCATTAAGTTATTGTCATGCTGAACTTACTGCTGGGCTTCATATCAATATTCACAAAATTTTGGCCTTTTCTGCTGAACCTATTCTGAGTGTTCTTCAGTATGAATCAGGTCAGAGTGCATCTGACACCTCTCATATGCATCTTCAGGTCAGCTCTCTTCAAAATGATAGACACTTGATTTTTTAAAAGGAACTTTTACTGATTCCTGTTTCCCATAAGAATATGCCCCCAAGGGAAAGAACCATTGAGGAGAGCAATACAGGAAATATTCTAGAGACATTTTAAAGCTGAACATATTCATGCAAATAATGTGTTCTAATCTTTGGCTTGATGCTTTAAAGTACTTCAGGGTCAGTAAGATAGAAGACCTATTTCAAATACCTACAGGTATATGCATATGCATAACTCTGTGCAAGGCAAAAATGTCTGGCTATATTATTTTTATTGAATTCAGAAAGTAATGTAATTTATTATTAGGAATTTTTTAATGTATACTTTCTTGCTACTATGAAGAAACAAAACTTTCAATTTTTATTAATTTTGAAACAGATTAAATTGTGAAAAATAAATTGTTCATCTTTTGCTAGAAAATAGCAATTCTTCTATGCAACAGTGAATACTGAAGAATTTCACCATGGAGGCTAAGAGATTTGATGTGGTTCTCCAAAAGATACTGGGAACAACATGGATGAAGAATTTGAGCAAAGAAAAAGTTTTAAGGAAAATAGCAACAAAAATACACAGAAAGTGACAATTTAAATTTTGGTGACAAAACCTGTGGGAACATAGCTTTAAAATAATTTGTTCCTTTTTTTTCAATATCTTAAAACCATTTTATTTACAGTTCATACTTTCTTGCTTTCAGATGAAAACTGAAATTTCCAACATATTTCAATGACGTTTTTACTTTGAAAAAATATAGTTTATAACTTCCATATATAGAAAAAAAGAAGATGTCAACATTAAGTAACCCAAAGAGTGTTGATATATCATTAAATTAACAAGCTTGGATTAATAAATAACAATATATACATGTTGATTACTTTTGGGTCAAGCTTAGTAAGCTGGCCTGGGATTATTACTAGTGAGTTTGATCCTCCCAGAATGCAATATATCAAATGAACTTTTGCCAAAACAAGGCTACACTTAGTGACAATCTTGCCCATATCTCAATTTCTTTTTAATTACCATGAGAAAAATTAAAACCCAGGGACACATTAATTACTCTACAAGGTTAAAATTGTCTACTTGATGCAATGATGACACATAATGGTAAAGATGTAACGTTTTCAGTGACCACAGGTAAAAAGCTAATTTTAACCATTTGAAGGCATGAAAAACAACGCAAGTAAAATATCTATGGAAATGGGTGACAGAACATGGACTGGGAAAGATAGTAATGAGACAGAGATTACTTAGTGCTATAAAGGATAAGAAGTTGTAGATAACCAGAACTACCGACTTACTGAAGAGGAATGGCATCTAAAAGAAGTATTGTTTTCTGAATGGAATCCATAAAAAGGTAACAATTTATGTTAGTAACCACAGCCTGTAACCAAAAATTTTCATATTGGTACGGATGTGTTATCAGTGTAAAAACATGAAAACTGTCACAAGATCCAAATTCTTAGCATTTCTCTGTAGATATTGTAAGCATAAGTTACACAGTTTATGAAGAATTGAGATCAAATCTCTCTCTTAAGCACAAACAAAAGCCAATGAAGTTTGCTGGCCACTGCCACTGAGTGGATGGGGAGGTTGTCTCATCCTTACTTCTATGGTATCCTTCTGGAAGTGTCTTCTCATAAAAGTTGACTTTCTCAGACACCATGGCTTGGGACTCAGGGTTGGACATTGGGGATCTGAGAACAGGACTGAGCAGTGTGGATAGGGATTGTTAATGGAGTTCTCACCAACCACAGGGGGGTTGAAGGATAATGATGGTTAGGGAGAGAATTCCTAATTAAAATAGATATATTGCATTGTCTTATGTCTGTTCTGGACAGAATCATGATTCTTTATATCTTTTTTTCAGTTTGTTGCTTTCAGCAATACTTAGCTCTTTATGTCCTCTCTTTTCTCCACACTCTCAAATAAGTTACTGGCTTTTGTAGTTACTCCTATATTTATCCTTGTAAGTGTCAAATTCTCCAAATTCTCTGAAGAGCCAAAAATACCTACTGAGAAGAATTCAAAACCACCCAATAGGTTTTCAACAAAATGAACCAGAACAAAAGTCAAAAACAAGAAATCCTGAATTTTTTGGAAATATTTATTTAATAAAATAGGAATAAAAGTTTGTCTGTGGAAAATATGTGTCTACATTGCTCAAGCAAAGCAAGTACTTCTTATATGACTAGCTGTAGTGAAGTGATTTTCATTATGGCCAATGACCTTGTACATTAGGCAAAAAGAAAAAAAAAGTAGTTCTTTTTTTAAAGTATGAAGTTTTAAAGGCACCTCTCAGCTGCTGCTGTTCCAAAACGTCTGACTACTGTGACAATGTATCTTCACCTGTGTTGGGGTCTATACTCATTACACATTATGTGTATCATAAATTTAAATACTTTAAATATTGATATTTTAAATATTGATATTTAAATTTAAATACCTTCGGAATGTTAGCAATTGCCTCTTTGCAGCTCCTTAAATTTTCTTCCTTTGTCTTTTATTCTGCTTGTGATAACTTGGCATTCTTCATTTTTGTCAAAATTGTCCACGATTCTGCTGTAAAGGAGATAGAAATTACAAAGCAATCAAGCACATTTTTCTTTGCTTAGTGATCCAGAAGAAATCAATGTATAACAATGGCACCTCATCACAGAAATTTCAACACAAAAGGTGTGGCTTCAGTCAATCAGTAAATCATTAGAATAATGACATTTTTGGTTGGTTTCTTCATTGATTCGTTGTTTGATCTTTATCCTATAACTCGCTAATTCATTCTTTAAATGACTAAATTAAAAATGAAAATTGTAAGTAATATTGCCAAAGCTGAATCCCTTTTTACATTTTTTTTATAAGACTTCAGCTTTGGTAATAATGTTGAAAGATAAATTAAAATGTTCAGTGACTGATGCTCTTTATACCATCATCATATAAATATCAATATTTATTTTTATTATCAACAAGTTCTTCAGATTTATTAATACTGTTGAGTATTTCATTATTGCTAAGGTTATTGGCAATGTGACTGCAGCCAGTTTTACTTAGACCATAAACTATTAATCTACAACTAAAAATATTTCTCATGGTAAAAATTATACTTTTATTTTTGTTGAGGCTTTTGTTTATTAAAACTCCTATTCATTACCTCACCCAATAGATTTTCTTTCTTTTAGCTGAGAAAAACTTTTTCATTCAAGAGGGAAACTTTTATAGAATTCTCATTTGGTTCTTTATTCATTAATGTTTTTGTTTTTTTATTTTCAAGTTATTATAATTGAAAGAAAATCCATTAATATTTGCTTTGATGGTGTTGTCATGGTTACATTTCGTGCATGTAACACAAGTTGCTGTTTTTTTCTTTTTCTTTTAAATTAAAATTTAAATAAAAAAGAAAAAAATTCTCCTTGCTGGAGAAAATTGTTTTAACTTGTAACCAACCAAACAAAATTGATATTTGAAGGAGGAAAAAAGCGAGACTGTCACATATGGAGTTATTTTTTAAAATTTTTTTTTTAGGGGGGAAAATAAATTTATTTATTTATTGAACACAAAATTAATTAGATTATCTAATAGTAATTTTTCAGTTGGCCTTATAACTTGTAATTCTAAATATGTTTATTTTGTGACCTTTACAAGTCTTTTTCTGGTTTCAGTAAACAAATGAACATAAATCCTTACAAATAATGTAAAACATAAAAGTTATAAAATCTATCTACCTATCTTTAAAGTAATAATAATAACAAAAAACTAATACTGTTTATGCATAAAGTGATATTAAATTTAGACAAGTAGGGAAGTTTAAAGTAGAAGATAGAAAATGTGACAAATTCAAAAGCACATTGCAATTGTAAATAATGCAGCTTCAAAAATTTTAAAGTTATAAGAAACAGGAAAATTTCATTACAAACAAAAAAAATCAATCCTCCAAAATGGCAATGAATGCTGGACAATTTCCTCATAGTTAAAGTATTGATGGAATAGAAATATGGTTCTACAGAAGGATGCTGAGAATACTATAAGATAGAGCATGTAAGCAAGAAGAAGAAGTTGTGAGAAAAATGGAAATAAAAGGGTCACTTAAAATCAGGAAGAGAGTCTCCTTGGGGCATATAATAAGCAAACATAGCTTAGAAAATTTGGAATGGAAAATATTGGAGGCGAAATGGACAGAGGATTACAGCAAGTAAACTCCCTATCAGGTTTGTGTATATGAATAGCAAAACAGGGATTTGGAGGGTCAGTGAAAAAAACAAACCTTACTAAAACCTTCAAAGGATATATCCTTCCATTTGAGCCACATTTCTGTTGCTTCAAGTATCTTGTTCATCAGTGAAGAGATTGTCCAGCATTCATTGCCATATCGGATGACTGATATTACTTAACAGTTCAGCACTCTTTTGTTTCTAATGAAATTTTCCTGTTTCTTAATACTTTGTTTAGCTTTTGGAAGCTATCTTTCTCTATTTCAAAGCCCCTTTGGACTTTAATGTAACATTTTCCATCTTCTATTAAAACACTTCCCAGATATTTAGATTTTTGTACTGGCTTGATTTTGACATTTCCTGTTCAAAGTTTGCATCTTGAGCTACTGCTCTTGCTGACAAAAATACATTTCCTTTTTTGCAATTAATAGTTAGCCCTTTCTTCTCACTTTCCTACCTTATCTATGAGTCTATACTTTTGCCATGTCTGGTCTATTGCTCCTGCTCTACATCTCAAGATTCTTGACAAAATCCAAAGAAGCAATGTAATTGAATCAATCCTGACCAGGTATCTCAACTTCTGTTACTTTAGTACCAACATAATGTGTCTTCCCTCTATCTTTTCTACAAATATTTTCATAGTAACTGCTCTACAGAGCTTTTTCCCTGGTGCCCTGACTGTATGCATTTAAGTGTGCTACTAAGTCCCATCCTTTTACTGTCGAAATAGCTAAATGCAACCACAGTTTCTTTTCTCACACTTAAATGCAATATCAATCGCCGTCTATCTTCTTGAACTCTATTCATTTTTTTGTCCTTCCATCAATTCTCCTTATTCTCAGTCTTTGCATTCTTTTTCATTTTCATTTTCATTCCTTGTAACTTCCTGTATTCTAATGGCATTACCATCTTGCTTGGGGTGAAATGATTAAAAAAGCAAAACATAAAATGACAATGTTATCTGCTTATATAATGTCCCCAAATCCTAGTAGGATTTCTAGTTCTCGCAGTATCAGCTTTAAGTGAAAGTTGAATAGGTTTTTGTGTGAAGACACAGCCTTGTTTTCTGCTCTTTTCTATTTTTTGTGTATTTACTGAATTTATTTCTATCCATATGCAAGCTGTTTACATCAGTATAAGCTCTGGATTATTCTAATATATTTTCTATATAGATCAATCTTACCTAGAATTTCAAATAGTTCTTTGTGTCATAGCTTATCAAAAGCTTTTGCACAATCTATGAAATTCAGATATACATACTTCTATATAGTTATTACTATTTCTAATATCATTCTGATCATAAATATTACATTCCTTGTTCCAGTATCTTTAATAAAACCATGCTGTTCTTATCCTATTTCTGGTCTAATTCCCCTTTATACTATATTCATCATAATTCAGGTAAGTTTTGTCATGTTAATCATCAGGCTGATTTTCCAATGAAGCTTACTTTCATTTACAATTGGCTTCTTTGGCAGTGTTACGGAAATGGATCTAGTTATGTCTTCTGGTATATCACCAATGTTTTGTTTTTATATTTCATTTATTATTTCTGCACCAAAATTGACAAGGCTAGTAGCATCTTTATTAAAGTTTAACCAGGTCCTGCTGCTTTATTTCTATTCATCCTGACAAATGATGATGTCACTTCAGATTTGAATATTTTTGCTCCTTCCATAATTCTTAAATATTATAAAATTGTGTCAGACTAAGCAAAGTTTGCTTAATATCATTTATTCAATGTTTTGGAAAATTTCAAATTATTAGCATATCGCTTTTTTGTGAATACAACTTCACAGTGCTGTTACAGTATAATGATTTGGATAAACCTGAGTTTTACATTCAAGTAAAATAAAGACTACACTTTTTGTCATAAAGATTTTTAAGCATTCATGTATTTGAAATAATTATAATGTTTACTATTCTTAAATCATTGATGTCCTCCTTGAAAATTTAATAATAGAAAATTGTTAAAACCTGATTTTTATCAAATTTTGTTTACTTTTATTTTGGCCCATTTTGTAAATGTCCAATCTTGTTAATCTGATAAAGTAAATAGTATTCAAAAACATAAAGTGAAAATTAAATGCGATGTTTGTCAGCCATTTTGCAAAGCTAAGTAGTTATGCTACAGTATTTTCTAAACTGTGAAGTAAAAGATGAAGTGTTTTTTCAGAAGTAAAAAAAACAAACTAAAAAGTTTGCTGTTTTTGCCAATAAGATTTCTATATCTCTGGAATTATAAATTCAATGATCTCAATTGATTTGTTTCATAATTTATTGTAAATCTTTCATGTTAATTATTCTTTGGATGTGCTACTTACAAAAGATAATCTTCTTAAAGAACTCTAAAACTAATTCTATAAGGTTGGTGCAAAAATAATGTCGTTTTCTCACATAGTAACATATGTGAGAAAACGACATTATTTTGCACCAACCTAATATTTGTACATCATGATAAATACCAAATATAGGATAAATTATGGTTATATCAATAATAGTAAGTAAACATGGAATGATTAAAATATAATTACACAGATATATAATTTATACTTCATTATGTTATAATAAGCATTTGATTGTGAAAGGAAAGGAATAACAAGGATTAAGTTTTTGTACAACATGTATTTGTTTAGTATATAGGGTGTTTTACAGAATTGTTGGAAAATTGGTGAAATGTTTCTGTGACTGATTGTAAGGGTAGTGCTGGGTTTTGACCTATTTTTGTGTTGGTTTTACCAAGGTCACAGAATGTGTTCATCAATCAAGGTTATGGTGGTGGGTCAGTATGTAATAAGGTGCTTTGGTTGTCATGGTGATGAGGGATTGGAATAGCTGGTAGGCTTTCTATGAAATGGGGCCACAGTGATGACTGCAAAGGGAATGCCTGTAGCAAGTCAGGTATGCTGAGGTGATGAGATTGGTGTAACTGGTTGGCAATTCTACAAAATGGTGGTAGCCCAAGTGGGCTACATGCTTGCAGGGTCAGAGTCACTTGGTTGCAGAGTCTGAGTCACTGCTTGTAGAGTTAGATTTGTTGATATGACAACATTGGCAACAAGGAAGACTTGTAGCTGGGAGGTGTCAATATTGAGATGATATTCTGGATTCTGTGTGTGAAGAGATGGGTGTTTAATCATGCCCAGGTGTGGTAATGGCTGTTGAGAAGAGTGATCATGTCGGTGGCAGTGGCTGCACCTTGTGTGTCAGCAGTGAATTTGTGAACTAAGCAGACCTGGAATCTACTTTCTGTTAGTTTTACACATAGTTCAATATCTTCTATGTGCCATGTCCCTTCAGGATGTGGTTGATCATGGCTCTCCATCATTTTCTTGCCTTTGTAGTTCATAGTAAAGTTTGTATTTTTGCTGTCTCTCCTAATCTCTGTTCTACCAACTAGAAGCTCATTAGGTAGACTGTGTGCTTTTTTCCTCTATCCCTCTAGCTGTTTAGATGTCCTGTGAGTGTCATATTTTCTAAGTCCTCTTTCTTCATTATAAATTTCAGTTCTCTTTGTGATTCTAAGTATGAGTGTTCTTATATTTCATTCTCCTTAAAATGTTGTTGTTCTCATATGTTCAGTCTATGGCATTCTCAGCATCCTTCTGTATAAACAACTTTTGTTTCCTCAACTCTCTTAATCTGCAAGGAGATTGTCCTACATTCACTGTCATATACAAGGACTGATACTACATAACAGTTCATTATTTTTTCTTTGTAACAATATTTTTCTATTTCTTAATACTTTGTTTAACATTTAGAAAGCATCTTTCACTAACCCAATACATCTGCAGGTTTTGGTGCGACATTTTCTAATATTTAAATTTTTGTATTTGCTCCAATTTGTAGTTAGCATCTTAGTCTGATCCTTTTACTGACAACTGCACATTCCATCTTCTTAGAATTGATTTTTTTTCTCAATTTCTTTTACCACCTTCTGTAGGAGTTACTGTAGTTAATATTTTGTGTCTCTTGTCAATAGTGTGAAATACATATCTAATGTTGTTAAGATTGTGACCATCAGTAATGAATCCTGGTTGAACTTTTCATCCTCTCATGATCACCTTATTGTAAAGCTTGAATATATCTGGTGAGAAGACCCATCCTTGTCTTTTGCCTCTTTTTTTATTTTTGTGTATTTACTGAATTTATTTTTTTATTTTCATGCAGGCAGTTTGCTCCTAGTGTAAGTTCTGGATTATTCTAATAACTTTCCCAATAAATCATCCATCATGGGTATGATGATAAATTTACATCTGCATCCTGTGTAAGACGATAAACTACATCCAACAGCAAGGCCTCTGATCAGGAGGTTTTGAGGAGTGTGAAACCACCTTTTAATTGCTGGTGTTCTCAGGTCCACATAGATCTGGGATGATAGCACTTGTTAGGTTATTAGCTATGTGAAAATAATTAACCACCAAACTGGGGTCAAAACAATGAAAATGTAAAAATTGTTTTAATACCAGAAATACTTTGTAAAAAAAAAGTTATCATCAATAAAAATTGTTGGCATTAAATAACTGATTGTGGTTGATATGTCGTAAACCAAACCAAAGCCAAAAAAATCAAACTTACCAAACAATTCAAGCAGCTCTTTGTGATGTACTGTATCAAATGCTTTTGCATATTGGTGCTTGTCTTTTATGGCATAAGTAACAGTAAACATGTTTTTTAAATTTGACTAATAAAAAGGTTTACAGATTTAAGCTTTAACAATTTTTTCTATTAAAATTTGGCAAAAAGTGAATAAGTATTTTTGATTTTCTTTTATTATTAATTAGGAAAAATCCATTAAAAAATATGCTCAAAAAATGGTTGGTTCCCTGTACTACTCCAATAAATAACTGACTCCTCCTGCTATCCTCTATCTTTAAAGGAGCTAGATCAGGGTGAAAATGGAGTATGGCTACCACACTGAGTCAATCTTCACTTTACAGTCTCAGTAGAGACCAAAAAGATCTTGTCCTTGTGGGTGGTAAATTATTTTCTACCATACTATCTTTTTTTCTTATAGATGAAACCTCACAATTCCCATCATAATCCATTGATGAGATATAAGTTCCAGTTGAATAGTTTCTTATCACAAACCACTGCTTTGTGGAACCAACTCTCAAGAAGATGCTTCCTTGATCACTACATTGTTAATCTGTTCATCTTTAAGTTTAACCATCATCTTCCGCACATATCCCTATAAACTATGTCTCTTATTCTGTAGCCCTCAACCATGAGTGGCCTTTGTGCTTTGTACAGGATGAACATCACTATTAAAAAAACATCATTTTTATGACTTTGTCAAAGAAACATGCTTTCAAATAACATTGTTAGGTATGTGGGTATGTCAGATACCTCAGGGAATTGAAAATCCCTCTCTGCATAGTTCATTACCGCTCAGAATATCAAAAGAGAGGGACTTGTCATGAGGTGGGGTATTTTGAAAAAAAATAAAATAAAATAAAAAGATATAATGAAAACAAAATTTGTAATGAAAAAGTGACTTATGAATTTTTTTCTATTTTTTTGTACAAACCACACCTATCCATGCAAACTTTAAACTTAAATCAAAATATGTTCAGCATTAAGTAACCATAAAGGACTTGAAATGCCATTTGAAAAAAAGAAAAAGCTGACTTGAATTTCTTGGAGAAAATACACCAAAATGTGGTAAAAATAAATATTCCAGTAGATGGTATTTATTTTATCTTCTAGATAATATTGGATGGTACTTTATTGTATCTTCTTAATTATATTTGATGATACATATTGTGTCTTTGTGATAATATTTGATGGTACTTATTGTGTCTTTTTGATAATATTTTAAATGCATTTCAGCAAATATCATTGAAATAATTCAGACACAGTTAATGTTTCTTTTTGTTTCACATACTTTAATTCTCCAAGTAGTAAACTTTTAAAAAGCTCCTTTACCAAAATTGGAATCTTGAAGTCAAATGCAATTCAGGTTTTTACAATTTATTAACAATAAATTTGGAATCAGTATAAACAGTTTTAATTTGTCATGCAAAAATGAAATTTAAAAAGAGACATTTGATTGGCAAGGTTGTAAAAATTAATGTCCACCTTTATTAATTTTGAAAGAGAAATAGAAATAATTAATATCTGTACTTTCCCTCTTGTAAACAAGAAAATAAAATTAAGGAATAAAGCATATATTCATTGCTTTATCTTTTCAAATATATAATATGAAAAGAGAAAAACAATTTTCATAATCATTTACAGTTTCTTTTTATCATTAAAAAGTGAGTGTGTTTATCCATGTTGGAATGCAGCACAATAAATGTTTTAATATTGTCTATAATTTTGAGAAGAGTCATTATCATTGGAATAGTTATTCAGGCAATTGAATTCTTTCTTTCTCCTGTTTATTTTGTTGTTATATTTTGTGGCTTTTTATAATTCTGAGAACAGCCATTATTATTCCAACTAATATCTGAAGTACTGAATAATTTATTTTTGTTATTTATTCTATTTTATGAAATAGGAGGCCCTTCCTTTTTTCCTATAAATGGCTTCAAAATATCTCTCAGATCATTTTTGCAAACTTGAGCTATCTGGTAGATTAATATTTACCCAAACACCACAGACTTCCCATCTTCTTCTTTTATATTCCATGTCCTATCAGGATGTGGGCAATCATGACTCCTGCATCAATTCCTGTTCTTTTTTAACATAAAGAAATATTTGTTCCTTACTATCCTTTCTTCTTCCTGTTCTGTCATCAATTTACATTTATTTGGTATCTTACTCAGTGATTTTCTACAATGGTAATGGTAGTGTAAGCCTTTTTTATATAAGTAAACATTCAGCATTCAATGACTGAGCAGCCAGTGCTACTTTCAGCTGAAATTTATAAAATCTTTCTATTAAAAGAGTTTTTAAAAAATATAGGTTTCTCAAGTCTAGTAGTTGTTGTTAATCTTTCTGTATTGATTGAGATTTTTTCCTAAACTTTGTTTTAAGTAGTGTGGAATATCAGTATTATGACAATCATTATTTCCTTTTCATTTCATGTATACATATATACATATATATACGCACACACACACACACATATATATATATATATATGTATATATATATATATATATATATATATATATATATATATATATATAAACTGATGATCACAAAAGTGTGAAACCCAGTGTCACAAGCTCATATCTATAGAACTGGATATGTTAGTTCTATCCCTGTTATTTTCCAATAAGTACTGCACATATATATAATATTATATTTTAGAGATGCTATATTCATGGGAAGAGTCCTCAATATCAAGGATAGAGCATTTTTTGTCTACCAAGAAAACTTATGAAAGAAAGTTTGGTAAACAAAATAAATAATGTTTAAAATAAAGAACAGAATATCTCATCAAATATGGGTATCCACTAAAAATAACATTTGAAGTAATACAAATTTCAGATGAAAAAAATAAAATGTATTAGGTTGGTGCAAAAATAATGTCGTTTTCTCACATAGTAACATATGTGAGAAAACGACATTATTTTTGCAACAACCTAATATCTATCTATCTATCTATATATATATATATATATATATATATATATATATAATTAACAGGGAAAGTTTTGTTGTTTTTTTTACTTATGTTTACTCTAGAGTTTTGTAGCTATAGCTATATAGCTTTGGTATTAATTCTATTAATGCTCTATCACTACCTCCAATTTTGAGCATTTTACCACAAAGCCTGCTTTCCCTAAATTCCTTCTTATCAGAAAACCACTAAAAAAACAGCAATTTTGGCTTCAAAAACAGAATTTCAGATTAACACTACATATATATATATATATATATATGTGTGTCTGTTTGTGAATATATATATATATATATATATATATATATATATATATATATATATATATACAAATGATATATAAATTTTATATATCAACTACAGTTGATTGGAAAATCTATGACAAAGAAGAAGGGATAAAAAATTGATACTTGTATATGTAGATGTAAGTATGTAGAGAGGGATGTATATATCATATATATATCATATATATATATATATATATATATATATATATATATAATGTGTGTGTGTATAGGGATGTGTGTATATATATTTTGTGTGCATGTGTGTGTTTATATGTAGATGTCTGTATATCTCTGCTTATATATAGGTGTATGTATATCTAGATGTGTGTGTGTGTATATATATATGTACATATTTATGTGTGGTTTATATATGCATGTGTGTTGTGCGTATATATATATATATATATTTATATATTTATATGTTCAGTTTATTTTACGTACTCATTTTATATGTTATATTTACTTTATATATATATATATATGGGTGGATAGCTGTGTGTATATATACGTATATATATATATATATATATATATATATATATATATATATATGAGTGTGTATAATATATATATATAATAACATAGAAATATGAGCATATAAATATATTTCTAGATGTTAATACTGGATATGTTCCAAGTATCAATTTCATCAGAACGATAGTTAAAAATATTTTGATTTATTGTGAGCCAACTGAAAAAAATATTCTCTAAAGGATTTATTCACAATTTAATGATTTATCGTAAATATTCTTTTTTTTTTATTTTTAAATCTTAGGATGAAAGAAGATTTCTTTAATTGCCTTTCAGAAAACCTGCCTGGATGAGTTCACCAATAAATAATCAAAAAGAAAAAAATACAGATATATATGATGTCATACACATATATAAATGGGCCATTTTCTTATTTTTCAGATATTTGTAATATTTTGTTTTTGTTAAACAGGATTTTAAAATCTCACAGTTCCATCCATTTTGCAAATCCCTTAAGCCATATTCCCATCCAATATATATCTCTTTTTATGGCTTAAAAATGTTTTGGATTTTTTTTTTTTTTTTTGGAAGTTTTATTCAATTTGTTAGTCCTTCTTAGAAATCCCAAGAAAATTGTTCGGCCTTTATAAACTAGCAAAATTTCTGTAGAGTGTTGATATCAACATATTGTAGAAATAAATGTCACTTTTTATAATTTTTTCCAAAGTCTTCATTTTTTAAAATTGCAGTGAAAAAATAACTATCATGCAGCTAAGATATTTGTATAATTTTTTATGTCTTTTTGCCAAAGTTAAAAAAAAAAAACAAATATCTTTTTAAAGTATTTTTTGAAACATTAAATCACATATATCATTTACCACTCGTTGGCCTTGAGAACAAATGAAACCAACATAACTGACTAAAGGTTGAATGTGAGTGTTTGGCTGCTGTATGAATTTAATCTTGAAACAGGAGCAGTGTAAAATATATATAGCATATTGGTGAACATAAAGATAATAACTATGTATCTCCAAAATAATTCAGCTGATTTCAAGTTGAAATGATACTTTGAAAAGACAGCAAGTATTCCCAGATTATGACCAACTGGGGACTTGTGTTGAATCTCATTCACTGGAAATGTGTCAGATGGATAGTTACAGTTAACATAAGTGATGAATCTGTATGTCTACACCTGTGTACTGCAACAAAAATGTTGTATATGTTGGAAGACCCCACTCCCAAGTACAAACATTACCTAAAGAGATCTTTATAAACTACTTTGTTAGCAAATTTAATAGAAATTGTAATCAAACTGAAAGAAATCATGTTAATATCTCTGTTATATCTAGAATCTGAATTTTGGTATTCATATATTGATTCCAAAAATGCTAAAAATAATCGGTGATAAATGAATAAATAAAAAAATATTGCACTAAAACTTTATGTGATCTAGCTAACAAGATTATATAAATGGATTGCAGAATAGGGAGTTGGGGGTTTAGTATTAGGTTGGTGCAAAAATAATGACGTTTTTGACGTTAAAAAAATACTTCAGAAAACGTCATTATTTTTGCACCAACCTAATAAAAAGACAAACATTACTTGGAGCTACAAAGGATAATAAGTTGGGTGGATCATGATCACCCATAAGAAGAAGAAGAAGAAGAAGAAGAAGAAATAATAATAATAATAATAATAATAATAATAATATAGCTATATTCAGTCAGTTATGTGCCATGCGTGATGCGCGCTTAGGTGATCATGTATTTTTCAATACATGACTAACGAGGCAAATTTATTCCCACAGTAGATTGCCATTTCTTTCTGCAGTAGACCAGTTGCCATCTAAGGCTATAAAATCTAGTCTTTCCTGCTACTTACCCATAGCTGGGGGGAGAAGAAGAGGATTCATACCTTTCCAAAGGGTATTAGCACGTAAGTGAATGTAATGGATTTGACTGGAATTTGAACTCGGTTCTCTGATTCCTCAATCCGAGATGCTATCCATTACTCCACCGTGTCTGTATATATTACTATATTACTATTTCAAGTGAACTAATAACAATTTGTAGACATATTACTTCAAATATACTATGATAGCCAGTCACTATTTAAAAATACTTGGGTAGCCATATTAAAACTTTCAAAGATACTAAGGTGGAAAATTAGTCCATCAGAAATACTAAGTTTGCCATGCATCATCTTCTATGTGCAGTGTCCTTTCAAGAAATCAGCAATCACAACTTTCTAACTTTTGTGACTCTTAGTAAAATTTTCTTTTTTACCTATCTCACATAAGCTATTTTCTGCCAAACATTTACAAAACCTTGTCAGCTTTCCTTGGCTGCTTTCTCCTGTCTCTCTTGCTTTCAGTATGTTTTGTGAGTTTCAAATTCTCCAAACCTTCTTTCTTCATTATGTTCTATAGAAATTTGAATTCTCTACTTTTGATTTTAACTATAATTTTTGTTTTTGTTTCTTCAAAATCATTTAAAAAATACAGAGGTAGCTCATTACTATTTTAAAAATAACAAAAATACATGGTGATCATATTACTTTTTGAAAAATATTAAAACAGACAGTTACTACTTCAAAATTGTTAAGTTACTAATTCAGAAATACTCATGTGGTAATATTAGAATTTAAAAACTTGATAGATGGTCAATTACTACTTCAAAATTACTGTCCATCTGAATCTAAGTTGACTTGGCAAATCCAAATTTTAAAACTTTTTCCAGTAATAACAATGTAACATTGATTATATTTCACTTGAACTCTTCAAATATATTTCAATGACAGAATAAAAATAAGTTGGTATTTATAATCTAAGCTTATTTTTGTATGTGATGTTTTCTTTGTCAACACAGAACATTAATGAAAGATGTTTAGAGAAGGAAATACAAAAAAATATGTATGGAAAACTAATTTTATTCTATCTACAAAATCATATGACCTCATTCAATGTGCAACCATTTTTATTGTTGCTTTTTTGCAACAAATGTTTTTTTGTCATTACACAGAATTTCTTTTCTGAAACTCTAGTGGGTATTTCAAGCTGATCATTTTATTTTTAACATGACATCAAATGGAAAGAAAATATATGTTAATATTTATATTTGTACAATCTTTTAAAAAACAATTACACTTGAAACAAGAATTTATTCTGCCCAGGCTTCCCTCGGTCTTAGTGATGGAATGTATTACTGAAATATTAAAGTAATACGTTAGTGGATACACTTGAGTTTATTCAGACAAGAGATTAAGAATAAATATGCAGTTACACAAAATTAACAACAGTATAACTTATTATCTGAGCAAACTTAAAGGAAAGAAAACAAAATTGATAAATGTAGTTGTAGGAAAATTAAATAATCATAATCATTAATAAAACAAAAGAAATATATTTTCCAATGATGCTTAGAGTAAAGGAACCAGAAATATGATTATCCCATTTAGTTGTACCCAACACTGTTAGGTGATGTAACTGAAACCTGTAAAAAAAGCAAACATTTCCTACCTCACTTTCTTTCTCCTCTTTGCTCCAAGATGTAGTATCATGTGGTAATTATGTTTCTGCTGGGAATGTGGTTTCCCCGGTCAACTGATAACTAAACTATTTTCCCACTTTTCAATGCATGGTACTCCCACGTGTCTTCCAAAAACCTCAAGCTATGAAGTAGGTCACACTTTCACTTTGGTTGTTCTAACTCAGTGTAAGGCTGACTTGAATGCAACCGTAACAACAATGCTTTTATTGACTCACCTTAACTTCTGGACCAAAGAAAAGAAAACAGATATCCCATAACCATGATAAAATCTCTCAGTGATAAAGAAAATAGAAACATTTCTTTGGTTCTTTCAACTCTGTGCAAGGTTAACTTGAACTCAACCATGAATACAATACTTATACTTACCCACCATCACTTCTGGACCAGATAAAGAACAGGCATAATCAAGAGACATAGTGAATTTTGTTTCACTATAATCACCAAAAAAAGAATAAACATCCATAATAGTACCCAAATTTTGTATGCTTGTCTATGTAGTATAGATGTGTGAAGTACCTATGAAAGATTCAGAAACTTTGGTTACATAGAATTACTAGATAGGCCTGTGTGTAATCAACTTCTTTTTTCCAATTTAACAACAGGGATCTCTTTGAAACTAATCTAATAAAGACTATATGATCAGGATTTAGTATATATATATATATATATATATATATATATACATACACACACTTTTGAAATAACCACTTTCAAAAGTGTAATATTACATTTTATTTGCATGTCTAATTTCTTTCTTTCTAGGAATGTATTAAACCCTTGCTGTCATAAAAATTAAAAAAATCATGTCTGACTTAACAAACTGTAAAATTTATAAGAACATATGACATTGAAATATCTATAGCATAGAAAGCAATGATTCATTCATATATTATGTTGTGGAGTTATTTCACAGTGGAGGCTTGTATTTGTACTAAATCGGTCCTAAAATAGGTTCGACGTACAAAACATTAGGAACTTGATATAATAGGTATTACGCAGAGTAATCTTGTGGTCGCTGATTACTTTTGTATTCAACTGTTGACTACTGTCGTCCAACATAGACTGACCCTCGTTTCTCTTACTACTCTTACTTATATTAGGTGGGAGAGTCTATTAACTATAGAATAGGTGTGTTTCACCATAAGATATTATTATCCTTAAAACATTTTTTCAATGTATATTTGGGTTTTTCTCAGGCTGAGGATGCAATACCTTATCATTTATTAAATTTATTTTAACTTTATTTTTATTTTGATTGTTCTGGTCATAATGTTTATTCCTGTTATGCACTCTGACCTTTTCTTTGTAGTTAGCTACCTTTTTGGGGAATTTTAAATCTTTCATTCAAATGATGAAAATAAGTTGCCCTTATTCAACAGTCTATGCTATAGGATTATCATATTTGTTAATTATTTTAAGTTAATTTGTCATCGTGAAAATTAGCAAATAGAACAAATCACTTGAGAAGGCCAGAAGGTATAATGGTTGAAACAATTAGCCTGATAGCAGCCAAGATGAGAATACTGGTTTGAATAGATTAATGTATAATTAGTAAATAAACTGTCAAAAATGATGTGTTTATGTAGGTATGGATTAGCACTTCTGCCTTGAATCAGAAGTTCTGGGCATTCTGACAAAGATCAAAGTGTCACTTTGGAGCTTTCTGCCTAGGATCAGTGTCATATTTGTGCATTCTGCCAAAGACCAAAATCTCAATTCCTAAAACTCAGCAAAGTATCAGTGTAGTATCTGTGCACTCAGTTTAATGTTTATTTGTAAGGTACTTTTACAATAATGATCAAGCAGCAAGGTGCTGAATTAAATAAGAATGCTATCTAATAAAGAATTTTTGCCTGACAAATTAATATTTATTTATTTTTAATTATTTCACCCCAAGCAATGCAATAATGCCACTAGGACGTAAGGGGTTAGAGAAAATAGGAAAAAAAAACTACAATTATGGAAAGAGGACAATAAAAGAACAGGGATTAAGAATACATTTAAATTTTTGAAGATTAAATTTGACTGAGAATCAAAAAGCCAGACAGAATACCATAAGGAAGAAGTGAAATCTAGTAGAGCACTTAAATTCATAAAATCTAGGTACCATAGTGGTAAGTTCATAAGAACAATTACCACAAAAGTATTTATAGAAAAGACACAGGGAATCTATTCTTATGGCAGTGTGAAAGGAATTGAAGCCAAGATGCCAGGTCAGGATCAATAACATTGCAGATTCTTCTTTGGATTTTATCAAGAATCTCTCCATATACAGCAGGAGCGCTAGACTAGATGTGGTAGAAATATTCAAAGAAAGGAAGAATGGTAGACTTATAAATATAAATTAGACTTTTTTATGTTAAATATATAGAGAAAATACTTTACAATAAAATATGTATTTCAATTACAGATATAAAGTTAATGATGTGTCATATTTCTTCATAACCTCTTCAAATATATCTCTCCACATTTTCCTATTCTTCATCACTCTTAGCAATTTCTGTCCAGTTATTAACCACCCTGTCCATGTCCTGGCATCTATTTAAATAGTATTTTTAAGGAAGGTTACTAGCTAATTTCCCTCATGCCTTTAATACACTATACAAATTCCCGAAGTCTTTATCGTTGTCTCTGTCATAAATTTCATCTGTGAACCTTAAAACTTACTCAAAGCTCAGAGATCAATCTAGTATCCCTTGTTAATTTGTGTGGAACCAAATCTCTACTTAATGTGTAAAGACATTTTCCAGTATTCATTGCAAAAAAGGAGAATTGGTACTATGAAGTAGTTCAGCACTCTTTTCGTTATTTCTAACCATTTTTTATGTTTTTTTAACATGTGTATATATATATATATATATATATATATATATATATATATATATATTAATATTTAGTAGACATATTGGGTGTTGCAATTTAGACATTAAATCGGGGCAGGAATCATTTGTTAATTCTGTATTGGGATTTGTTTCATATTGACAAGATATCGACACACAATAAACATAGAGAAGATGTCACATTGTTCATTATTATATATTGTGACAAAAACTGCTAAGACATTCACTTAGAACCAGTCCTTTGTGTAAAAACTTAAACTGAATCATTAAATATGGAACAAAAGTTGGAAAACTTTAATAAATTTAACATGTTTCACTATCTATTTTTGGCAAGACTTCCCCGAAATTTCTGATGAAGCTAAATAAATAACGAAACATACATAATTTATATTCTCTGTTCCTTATTTAAACATATATTTATATAATTAAGAAATTCATCAAGTCAAGAACAAGGGGAGAAGGTGTAAGTGAAGAAGAAAAAAAAAATCTATTTCGCCTGTATAATTCCAGATGAAGAAAAATAATTATTATTCTTCTTCATTTACACCTCCTCCTCCTCCTCTTAAATTCTGGTACTGTAGCATGATAATAATGCAGTCTGTTTGAGGAACAGTTATTACCCTGAAGAGACCTAGTGGTCAAAACCAGAGTGGTGTGTGATAATATACAGAGTTTTTACCTTTTTTATTGTATAAGTTTGCTTTGCATGTCTGTGTTTTTTCAAAGCAGTTGCATTGAGCACTTTATTATATGTTTGTATTTTGATATGGTAGTCTTTTTCAACCTATTAACATATTTTGTGTTATATATATATATATATATATATATATATATATATATATATATATAGTTATATAGCAGAAGATCTCATATATATATACTTAAAATTATTGTATTAATACTACTATAATACTAACACCTTTAAGGTAACATAACTATTGCTGGATATAAGCATTGTTAATAAACAAGAAACCACACTGTTAACACAGAGAAAAATACATCATACTAAACCACCAGAAATACTGTTTTTTAAAATGGACCAAATCACAAATAAAATATCCATATATTTTTTTCATGGTCATTAAATAAAAATCTGGAATCATATGAGTTTATGATAAAACTGGAGTCTTAGATTTTTGTATGCACTTTCATTCATCTGAAACACCATGTTTTATAGACAAATTCAATCTCTGCCATCTTGCTGATTCCTGTCATTGCTAAAATGCATGAATTGGATTTTAAAGAGTTTGTCCTCTTATTTGGTCATCATCAGGCTTTAAATAGTCCTGATTTATCAACCATCTTCTATTTCTGCCAATCTAAAGAAGCTTCGTTATCTGATCTAACTATCATGTTTATCTCTTTTTCCATTAGTTTTGCCATGTCTTGTGCTATGCATAAAAATGGCCAGTTTTGAATGCTCATGCTCCATCAGTTGCCAAAGTTATGCATTATATGTCTTGTATGGAAAACAGGTATTAGCTTGCTGAAATCATTATAGACAATAATGGACATTAGGGAAATCTTTCTTTCAGTGTCCTTGCCTCTTTCATGCTTATATCTACATAAGATTACCACTTGAGTCATGTCATCATTTATATCTAAAAATCAATGTGTGTTGATGTTTACCATCATGCTTCCTTAATAAAATGTTTGGTTTTGTGCATGTTCTTTAGATTTCTCTAGATTTTATTTTTTATGTATTTTGGAAAAGTTGAATCTGCACTTATAAAATGGAAAATGTATTGTTAACCCTAGTACACTAACCATGGGTATAATATACCCAGCACAAATTTTCCTATTTTTAATTACAATTTTCAGTACCTGATTTTCTTACCTAAATAATATATTTTTCAGTTCCTATTAATGTTAACTCAAAATTTAAAGTTTGAAGTACCTGCATGTAAAATATTTCAAATAAATATTTATATTTAATTTTTTTTTGATATTTTCAAAATCAGGTATGATATACCCATGGTTAGTAGTGGTGTAACTTTTATTGATGGTTAGTGTTCTAGGGTTAATATTAACTGTTTCCTTATATGGAAAATGATGGTCATTCATTGACTGAGCAGCCAGTCCAACACCCAGTTTAAAATTATTAAATCATTAAATAGTTTTTCAGGAAAAGGGGTTTCTCAAGTTCAGTAACTGTTAGCCCTCTTTTCAGTATTGATAGGGGATTCCTTCTTAAACTTCTCTTTAAATTATTGCGGAATCTCAAAATTTTTCTTATATCATTATTTTCTCTTCTTAGTTAGACATGATATCTATTTTAATTGTTGGTGTTGTTGAAGGTCCTCAAGTCATTTGGTTTCGGTTGTTTTGTTTTTTTGTCTTTTTTTTGCAGTTGTGTAACACTGGTTCACAAGGTTCAAAATCGGCAAAACCCACAGCTTTCACTCAATGAAAGCTATTTTAATCATTGATTTTAGAAAGGAGTTGTATAAAATTTAGATATTTCTGAACAGGTATAGTACCATATGTAATTCTTGATTTCACAAGGCTAATTATGAGTATAACACTAGATTTCAGCTTAATGTTTCGAGCTTTTAGCAATTTGTGATGTTGTATGAAACTACCACTAGTTAAGCTTATTCTCTGCTCAACTTCCTTATTGTGACCGATGCATGCACCGAGATATCCGATATATTTAGTATTCACTAAATCCACATCCTGAATTTTTATGATGGATTCAAGGTAGATGCCATTGCTACTTTCATCCCAATTTCATATATTAGTTTACTCACAGATACACATTTACTCCTCTCAAGGCACAAACTTCACCATTTATTTATTTATATATATCTCTCTATATCTCTGAGATGAGGTATTATTATTACTTACATTATTCAGACTGTTATCCTCAACTTCTTTGCTATATTCACAATGTTTCAGCTTTTGTAAACTCCAGCCTTTTCAGGTAATTAGAATTTCAAAACGAACCTCTCTTTCATCCACTGGGATAGAGTGTTCTAGTTTCACATGCCATGCCTCTTCCAGATGTCTCAGTTATTTTTCTTTAACTCAACTCTCCAAGTTTTGGTTCACCACTGCTGTAGCCCAATATTGAACTCACAACAGTTTGGGTTTAGTCACTGGATCTAACCAACACTTTTATCCACTGGGCCTGTGTCCTTGAAGAAATAACTGAGACACCCAGAAGAGGCATGGAACTAGAACAATCTACCCTGGTGGATGAAATAAAGGGTTCATTTTGAAATTCCAATCACCTGAAGAAGGCTGGAGCATACAACAGCCAAAACATTGTGAATATGGCATTGAAGATGAGGATAACATGTAAATAATTAAAGTAATATATATATATGTAAATATATATTTATATATATATATAGTGGTAGTATCTTACCACATTCTTAAAATTATAAAAGCTTAGTGAACTAGTTGTTGGAGTATCCAAAAATAATCTTATATATTAATAGCTGATATATAATAGATAAAAATATAATTAGTACCCTTGCCGTAAGTTCTGCAGAGGCTGAAAGTGGGTTTTCTATGATGACAAAAGAAATTGTCTTGAAATTGAATATGTCGCAAATCTTTTAATCATAAATTTGATAGGTTGTCCATTAGAACTTTGGGGTTGCAGTGATTCAGTTTGAATGTGACTAAGAAACCATAACAGAGCTGATGTCACTAGTTATAAATCACCATACTTCTGAACATAAACATGATAAGAAAAGCATTTCAATCTGGAAATATTTTAATAAGTAAATGTCTTCTTCATACTATAAAGTGATTGGTTTCCATTCTCAGATTGAAAAGAAAAAAAAAGTGGAATAGGTCTCTAAAGATTACCTGCCTTTATAGAACCGGTTCCTGGAAATATGGGATGCCATTATATATATATATATATATATATATATATATATATATATATATATATATATATAAGGTTTAACAGCAAAATTGTCCAAACTGTGTAACAACATACAATAATTGTCCATGCTACAAAATGTTTAATATCTAAAAACCACTAAGCTAATTGTGCTTCTTTTTCCCAGGTTTTCAGATAAGACATTTAGCCATCTTGAAACCATTTGTCATAAGAATCACTGAAAAACCCTTTCAGTAAATCAGCTAGAAAGAGAACAGATTAAAATTGTTTTGTGTCAGGTCCACTATGTCTTCCCAACTGAGCAATGTTGAGAGTAAAAAGATTCTTCAGGCCTTCAGTGATGTTACCAACATTCATACTCAGGCTTCCATCTTGAAAGTCCGTTTAAGAACCATGAAGAGAATGGTGAATAAGTTTAAAAAAGATGAGTAAAGAGGAAAAACTGGACCAGTAAGTCATAACAGGAAGAGGGATCATCATTTCAACTTAGAGCTAAATACATTCTTATTGTTCAAAGTAGAGTCCAATAGTGTTATAAAACTCTTTAATCATTGATAAGATACCTTGGATGAAAGCTTAATCAACCATTTGGACAATTTTGCTGTTACACCCGGTGTTGCGTGCGCATATATATATATATATATATATATATATATGTGTGTGTGTGTGTGCGTGTGTATGTATTATTAAAATATTTTTATTATAATAAATTATAATAAAAAAAATTACTTCAGAGTTGTGCTTGTTGAACTCTCTGCCTCTGTGTAGAGAGGAACCCAGATGAGGCTATGCCAAAGGGCAGAGTCTCGTCTGGGGTGGTAGACAGCTGCACAACCCCATTTTTGCTTGAGCCTACAGGCTCGGATGCCCCACAATAAACTTGGCCTTGTGCCACATCCGACCATGTGGGGTGGTTAGTGAATATCATCACTACACAAAAACTTTAATGTTTCGGAATTATAATCATTCAGGCTATGGTAGATAAAATATAATAAAAATGATTTATTTGGGAAATTTGAAAACAAATCATTACCTCTTTTGAAAATGAAAAAGTTGGAGGAGGGGAATTAAAAAATATAAGTGTGGGCATGTCTGGATTAACCAATTAAAAGTCAGATCTAAGCTAAAATAGAAAAATGAAAAATAAGGTGAGAGGGTGGAGGGGGTGGGTTATTAATACATGTCTTGCTAAACTGACACTCTCTCTCTCTCTCTATATATATATATATATATATATATATATATATATATATATATATATATATGTATATATACACACACATATATGTGGAGATGAGACAATGTGGAAAAGTTATTCAGCTATGCATTTAATTCCTTATAGCAGGAATCCTCAGGCAAATCTCTATGTGAGAAAACTGTTAGAACATGGGGAAGAGGTAATAAAGATTCTTATCAGTTGCAACAGAGATAAATTTTTTTGTACTGAAGCTATTAACATCTGAAGGATATTAAATTTAGCTCACTCCAAGTGTATTAATTTCTATGTCGCATTGTGCCACTAACAATGAGATTTATAAACTATTATGACATACACCCACAAAACATCTAGAAATCTCAGGAAAAAAGATTATATGAAAATCACAAGGATCTTTTATCTTAATCATTTGATCACAACCAAGGCAACAAACATACTGAAATGTAAGGGCTTACTAAGTGTGAAAGAATAAAAGAAAAAGAAAACATTGAGAAGTGAGAAGAATAAAAGAACAGAAATTCAGAAGAAGACTTTAAACACTAGCTGTTCACGTCAGCACATTTAAACACATTTTCATATTTAGAAATGGCACTTTGATAAAATGAGAAAATAATTTAAGAAAATACATTGAATGTGCACTGATCTCACAATTTTCTACATTCAACCTTAGACTGAGCTCATATACAATATCACCCATCATTACAAAAATATTAGTAGCACAACATAGCATATGGACTAACAGAGAAAAACTAGATCTATTTAGAGTGGACTAAATTTCAAAATCTGGCAGAGAGAGAGAGAAAGAGTGAGGTTGAGAGAGAAAGAGAGATTACTGGACTTATGTAGATACATTATTCTCTCTTCATATTTAATATATACATACCTCAAATTAATCTTACGCATGAACAAGTACATTTGTAACATACACACACATATATATATAAGAAATGACAAGAGGAAACATCAATGAAATGTATCTATCTATCTATCTATCTATCTATCTATCTATCTATCTATCTCCTTACATATATATATGTATATATATATAGAGAGAGAGAGAGAAAATAAGCATTCTGAAGAGGATTGCATTCCATGTCAATCACATGATTGCCAGTGATTGACACGACCAACAAAAGGAACTTTTTCTGCATCAGTTACAAGAACGGCATTGTTGGCTGGAATTAGCATCAACTTTATAGTGCTGTCTTCTCTCATTCACCCTGAGTCTGCAGATTGATTTCTTAGGGTCAGTTACCTGAAATATATATATAAAAAAACTAAATGTCATGGACCAAATATATGAAATGAAATGTAATGCCCCAACATTACTTAATGACTTTTTTTCTTGTGACACATTTTGAATAATAATAATAAGATTATGATTCAACAAATTATTTGGCCTCATACTTTCATCCATCTTGGTTTTACAGTGACATTTTGGATAATTCAGTGAATTCCTGTTATAGGCCAGTTCTCGATCTGTATCTCTATGCTAAATATTTTTGCAGGTCACATTATTCTTTCTTTTTTCTTTTCGCTTGCTAAAAAAGAAGAACTGTTACATAGAGGAAATGGATGAGAACATAGGCTAATCTTCTTAGTAAGAAGACATAGAAAATATTTTGGGGTCTTTGGGCAATGGTGGTTAGCTGGTATTTTTTGTTTTCATTCTTAATTCAAAAAAAGATATCTGCATCACATTGAAATCTGCATTAATATGGCTTATCCACTTTCCACTGAATAATTTCATTTATGTCCAAGGAAGACTGAAGAATCTTTTAGCTAAAAAGCAATGATAAAATCAACAAAAATAAAAATGTAAACCCTTTCTAAATATGAAGACTTAAAAGATAAGTTTTTTTTTTATGCTAATTGATATTTAGATATAATAAATGTTAATTATATTTAATCTTTCAACAGGAACTGGAACTTGGTTCTCTGATTAGCAATTCTGAGACATTAGGTATTACACCAATCACACACCCATACTTACAGCACCTGGTATTTGCAAGCAGTCACCCATCTAAGTACTGCCCAGGCTCAATGTTACTTAACTTTGGTGATTGTATTGGGAATAAGCCTGAGGGTAGAACAAGGACAAACAGAGATGGTAAAGAGTCACCTACTGAGACAGACAAAAGACAGAATGTTGTGGAGAGCCATGATTGCTGACATCCTGAATATACTTGCTATATATATGATGATAAAGCAGAAGTGTACAGATATGTCGCTTTACATTTTTAATTAATATTTTGTTCAACTTAATCACAAAGAAAATACAAAATCGTCTCTTCTGCTCCAGACAGAATATTACACATGAGCAATAGATTAATATAAACTTTTAATAATTATTGTATATGACAGCATATAAGGCATACTTTTTTTCCTAAAAATATCTTTTAAAATTCCCTTGCAGCTTATATGCCATAAGTAGTTTTAAAATTCACAGTAGTTGGCAAAATTAGCTACCTGGCAACTCCTATTAGCTTAGACTTTAGAGTAACTTTCATATACCTATTGTCATTATTTAAAAGGCTATTACAGAGATTAAAAGTATTATCATTGATAATATTCATTAAATTAATTTCATCACGCTTAATATTAGTACTTTGCTTCACTAAAATTATATGCAAATTATAGATTTGTAAAATATATTTGTTTCATTAATATTTTTCTTGCGATAACTTCTACTGCATTGGAATAAATACAATCAGAATTTTTATATTCTAATTATTCCAATAAGATATTTACAAGATGCAGGTTGTGCAGATCATATAAAGGATATAATAAAGTTTTTATAGGCTCATATTCTTTTTTCCTATTATTTTTCATTTAATTGTAATCATGGCTTGTTTAACCAAAATAAGACCTCATAAATATAGCCTAGGCTGTAACATTTACTAATAATTTTACTAATTACTAATTTTTTCTTGATTTTCCCTGCTGAAATTGGGGTGAGTCTTATACATCCATGCATCTTATATGCCATCAAATACAGTATATAAATATGATACAAAATTGATCTGTGTGATCATACAAAAAGACAGTTTTCTCATATTTGGTAAAGAAGTGACATGACAGTGTCAAATTTATCAACACCAGCAATTTATTTGGAAGGCTTTTAAAGTCTAAAGTTTTAATCTCTGAATTGACACACATGAACTGATATCATTTTCTAAGCATCCAGTGATTGTATTTAATTGTATTAAGATATAAAAGGACAGGATTTGTTAATGACTCTTTCAAATACCAGTTTATTTTCTTACTTTCTGCATTATTATTTTTCATGTATAATGTGAATAATTTATTGCTTAGAATAATGTGATGTGAAATTAGGGAAATAATGGTAGTTGATTACATTGCAGCGTCACTTTGTGGCTTCAAAAATCCTGTTTCTAAACTCTTTCTCAACTGCATTTTGCAAAACCTTTCAAAAATCTGCTTTTCATATATTGATGAGCAAAATATTGATCTGAAATTTTCAATGTAAAATAATTAAACTGTCATTAATTGGGAAGCATTGGTTTACCTGCAATGACATTATGTTGAAAAATAAATATTTATTATGTAAAATAAATGTTTTATCATTAGGCTGTGTATATTACCAATATATGTGTTTTATATATATATATATATATATATATATATATATATATATATATATATATATATATATAGGAAGAGAGGCAGAAACACTGGGAATGTTGTCCTCATCTTGCTAATGTCTTACTATTATGTGATTGATATTTCTACTTCACCCTCCCTCCCTCTCTCGCTCTTTCTCTCTTTCTATATATATATATATATCTGAAATGACGTATGATGATTATTTACTTTATTCGGACTGTTATCCTCATCGTCATTGCCATATTCACAATATTTCATCCATTCTATGTTCAAGCCTTCTTCAGGTGGTTGGAATTGCAAACTAAACCCTTTTTTATGGTCACTGGGGTAGATTTTTCTAGTTCCACATGCCATGCCTCTCTGGATGTCTCAGTTTTTGGTTCACCACTACTGTAGCCTGGTATTGAACTCACAACTTTTTGGGACACATGGCACAGTGGATAAAGACAGCTAGATCCATTCACTAGACCCTGTTGATGAGCATTTCTTATGTCCTGTTAATTCTCTTATTTTCTTTATCCATATCTACTTTGTCTGTGGTACTCCATCTCTGTTTCTTCACATTTTTCATTTAGCCATTCTTCTTTAGTCTGCCTGCATTTAGTTCATTACTTAGTTCATTTTGCGGTTCTCTGTATTCCGCTCCCCATCTTAGCAAAGTTTTCTGTCTCCTTTGCATCATGTCAAGAATCTCATCGGGAATCCATTCATCTTTTCTTCTTTTGTCCATTCTCCTTTGGGATGATATTGTTTACTGATGTCACTAAAGCTTCTCTTAGAATGTCCCATTTCAAGTTTTCATTTCCATTTTGTCCTTCGTATCTTCTTTTCACACTGTCCATATATTTTTCCTTTAGTTTTGGGCTCCTCGGGCATTTACTGTATTGCATTTTGGGAGCTGCATTAGGCTTCTTCATTTTCTGTAGTTTTACTCTTAGTTTACATGTAATAGAGTGATAGTCACTTCTGCAGTCTGCATTTGTGTAGGTTTTGCAGTAAATCATTACATTCCTGAATCTTTTGTTCATAGTTGTCTAGTCAATTTGGTTTTTAGTTTCTCCACCTGGACTTCTCCATGCCCATAATCATTTCAGATATTCTTGAGACTATGTGTTGGCTATTACCTGGTCATTGGTTGCACATCATTGAACCCATCTTTCTCTGTGTTGTTGTGGGTTCCTAGTCTGAATTTGCCAGATATCTCTCCTGCCCACTTTGGCGTTCAGGTTTCCCATGGTAACTATGACTTCTTATGAGTTGCATTGAGCCTTGGTATTGTGTAGCATGTAGGAGAAAGATCTAAAATCTTCTTACTTATCTTTTTGCTGTTGGTGCATACACTATTATGATAGCTATGTTGAAAGGCTTTCTATTTGGCTTGACTACCAGAATTCTTTCAGATAATTGATAGTATCCCAGAATGCATTTCTTGAATTCTTGATCTAGTATCAATCCTACTCCTTTATCATTTTTCTTTACAACTGCATCAATAATCCTGTGATTGTCACTGACAAAATTTCTGTTATTTGCCCATTTAGTTTCACATAGACCTAAAGTGTTGATTTTTAGCATATTCATCTCCTGTTTTACATTTTCCAGCCTGCTCCAGCTGTTCAACTTTCTAATGTTCCATGACCTGAGTGTTACTTTTTGTTTGATGAGAACAGTCACTAGATGATTGTCTGGTGATACTTGTCACTCATGTCACTCCTTTCCAGCTAATGGATAGATTCCAAGGAATTTTATCCCTTTTATGCTGTTTATGATAGCAGACACTGGATTATTATTAGGTGAAGAGCTAATTGACATAGACCAACCCCCTTCATGGTGTTAGGTTTCACAATGTATCTGTTATTTACCATGATATTTTTTTGGATTAATAGTGGACTGGTTTCCCATTGCCTTCTCCATGGTGGTTTATGGAAACATCGCCTCTAGTTAGCTAGCCATTGACTCATCAAGAATTTTTCCAGCCTTTGTTAGGTCTTACTTTTCATCCTACTGACTTGCTAACAAGCTGCCTCACTTGCAAGAACATGGTGTGGGATAGCCAGTTTAGTCATTGACATTTCAACAGTGGAATACTTACCCTATATATATATATATATATATATATATATATATATATATATATACATACACACACATTAACATGTGTGTGTGTCCCACAAGCAGATATGAATACATACGAGACCCACCACCACAATCTGTCTGTGAGTACACCGTTGTGGGTCAGAGTTAGTAAGGAAGCAGAAGATTAGTAAGGTGGAAGAAGAGGATAAAATGATTAAGTCTTCACTTAGTATAAGTCCAATTACCCACTATTAAAACAGTATGCAATTGAAGGTAACACATTATGCTAACAGGTCTGAAACCACACACCTCCACCCCCACCCCCCGCAAAAAAATTGCATTTAAAAAAATATCATGGTGCAAGGATTTCTTATGGCTTACAATTAGAATTTCACATTAGTCTTGCTAAACTTGAATCAATGGTCATATAAAACAAATAATTACCAACACCTGGTTTCAGGAGCATTCATGATGCCTATGGACATTGAGAAGCCCGGGAGGAGATACAATAACCAAACTCAATGCATAATTATCAACAAAAGTTTCAAAAATGCATTCCTCCACTGCCCAACATAACCAAGTGCTCTTTACATGAATGACCAACTTTCAGTTGTGTGTTATCTCAGAGTAAAACTAAGAAAATGAAAGAAGACCAAAGTAACACCTAAACTGCAATACAAGAAACACCTGGGGGAGAAAACCGCAAGTTGCAAGGACATATTCCAAAGCATCATTATGAAAAGACTACAAATTCAAAGTGGAACATGTTGAGAGAAACCCTAGTTATATCAGCAAATGAGATTATTCCACAGTAACTGAGAGATGAAAGGGATGAGTGGATGGTAGAAGAAATGATGAAACTGAAAAGTGACAACAAATAATATCAAACAACTGAAAAGAATACAGAGCACAGAAATTAAAAACAAATGTATACTGGTTAAAGAGAAATGTTGCTTAGACTGGGTAGTAAAGGTCTAGTCATCAACTTGCAACAAGTAAATCAATATGGTCATCAGCAAGTGAAAAAGCCAAAGATATAAAGTAATAGCTGGATATGTCAATATCAAACAAGTACATAAGTTTAAATACTGAGGCTGTGTTTTAACAGAGCCGGTATCAAGATCTAAGCATAATTGAAAGATGCATTCCAAAAGCTAAGCAAAGTACTAAGAAATAGAAAAAAAAATAATTAGAAACTAAGAAAAGAGTGATGGATTGCTATCAGATATCCTTCTTCTTATATGACAGTGAATGCTGGACAATCTCCTCACAAATGAAGAGAGAATTGGAAACATCAGAAAAGTGATTCTACAGAAAAATACTGAGAATTCCATGGATAGATCAAGTAATCAATTAGAAAGTATTAAATAAAATGGTTACAAAAAGAATGCTTTAAATAAAAGAGAGACAGTTGAAGTTTTTGCATGTATAAGGAAAAAGTAGGGGTTGGAAAACAATTTTTACAGATGTTGAGAGCAAGAGAGGCAGTGGGTGGTAAAGTACCACCTACCTGACTAGCTTGTAGGAATGGATGATGGAATGGGTGGCATGAGGCTTGGCAAAGGGAGAAAAGCTGTTAAGTACCATGGGGAAAAACAGGTTGTTGAGTTTCATCATTGTCCAGGCCCTGAAGGAACACAGCATATAGAAGTCCTCTGTCTTTTCTACAATTATGTTTATGGTAACTGTCCTGACGAGTTTTTTCCTGGTACCTCAACTACATGAATTTAAAAAGTTTCAACATTTTACTGTTAAATTAGATAGATACTTTTACACTTATAGTTTCTATAATTGTACTGCTCACCTTTCCAATTTCTTGCTTCCCTGATGCCTACAATCTTAATAATTTTAAATGCAACATCAGTCACCATTTCTGTCTTGCACCTTGTCCCTTTACTGTGCTTTACTCAAACCTCCCCACTAAATCTTCACATTTTTTTATGCAAACCTCCTTGCTAAATCTTCACATTTTTTACTCAATCCTCCCCACTAAATCTTCATATTCTCTTTTGCTCACTATAAACCCCTGCATTCTAATGGCATTATTGATTTACTTAGGGTGAAATGATTAAAAAAAGTATAATTTAAATTTGATCATCTTGTTGTCAGTGAAGCAACATGGTCCACACTAGTAATTTTCAAAGTTGTATTATTGTCAATATGATTTGCTCAAGTTCAAAAAAAATAATTTGAACCATTCACCTGATGGCATCTAAATTCACAAAGTAACTATTGAGCTTTCTCAAAACAAAAAGTCAATTATGCTTGCACATAAATGATCTTTCCTTGTCCTTGAGCAAATGAGTGATTGTGACATGGACATTGTCCAGGTTCAGTTATTTATGTCCACATTCTGCATCATGAAGGCAGTTATCTTCTGAAACAAGCAAATATGGCTGCCGATAACATCAGATTGATAACTATCCATGATCACATGACTAAAGATATTGAAATTTATAAGATTCAATCAATTTTTAAAAATGTTGCATTTTCCACAAAGCTGGAGTGAGAGAATTTCTTTGGGGGACCATAAATTCTAGGTGTTGGGGAACCATTCATTTGTCAACATTTCATGGAATTTTGCAAAGCATAAATCATTTTGCAAGTGGCCATTTCTTCAAACAGTGGCATAATAATTTATCAGTAGAACCATAAATGTTATCTCTTCTAAGAATGATATAATTCTCATTACTTGTTCCTACAGAACGACAGTGCATGCAAAGCTTGGCATGCTTCATAGAGAAACAAGTGGGGAATGGTCTTTAAATTTTAAGAAGAAAAAATTAGAATGAAGCAAAGAATGATTCAGTGCTTGCAACTCATCTGCTTCATATTATGATGTTATTTGATATGTTAATGAGAGAGAGAAAGGATTTTATAAAATTGAAAATTTAGTGAAAGCATTGTTATTGTTTTTATGATAATAATAATTTTAACAAAAATTTTTTAGAGTTGTTTGTAGTTGCCAGAAACAAAGGAATAAAACCCTGTATTTGTTTTTTTTTTCTTTTATTTCCTCTAATTTCTTCTTTCTTTTAACTCTGTCTTCTAATCAATATTTGCTTATGACCATATCATACTGAAACAACAGTTTCCATATAATCACTAAAGTTAAGCAATGTCAAGCCTGGGTGGGTGACCATTTGGGAATACCAGCTGCTTGAATGTGTTGGTGATGGATAATGACTCGGAATTGTCAGAGAGCTGAGTTCCAATTCCAGTCAGGTTCATTATATTCACTTACAGGCAAATACCTTTGGCAAAGCTATGAATCTATGTCTTTTTGTAAGGCTTATGTCCATATCACATTGAAACACCATTTCCCATATGATCAATGAAGTTAAGCAAAATAGAGCCTGGTCAGTAAATAAATGGGTGACTGCTTGAGTTTTTCAGATATTGTAAGCATGAATGTGTGGGTGGTGTAATGTATAATGGCTCAGAATAATAATCAGAGTGTCGTGTTCCAATTCCAGTTGGGTTCATTATGAATCCATCTCTTCTCTCTCCAGCTATGAATTAATTAGTAAGACATGTATGACTAAATCATTATCTCATAGGTTCCCAAGTATGTCGATGACACTACTATTTACTCCTGACTCAAAAACAAATCTAGTATCACCGACAAAACTAACCTGGCCACTTGTCTTGAAAAGGTCCTCTAATTAGTTGTGGACTGGGGCAGGTATTGGCTGGTTAACTTCAATGCCTCGAAAACAAAACTACTCTCAATTACTCATCATCCCTGCCTCCCATTAGAATGTCTGATGCTCAACTCCACAAGAGCACCTCTTTGTGACTGCTCAGTCACACATTGTCTGCTGACTTGAGATGGAACGAATACATTGAGTCAATAGCTTCGTCTGCTGCTAGGAAAGTTGGCTCCCTATGCCACGCCAGGAAATTTTTCTTGCCAGAGTCGATCTTTCAAATCTACAGATCAACCATTCACCCTTGCATGGAGTATTGCTGCCATATTTGGTCTGGTGCCCCTTCTAATTGTCTCAAGGTCCTTGATAAAATCCAAAGATGGATATGGAATGTAATTGGAACCTGATCTGGCATCTCGTCTGCAGCCACTCTCTCATAGACGTGCCGTTGCCTCCCTCTGTCTTTTTTACAAATACTTTCACGGTAACAGCTCTGATGAGCTGCTTTCGCAGACTTCATGAATTTAAGCGCTCGAAAAGGCTGGCATCTCGTTCTCACCCTTTAACTGTCGAAACTGTTAGATGTAGCTATCTCTTCTACTCCAAAAGCTTCATGACTTGCACTTCTCACCTGTGGAACTCCCTCCCCATTTCTTGTTTTTCCAGATAACTATAATCTCCAACCATTCAAATGTAATGTCAATAGATGTCTCCAGATGCCCTGATCTATCCCCTAACCGTCTCTTCATCTTTTCCTCAATCACTTCTCTTGGTTCTTGCTCCTACTCTGAAACCCTTTGCATGCCAAGGGTATTTGTAGATAAGTAAATGTAATTAACTCAAATGAAATTCTGCTCTCTCATTTCTCATTCTGAACCAGCAATTTAAGATTTCATGAATTTCAACCAACAGAACTGGTGGTTTTGCCAATGAATGCCAAATGTTTTTATGAAATGAAAGGGTTAATATTAACATAATCATATATATGATTTCTTTAACAGTAAAAATGAAAAAATTGTTACATAATTTGTCATGGAACTGTAGAGTGATTAATAATAAAATCAAATCTATATTAATTAAATAATTGGAAATTAACATTCACATGACATTTCTATAAAAGAAACTATTACAGGCTGTATGATTCAGGTTGGTCAAAATATGACTTTGGCACCTGGTGATTCTGAATGTACATTTACTTTTAGAGACAGTAGAATTTTGGTGTTCTTCTTGTCTATCACTAGAAATATTTAAGTCTTAGCCTTTTCAAGTCAAGAGAAAGCTAATTTCTCTTTCATTTATTATATCAAACACTTTATTCATCATTACCATTGTATCCATAACCCTCTAATATGAGTGCCTTTTGAGTTTTATATTAGGTGTGTCCTACAATTATTTATATAATATATATATATATATATATATATATATATATATATATATAGTGACATTTTTATGTTTATACATTCTTTTTATAGATATTTATATGTAAGTAAATGCTCTGTTTATAATAAACATTATTAAACAACATTTACTGGCCTGAATGTCCAAGAAATTTTCATAGAAAATATTTATCCTCTGACAGGAATTGAATATTTTCCATGAAAATTTCTCGAAAATTCAGACCAGTAAATGTTGTTTAATACTGTTTATTATAAACAGAGCATTTACTTAAATATTTGTATCTATAAAAAGAATGTATAAACATAAAAATGTATTAAAATAATTGTCGGACTTTGTCCATTTCATAATATATATATATATATATATATATATATAGGCCTTTCAACAATGTGTTTTTAAGGAGGCAGCTTTCAAGTTGGTGAGGAGGACCTGAAAGTATGAATTTACACTCAAAAATTAGTTCACATCATTTTCACAAGGGGCTTCCAACTCAACTTGGTGATGGACCTGATGTATGTGATAGATCAACAAGTTTTCAAGCAAGTTATTCTTTGTTTTTTATATACATATATATGTAGAAACAGAGAGCAAGAGAGAGATGGATTATGGAAAGAAACAAAAGAAAAATCAAGTGAGACAAAGACTAGATATCAAAAAGAGACAATGTACAAAAATAGTTGATCGGATAGAGATGCATACAAATTGTGATGCATAAAAAATGCTTCCTGAAAAGATAAAGCAAAAGAAAGATAAAAGTCAGGATGTAGTAGAAATCTTCATGCATACCTTATTCCTTTCTTGTATATGAAACTAATACTTGTTTTGTATAGCATTTAGTTTAAAACACAAATAGGCAAGAAAGATTAGAAAGGATAAGAAAAGATTTGAAGATACAGGTAAAGGGTGGGAGGAGAGCAGAAGTACAAGATAATTTAAAATCTTGATTATCATCAAC
>OZ010571.1:31638346-31700846 GCA_963932145.1 Acanthosepion lycidas
TTGGTGCAAAAATAATGTCGTTTTCTCACATATATTACTATGTGAGAAAACGACATTATTTTTGCACCAACCTAATATTTCGTACAGTTCTTTGTGATTCTGTAGCGCCAATCTACGAGGTTCAAAGAAGGATGGTCTTTGGTAAGATATACAGGTTTTCATTCACTTGAAGTTAGGTTTAACCATTGTTCTGAAAAAGCAATTGTATACAGCTGACAGATATTTCTAAATGAGTTTAGTGCCATGCATGATATGAAAGTCTTGATCTGATCTAGGAATATGACTTGAGCTTTTAGGGTACTGTTTGTCCTTTTTAGAAATTTACAGCGTTGAGTGAAACTAACTCTAGTGTAGCCTATTCTATTCTCAATAAATGTTATTAATGAAATAATAAAAATATTAACAAAAATAGAAAAATCATGTCATTATTATAAAGCAATAATGAAACTGACGCTTTTATTACTAATTTGAAATCTTACCTAAAATTGTTTATTCTTCAAGTTTGAGGACCTTTTTTAATGTTATTGTGCAAACATATTTTCACTATAATGTGCCTTTCTTGCTACCTTAGAATCATAATCACTAACAGATATCAGAGATGTATTTGTATATTTGGTTATGCAAGCAAGAAGTGTCAGATTCATGACGATTCCTCAGATGGTGCTAACTCCTAAATGAGAGCTTCTCTGAACACTACAATTTTAAATTCTTCAATCATAATCTTTATTTCCTACACCTTCTCTTACATTCATGTCATACTCCTCATTAATCATTACCATTGCAACTGTAACTCTGTATATATTGAGTAACTCTTAGTTATGTATAAGGGTGAACTTTAGCAAAAAATATAAGCAACAGTAATTAACTGCATTGGAAATAAAATAGAACTAGCCTGTTTGACTGTTGATGGCCACATTCCCAGTTTTTAGGGTTATACCAAGCCATCTAGTGTGATGCGGTTTAAAGAACAGCAGAAACTGAGCAATAAGAGAACAAGTAGAAACAAAGTAAATGAATATTTTTTAACAAGATAAGACAGTGTAGGTAATTAAGATTTATTTTCAGTCAAAAAGTTGCAAATACACATGAAGGCAGTGTTTATTTTAAAGCTTTGGTCTCTAAACATTTCAATTCATTGTTTCATTAGAATATTTTACACATCTTCATAAGCCAAAGGAAAAAACAGTTCAGTTTCTAGATCAAAATTGAAAAGGATAAATGTTTGATTTTATTCATTTTCCTGATATGTTTAAGAAAGAAAGAGAAACAAAATATTGTTTGCTGTAGGAAAATGACATATATATATATATATATATATATATATATATATATATATATATATATATATATAAGAAAAAGTAAATTTCTCACAAATTAATCAGTTATTTAACTGAAGATAAGAAAAGCATGTTATTTTTTTTTGATACTTCAAGTACTAGCTGCTAAAAGAAGTGACATAGTTTGAAAACTCCATGTTTATAGCAAAGAATGGATTAGTATTATAATTTAGTATGAATTTTTATTAATGCTTTGGTATCCACCATTTTATTGAGTATAATCATATCTAAAGATTGCATTTTAAGTTATGAGTAAAGACTAACTTGAAAATATTAAAAGTCAATCAACCTTTCTTTTAAGCATCTTTCATTAAATATGGCAAACAATGAAGATTTAATTAATTTTTTTTTTTTTCACATCTTTGCATTTTTCCATTTGGGAGGAGTAAGGAAGTACAAAAACTTTAATTTTCTTTAATCATTTTCAAGGGAGTTTTGTTTTTGTTGTTGTTAGTTTTTCTTCATGTTTTGACTGTTTAACTTGTATTTTATTATTGTGTTGTTTTAAATAGGAACAGTTTGTGTATTGATTGTGGCTGGAATTCATGTGAGCCTATTTCTATTTTTAAGAAACTTAACATACCATTTCCATTGTTAAATAAGGTGAAGTTGATAATAGAGATATTTAATATTTAAGGACTGTTTAATTTTTCTGGAGATATGATTCATACAGAATTTTAGTGTTTCTGACCAGAATTTTTTTAAGGGTTTTTGTAAATTATATATATATAATGTGTGTATGTATAATGTCACTTATATGATAGTACACATATATTTGAATTTGAAATATAACATTGCAAAAATACCACAATCTGACCAACAACCTTACAATAGGGAAGCATACTCAGACAAAAACAACATAATTATGAATTTTAGACAGAATATGCAAAATTTTAATTCAGATCTGCAAGCACTTTCTCCACAATTGGAAAAATTGGGTAAAAAATTAAGCATGCACACACACGCACACACACATATACATGATAAAATACAGCTTTAAATTATCCTATTTTTATGCATTAAAGTGCTCAATATCAGAGATAGCGCATGTAAATATAAAAGTGGACATTGAATTCAAAATCCTGAAGCAACAGTATGTTTCATGCTTAACACAATTGTGTGTATATATATATATATATATATATATATATATATATATATAAACTTTAACTAAATAAAACTAAACTAATAAGGTCTAATCGAGTCTTATTAATTTATCTTTGTTCATTGCAATTGAAAATATTTAATATCCAGATTAACCCCTTGAAAAGTGCACATATTACTACAAGGCTTTGGAATTTTTCCTAATTAGTTAAGTAATTCTTACGTGTGTAATACATATATATATATATATATATATATATATATATATATATATATATATAGTATTATCATTACTCTATTTTTATAATATTGACTGCTATATGAAAATACCTGCTTCACCTTTAAATCTTAATTCTTAAACTATATATGCCACCCATGCAAATTCTCATATTTGGTCAGATTTTGGAAAGTGGAAGATAAATATAAAATGGTCTGTTGAAAAGTTCTTAGCAGAAGCCATTTCATAGGATTTTCATTATTCCTTGTGTGTGTGTGTGTGTGTGTATATATATATATATATATATATATATATATATATATATATATATATATGTGCATCTACATTCAGATGTATAAATCTTTGCATCTTTATATATACATATATATATATATATATATATATATATATATATATATATATATATATATATATATGATAAAGATTCAAGTCAGTTTTTTTCCAAGGGAAACAGGCAGAGATGGAAGAAAGTTTTTGTACCATGTTTACAGTTGGGAAGAGATTGTCTACCCTGAAAGCCACAATTAAATTTTCTGGTGCCAGTGTAAAAATGTACAGTTGCATCAGGCTGCAAAGCTGTCTTTATAAAGTGAGAGACAAAGGATGTGTATATATATATATATATATATATATATGTTTGACCATATTCTTAGAGCATTTGTAGATAAAATAATGTACAATTTTACATGTAGAATATTTGTGTTTAATCACTTTATCATTTTTGATATTTTCAGTATAAAAGTGAGAAATAGAATTTCATTTGGACATTCAAACTTTGCTTTCTTGAAAAACCAATTTTATGTGTTGAAAGGATTATCATTTCAAAAAGATTTAACAGCAATCTTGTTTTATGCTCAAAAATTTAAGAGTTTTCATGCCAAAAATTATTTACATTGCATGAAAAAAATGATTTTGTGCAATAACTGCTATTTTTTCTGGATAATGGTGAACACGGTAACCTACTGTAGATCTCAGTTTTTAGTTCATGGTTCAAAATATGTTTAATTTATTTCTACAAAATAACATTTTTTAGTAAAAATACATGACCAAGATCTTGTAAAATAATCTTGATTGATGAAGATTGATGAAGTTTCTATATTTCAATAATATATATAATTTGACCTTGACAGAGAATTAAAAGTACATTTTTAAAAAGAAAATTGAATATATAAATTTCAGATTACATACTTTCAAAGTGGAATTTCAAATGCCAAAATCCTGCCATTATATTAGACTTATTTAATTGAGCATTTTATTTTGCTAAAGAAAAATTTCCGTTGACATGCGTTTTTTTTTCCCCCTAGAAATTTGTGACACATAAAATAGTTTAAATAATAATCTGTTATGTATTTTACTTACAAATAATTTGTTACAGAAATGTTGGCAAGTAACTAATATGTACAAAGTTTAAAATATCTATAAACTATTCAAAATATAACTATTAGAAAACATTTCTCAGAGATAAGCAATGAAAATACAATTAATAAAGAAAGCAATAAAAGTTGAGGTGGGTAGAGCACAAATCCGCTGCAATTGCAATTTTTAAAATAGCTCTTTTATTAAATGTATTTCCATTATGTATTTCAGACATGGGAATCCAAAGACCCATTTGAATTATAAAATGCCTAACAAAAGCCTAACAAAGTATTAAGAAACAGGAAAATTTCATTAGATACAGAGAGTGACAGCAGTCCTCTCATATGGCAGGGAATGCTTGACAATTTCCTCATAGATGAAGAGGAGCCTTGAAACAACAAAGGAGAACTATGGTTGGAACACGTGAGAAAAAAGGATATTTTTAAGAAAACCAGAACTTAGAGCAAGCAAGAGTCAGGAAAAAAGAGCTTTGAGAATTTGACTCTTATAAGATCTATTGAAGGAAAGCGGGCCAGATTGAAATGGTAACATAATTTAACAAATGGATGCAGAAGGTGATCTAGGAGAAATAGTAAGGAGGCAAACACTTCTCAGATCTACAAAGGATAGGAAATTGTAGAGAGCCATGATCACTGGTGTCCTGAAGGGACATAGCTCATAAAAAAGAAAAAGACTGATGAGATAACTTGGGAGAACTTTTCTATATCTTGAAGTTGCTAATTTTGCAGATTAAATTTTCTTGGGTTTTCTTACATTGGCAGAGATTTTTGATAGTAATTAAATTGTGTTAATGAAAGCAATGATAGCCTTAATGAGATATTTGACTGATATGATGTCACATAGATGTATATAAATAAGTGTAGTCTAAAGTGATTAATGCATAAACTGCACCAAGATTATTTAATATTTTAAAGGAAGATTGTTATAAGAATGGCAATGCATTACAGTCTTTATGTAGAAATCTGCAGTTTTTCTTCATAGTTGCAGCTGACACAACTTCATGCATTTACTAAAACTTTGTCTTAAGTCTTTTTTATCTTCTAAACATATTACTCCTTTGTTGCTGCCTGCCAACTTAGATATCTGGTTTGTTTCTTCTGCATGATCATTGAAAGCAAAGTGCATCAAAGAGCTTAAAATCTCAATAATAGAAAAGAAAAAGTTTTCTCTTCACTCAATAGCAAGAAAGCTATATCTTTTGTTCTGCTAAGTTTCCAAGTATGCAAAGAATCCTTTTAATGATAAACCAATGCTAAATTTTTCTTCTAAATATTTTTATGCAGAGAGTTGTCTAAATGATAGAGATTCATCTTTCTATAGGTATAAAATTTCATCTTGGTGATGTGTTCAATGTTTCTTCTTTTATTCACACATACACACACAATATATATAAATATATATAATTATATATATATATATATATATATATAGATTGAGAGAGAGAGAGAGTGAGTAGAAGTAGATGTTCAAGATAATTTTTTAGTTAGAAGGCTAGAGAATGGACTTGAAATAACATAGTCATTAGAACATGATGAAATGAAAATAACAGCCCAAAATACCATTGGCTGAATTATCCACTTGGAAGAGCAGAAAAAATATTCATTAAAAGCTCAGAAAAGGGGATCAGCAGGCCAGTTTCAAATTCCAACTGAGACTCTTTTCTTTTTTTCACTGTTGCCCCTGAGAAAGGCATGATTTCATCCCTTCTTTCTCTAAGGATAGCTAAAGTAGGCAACCAGTCTTGGAGGACAAATTTGAATTCAGCTGAATCCATTGCTAGGTTAGCTGCTAAGAAAGTCAGTTCACTGTATCGTGCGAGACAATTTTTCTCTCCAGAGTGAATCCTACATATCTATAAGTCTACCATTTGTGCATGTTTAGAATATTGCCACCAAATATGGTCTAATGTCCCTTCTCTTTACCTTGATCTCTTTGATAAGATCCAAAGAAGAATCACCAATATTATTGGTCCTGATCTGGTAGCTCGGTTTCAATCAATTTCCCATCACTGCCACTTTGTGACTTTTCTATAATTACTTTCTTGTTATTTGTTTAGATATGTTCTTCACTATAGCACCTACACATTTTTAATTTAAGCACTGTACTAGAATGGCTTTGAAATCTCATTATTTTACATTTGAGCTGGATAGATGTAGCTAACAGTTTCTTTTCTCACACTTCTTGCTTGTGGAACTGCCTTCCAGCTCCATGTTTTCCAGCCAATATTAATCTGCAAAAATTTAAATGCAATGTCAGTCACTATCTACTGATGTCTCTTTTCTCTTTCTGCTCATTATCAATGTTTCTGTTCCTAATTCTTCCACACCCTGCAACCCATTGTGTTTTAGTGGCTTTACTTCTTTGTTTGGGGTGATACTGACTTAAAAAAAAAAAAAAGAGTAAAAGCTCATTTGGGTATGGATTCCAGCAACTTAGTAAAACCTACTTGGTATTAAAAATACAAAAAAAGCATCTGATTGCATAGAATCGTTGCATGCAGCCTTGTACATCATAAGTTTATAGGTTTGAAGATGACTCAAATTATTATCCAGTAATTTATTTAAAATATCTGCTTCTTACAGAAGAATTTATTTTTCTAGTTTTTAAAATTAAACAAAGATATTGTAATAGAATAATTGTGTTTATTTTCATACCTTTAGAAAATAGATGTACTGTAAAGCTTCAACCAGAACAAAAACAAAAAATATGTGAGTACACAAAGGAGGAAATTTAATTAAACATAACTTATATTTTGAACCAAAAGCAATTACCTATGTTGTGCTAACCTTCCTTTCTCTATCTAAATTAATATGCACCATATTTGGCTGTGTTGTATACTTCCCCACATTCTGGGGAGGTCTTTGTTCATGGGGTTGATTCACTCACATTATTGGATCTTCTCTCTCTCCTCTTTCTTCTCTCAGCTGGGTGATAGCTAGTTGCTTTTAGTTCAGAGATGAAAAGAGAACTTCAAAAAAAGAATTTTAACTTAACTAGTTTTATTCACCACATTGACATGCACTTTAGTTAACTAGCCAGTGGGGTTGCTATCTCACCCTCACTAGGGAGCAAGTTCTCAGACATGAAATAATCATGCCTATATTGTATGATGTTAACCCTTCCTGAAATCCCTTCCTCTATCTAACATTCCCATGCTAACTTTAGCCAATCACAATTGACTTCATTTGTTTTCCTGTATCTAACCTCAAAGCTCAAAATGAGGGAATCAGAACAGAAATACAATTCTCTAAAAAATAATAGTCTGCTACGATTATTTAACAGCTGGTCATTTAACTCTCAAGTGAAAATCAGTAGAGCTTCATCTTTAGAGATGCAACAGTCTTCTGATAGATGCCACTAAGACAAGATATGTTCCAGGACTTGTGAGTAGAGACTGCCTATTGCAATGTGATGTGACAGACTTGTGGGTAAAACAGATTTGTTGTAACATCCACTAGTTTTCTTTTTTAGGATACAAGAGAAGGCATGTAACACCTTTCAATATTTTGTAAGCACATTCTCTTTCTAGAAATTAACAACAATTCTTTCAACTTTTGTTATCATCATAAAGTTTTGACCATTGTATCTTCCAACCTTCTGCAGGTGTCTGTTGAAATGGTTAACCTCAGGAAAATTTGAAGTGAACACTTTATTTAATTTATAGAGGTAGATAGTTATCTTCTTCCTGCTGTCCAGTGGTTCAATCCCTGGACTGACTTAAACTCAATAGAAAAAGAGTAAGCAGTAACTGAAGGGGTATTAAATAAGGAAAAGATGAGGCATGACTAGGTATGAACAGTGAAACAAGAACACTCAACATTTTCTGATTAAATAAATGATTCAGTTCAAAATTCCCTGAAGAATGTTTGAGGGAGCAATAACAACAAGATGAAGACAATAGTTCAGATGTAAAGCAGTCTTCATCCACAAAATTCAGATGGTTGTTTTTATTTAATATTAAAAAATTATATGTATTTTAGAGATAGCTGTTCTCTATAGGCAGATATGACTAAAACCTGAGAAAATATTATGGGCAGTATATTTTAAGGTTTATGTTCATATCCTGTTGAAACACCATTTCCCCATATGATCACCACAGTTAAGCAACATAGAGCCTCATCAGTAAGTAAATTACGGCTGTGTGGGTAGTTTAATGGATAATAGCTCAGAATTGTTAATTGGAGAGCAGTTTCAACTCTTGTTGGGTTTGTTATATTCACTTATGCACAAATACCCTTGGGAAAGGTAGGAATCCAACACTTCTCCCCTTAGCTTTGGGTTAATTAGTAAAATGTGTATCACTAAATCAGTATTATTTCCTCACCCAAAAAAATTTTACAGTATAAAATATTCTCTGTTTTTAAATAACCTGCAAAGGGGGAATAGATCATAAACAATTAATCAATCAATATTTTGAAGCAAAACAAGATTGCTTTTAGAAAATCATTACACATCAATTGATATTCTGCTAAATGTCACCATTTAAGAAATAAGTAAGCAGAAAGTAATTCATTCCATCACTTTGATCCGTTAGGTTCTCAGAAACTGCAGGGAAATTGACAAGAAAGGACTAAACATCAAGAGACAAACTACCAACTGGAGATATCAAAATCAAGCAAGTACGAAAATTTTAATATATAAGAAGTGTCTTCATAGAAGATAGAATGTTTGACACTGAACTTAAAGTCTAAGCAAAGAATTAAGAAATAGGAAAATTTCATTACAAACAAAAAAATCCTCTTATATGCCAGGGAATGCTGGACAATCTCTTCAGAGGTAAAGAAAAGTCTTGGGACAAAAGAAAGATGGTGAGAATACCATAAAAATGGAAGCAAAAATGATGCTTATACTTATAATCAGGAAGAGATATTTCTAGGATGTATAATGAAGAATGAGGGTTTGGAAAATTTGACACTTACAGAACATAATGAAGGCAAGAGGGACAGAGGAAAACAGTAACTTACTAATGAGCTTGTGGAATTAGAGTACAGAGCAGGGAGTGGTTGGCATAGTGACAAGACAAAACATACCATGGTTGACTGATTGATTGATTCACTTTCTACAGGTTATCAACTATTTGTAGGTTATTTAAAGCCAGAAAATATTTTTTATTGGTTGCATTATTATTTTTTTTTTTTTAGATAATAATGAAAACATACCAAGAGCTATAACAAATAAGACATGAAGAGCCTGGAGGGATTATGGGATATAGAAGAATGGAGAATACATTCTTTTAAAGGATAATAGTTTCACAGAAAGAACATAGAAAATAATTGAGATCTACTATTTCTAACAGTTTCATGAAAATTAGTCAAATTTAATGAATTTTTAGACATTTGTTTTTAAAAGAAAATGGCATTATTTGTGTTCATCCTTGCCCTTGACTGTCCAATCAGAAAAGTATTGCATTTCTTCTCAGAGATGCAATATGTTAATTGAAATCACTATCACACAGATTTTAAAGATGATTTAGTTTCTGGATCCAACAATCTTGACCAAGCATATCTAATTTTTCTCAGGTTAGAAACTTCTGCAGCATAAGTTGGCTTTCATAAAAATGAAATTCAAACAAATTTCTTGTCTTTAAATCAAGCAGAACAAGATCTTGTAACAGTCAAAGGTGACAATCTAAATTAAGCAAATGAAAAAGACATCCATGTTAGAATTGCAGTGGATTGGTCAGCATTATCAAAAATGAATAACGTCTGAGAGTCAAAAATGAAGGAGAAAAGCCTGAAAGTTCACTATATAAAGAATATAAACATTCTTTTTGTGTTGGTCAAGCTGTTGGACATTAATAAAACTACTAGCAAAAACTAGGTGATAAATTTACTAATCTCTTGAGTAATATCAGCTGGAAATAACATATATTAAATGAAGAGTGATTTGTTATTTAAGGTTTATCAACCCTTTGCCATTTATTTAAAGCTATAAAATACTTCGACATTGTAAGAGGTTTTTAAGATAACATTGATTTACTGATAAAATGATATTTAACCCATAGCAGGAAAGAAGAGGTGAATTCATACCTTACCCAAGGGCATTTGCATATAAGTGAGTATAACAAACCTAACATGAATTGGAACTCAGCTCTCCTATTTCCAATCCTGAGCCATTATCCATTACACCACCCACACATCTAAGTTTATAGCACCTGATGTCCTCAAGTGGTCACCCTTCTAGCTATTGACCAGGCTCAAAGTTGCTTGACTTTTGTGATTGTGTGAGAACTGGTGTTTCAATGTGAAATGAAAATAATCCTATAGAATGAAGAATTATATGGGAATCTTCTTCTTCTATGTGCCATGTCCTTTCATGACATTGGTGATCATGCCTCTCCATAATTTCCTCTCCTTTGCAGTCATTCATTTACTTAAGCTTGTAGGGTAGCTTATGTATGGTTTTATTCTGTCCTTCTTGTTTTCAATCAGACATCTGAGTATCAAATTTACCAAGCTCTCTTTTCATCATTATGTTACATAGACATTTCAACTAATCTCATCCCATTAAATATAAACTCCCTTTTATTTCCATTTTCTATAAAACTTTATCATTGCTCACTTTTCCAGTATGCAGTGGCACATCAAGTGTCACCAGATTATAGTGCCACGGGTCTTTGAATTTAAAATGAACAGTTGGTTTACCATTGCCAAGAAGGTTAATGGAAGCTGATAATAATGAGGAAACACATGGATAATTTTAACAAAAAAGATAAGGAATTTATTTACAAATTTGCGTTCTTGAAATTGTGTTAGTAGCTCATTACAAGAAAATTTGAAAGTCTTAGTTTCAATGAATTGTCATGAAGAGGAAATGTTCATACAACAAATTAAATGATCTAACACAAAATAATATTCAAAATATTTCAAACAAAGTTAAGAGAGTTCATTGTTCACAGAAGAGATATATGGCTGCATACATTCAAAAGTAGATGAAGAGAGATTGGTTAAAATACTTAGCTTTCTTGGATTGTTGAAATAAATTTCTTACAAATGCCAAGGCCTTTGTTAAGGCTGATAATATAATTAGCAAATAATTTGACACTGGCAAAAATCTGAATGCTGGACACATGAACAGAAATTAAACTTTCACTTGATTTCAAACACATTTCTCTTGTTGATTTAATGTTTCTCCTTATTTTATACCAAAAAGAATTTCATATAGACTTGCTATTTTCTTTTCTTTATTTTTCTTGACTCAAAAACTAATTCCTGTGAAAACAAGGTTTTTGTTGGTCCAAAGAAAATTTCACATAGGCTCACAAATTTCTTTCCATCTTTTTCCTCAGCTCACCTGAATTTAAAGGAAGTGGGTGAAGGGAGATAGTATTATTTTTTATTCACCACAAGTACATGGTATTCTCAGCCTCCTGTAGAACCACATCTCTGTTGCTTCAAGTCTCTTCTTCATCTGTGAGAAGATTGTCCAGCATTCACTGGCATATAACAATTGTGAAAAGTGTGGTTTAGTGACCATTTTTGTAGAATTAAACAAAAAGTTGTGCATCAGCTTATAGTATGGGATCCAAATTATGGGAAAATATTAAGCAGTAGACAATCAAGAATCTTCATTGATCAACTCAGATAAGACTGGGTAGAATTATCAATGACAAAAATGGTTGTCAGAAGAATTTGTCTGAGAATGATCTGATAGATAAATGGAAACAGCTGTGCAACAAACAAAACTGAGAAATCTCTGAATGAATCTTGTTAGAATTTAACAAGTTATTTTTGTTCTTCATTTCAGTAAATATTCTCAAGGGTTGAAACTAATTCTGTATCATTTTTAATGACATGCTCTATTGATGGCATAGGCATCAACATTTACCATTATGCTTGATTCATTTCTTGATATAAGAAATCATTTCATCTGTATTTAGTTGAACTGGAACAACCAATTTTGTTTTCATGTGGTGATCTAGCAGAGTACTTATATTTGACATCAATGATTTTGCTGTTGGTTTGAAATGCCAGTGTCCAGCCATTTCAATGAAAACATTCATACAGTTATTCTTTTCGTCCTTTGATATATTACATCCTATAAAAGCTTCAGCCCTCCTGGGTAAGACAATAAACTCCATCTATCAGCAAGTCCTCTGATCAGGAGGTTTTTAATTGCTGGTGTTCCCAGGTCCACCTGACCTAGCGTGGTAGCACCTGTTAGGGTCCCAGCTATGGGCAAATAGTTAATGCCAAACTGGAGTTAAAAAACTATGAAAGCGTAAAAATAATTTTAACACCAGCAATACTTTTTTTTTCTGAATAAATATGAAGCCATGCATGACATTCATATTAAAGTCTCAATCTGACAAGGATATTTAAAAATATGACTTGAGTTCTTAGGTTAATTTTTGGTCTTGTAGCTGTTTCTGGTGTCAGGTGAAACAGCCTCCAGAAAAGCTTATTGTGATCAGTTTCCTGTTCTGTTATACAAAATCTGTTACAAATGATTTATGAACCAAGCTATTTGAAGTGCTTACTAATTCCATGTTTTTATAATAGTTCAGCATAGGTTTCATCACTACTTTCATTCCAGTTCCAGATTATAATTTCTATTTTGGAAAGGTTTGTAATGAATCTTATTTCTTATTAGGTTGGTGCAAAAATAATGTCGTTTTCTCACATAGTAACATATGTGAGAAAACGACATTATTTTTTGCACCAACCTAATAGAATACTTGGTTAAGAATAAATACAAGTTTGAAATAGTTATCATTCTGACTTAAACTTTTGCAGATAAACTACTCATTATTTATCTGTACCTGATTTTGACGAGTGGTTCCTCTGTGAAACTTTCACTCAGAAAGATAAGTCTTTTAAACTTTAGTTAGCTATTATTGTTGTCCTATTTTTATAATATTGAACACTTTGTTTACAAAAATCTGTTCATCTTTAAACATGTTAAACTCCAGTAATTTGCTGGACTATTAGGCATTAATGATCTGTTATTATTATCCACTCACAAATATGCCTATTTATATATCTGAACTCATTCATTGCTAACGTTTTTCACATGCTTATTTTGTTTTTTGTGAGCCTATTTTGTTAACCATAAATGGATGATATTAACTGAACTCGTGTTGTAAAAAGTTAAGATTTCCATCATATATTGGTGTACAGTATCTGGAATAATGCCAGTGAAAGCTTCTCTTGCAAAACTTTATTTATTGCTTTGTCAGGCAACACTTGTTTTCCCTGTGTTGTCTTGGGTACTGGACACACATCAAAACATTCATATATTTCAACACTCTTCTCTAGTTCTGTTACTTTTATACAACACCTGTCACTGCAACATGGAAGCAGCAGCATTCTCTGGCAAGCTAAATGATAAAGCAAGAATAGCTGACAACACTGACCAATGAAACAGCAATAGAAATGCTTAATATACATGCTGACATAGATATAAAAAAAAAAATCATTTACTTATTGTCATCCGTCTTCATAGTTTATTTTCCTCCTGAGAAGCTCTTCCGTTTGGGACTTGAGTTTTTTTTGAGAGCTGCAGCCTCAGCATGTTGAAGAACTTAACTAATAGCATTATTTTAAGCCAACCTCTTCAAGATTTTGTCATTAAAAAACAAGTTTAGTTCTTTTCAACAAGTAAAAACCTAATATTTCCACCTGCTGTCAAGTCAAACATAAGCATTTTATAAAATGGTTAAAGGGCAATAGTAAAGAACTTTAAAAGTGTGTTATTTTTAATCCAATTTACTTCATTCAAAGTATTGAGAAACAAGAAAATTTTGTTAAAAAAAAGAAAATACTACTAAAATATTATGTAATATCAACCCTCCTATAAGACAGTGAATGCTGGACAATCTCTTCACAGGTGAAGAAGAGAATTGAGTCAAGAGAGATATGATTGTACAGAAGGCTGCTGAGAATTCCATGAACTAAATATGTAATGAGGAAGTTTTAAAGAAAACGGAAACAAAAAGGACTCTTATACTTAGGATAAAAAAAAAAGAAGGTTAAAATTCCTGGGATATATAATGCAGAAAGAATGCTTAGGAAATTTGGCTTTCATAGGACATATTGAAGAGAGTGGGAGACAGCAAGTAAAGTCTTGTGTCTATGGGAAGAAGCTGTATTGTCAAAAGACAAACACTGCTGAAAGATGAAGTTGTGAAGAGCCAGGATCACCCTCCTCCGAAAGGAACATGTATATAGAAGAAGAATATGCTATTGTGATAAAAGCTGAAAAAGAATCACCATAGATAAAAATATGAACTTACAAAAATATGGAAGGAAGTCATATTCTGGTATCACTAGAAAAACAAGGTAAATTCTTTGTGCTCACTGGAAGAGGTCCCTTTTTTTTAAAATATAAAATGATCAGAGAACAAAGAAGGTGTGTAGAATTAAGAGCTTAGCCTCAGGTAGATTTGGTGATGTCATAGTCTGTAAGTTTTCTCTGCTCTCTATAGTTTTATGGCCATATCACATTGAAACATTGGTTCCCATACAATCACCAAAGTTAAGCACTGTCAAACCTGGTTAATACATAGATGGGTGATTGTGTGGGAAAACCAGGTGCTCTAAGCTTGGATGTATGGGTGGTGTAATGGATAATGGCTTGGAATTATTAATCGGATATCTGAGTTCCAATTTCAGTTGCATTTGTTATATTCACTTATGTGCAAATACCTCTGGGAAAGGTATGAATCCACCTTTTCTCCCTCTAGCTATTGGTTAACTAGTAAGACTTGTATCGCTAAATCATTATTATCTAAAAAAATAAATTCTTATAATCAAATGAATTACAATTGATAAATCTTAGAAAATGAAGGAATCAATCTACTGTCTGTACTGCATCAATAACATCATTCTTTTAAGTTTTAATTTGGATTACCATTGATCAAGGGCAATGATAAGAATACCATCTCCAGCAATTGAGATATATAGCAGGAGTATTGTATGAGCTCTCATGATATTGGTGAACTGAATTCTATAGAATCTGTAATGCTGCAGATTGCTCTTAAATATTAAAAGAAAACATTGCTTTCACGGAAATGCTTGAAAAGAAGAGTTATATTCCAACATGATAATTATCCAAAATATGCCACAAAGAAAACCAGAGACTTTCTGAAGAAGAAAAATATAATGATGCTCAACTGAATTAATATGTCTTCTTTCTTGTGCCAAATCCAAGTCATAACAAATCATGGATCTCTACAACTTCCTAGCTCTATGCAATATTTGTTTTCATTTTATCGTAGTTCCTATTCTGTGATCCATTTACACATGCTCTGTCCCCTCTTGCCAGTAAATGTGGAAATTTCCAAATCCTCTTAATAGATGTGGAATGTACTAAACAGTAGAAAAATGAGGACTATCCAACAATATAAAGACGGTATATTGTCAAAGTATGAAATGACTGTTTAAATCCAATGAAGACTACAAGCAGCAGTAAAAAAAAAATAAAGATCGACAAGTGAAATATGATCTTAAATAACTTCTCTCACTTATTTTTGGGTTGCTATGTATTCATATTTTTGGTTAGAGAATTTCAGTGCTGTAGAGTTTGATAAAATAAAACCTATATCATGAAAACTACAATCAGTAGTAAAAATAAAGGTGTCCAAACAAAATATTCATTTTAAATAATTATCAGGCAAAATCAATATCCAGTCAGGATTTTGTAAGTAAAATTGAAATTAACCTAATTTATATGACCTAATTTTTCAGTTATCATTTAAACCCTTTATCATAATAAGACTGGCAAATTTATTAACATTTAAACGTCCTCAGTTTTCTTGTCATTAAGAATCGTTAACAAAAAATTTATCATCTGCAGGGGTTATTTCATTTAGTCATTTTTCCTATTGCAATTTATTTAATTTGTTTCCCTGTCCACACACACACACACACACACACACACACACACACACACACACACAATTCCAATAAGAAATTTGAAGTTTATCAATTTAAAGTATTGACAATATATTTACTGTGCTTCCCACAACTTGTATGGTTCTAATTTGTGATAACATAACTTGGAGACATATTATCATTGTTGGTTTTTGGTGTATAATATTAAGGTACAATCAGAAATATCTGATTGTCAAAAACTGTAGTAAAATATTTTTACATATACTCAAAGGTAGCAATCATTAATCAATAAATGAATTTTAAGTTACTTGTTTATAGAACTTGTACTTACTTGCAAATAAATAAGTAAATAAGAAAAACTACACTATAAATAGCCTTCAACAGATGAAAAGTTATGTCAATTGAGAAAGCAGATAATTAAAAATCAGCACAATATTATTATTAAGTTTCAAACTGGACTAGAAATCGTTTTATTAAGTTTGTTAAAAGTTATGTGTTAACAAAAATCATGCTATGCTATGCTGTGCTGTTTTTGCTGTGCAATTTGAATTTAATTTGAAAATGTAAGCAAATTGTAGCATTATGTATGGAAAGAAAGATGTAGGATTTCTCAATATATTTAAGTTTATAAAATGAAACAAAACCACATAAGCGGTTTTGTTTTATGTGAAAATCCCTTTTATTTTCAATTCATAGATTTTTTTTGGATGTGTAGGGAAAAAGCATTGAAACTTGAAAGTGTTACCTAGATGAACATATGCATCCACTATTATTAATTTCAGCTGTTCTATTAAATAGAATTAATAGTGACAATTTATTTTTAATAAGCTTTCATTTATTATGCTATTCTTTAATGAAACTCTCAGGTTATTTTACTTGTTTTAACCTGAAACATAGAAACAAATTGTTAGAAGTTAATAATACTTCATCTTATAAATTAAGACAATGTAAAAGTATTATATCTCTTATAACTTGTGTAAAGAATATAACATGATATTAGATCAGAGAAGAAAAGAATTTAGCTGTAGGAACAAAATTGGTTTAGCCCCCATCAATAAGTCAGCATGATTGTAAGACAGGCTCACAAGGATGTGGGACATGAGTTCACATATTATTGGAAGCTTAGTCTTTATCTATGATCCACGCTGCTTATTAAATGGTTGCAGAATAAATAAATAAATAAATAAATAACCAGAGAATTGCATTTAACACAGCAAGAAAAAACGGAATACAAATTAAACATTAATAATGAAGATTCTTAATTTTGGAATTCAAAATAATTTAAGATTATTTACATCCAATTTACACCCCGAACAAGGTGATAAAGCCACTAAGAGTCAAGGGGCTGCTGGGAGTGAAAGATAATGAGATATTTTTAGAATGAGTCAGAAAATCCAATCCTGTTCAAAAGACCAAGGAAGAGTGTGAACTGGATGATAGGTGAATCTCTCTACTCCTATTGAAGGAAACAAAAAAAAATAGTAAATTTCATAGAGAAGTTGGAGTTGTTAGAATTATAGAGTTGATGTAGACTTTAGAAGGAACAAGAAATCCAGTTATTAACAGTAAACAAGGGATAAACCTCCATTCCTTTGAAAAAGAGTGGGAAGGAGTTTGAACCAGATAATAGGCAGAAGTATCTACACCTAATGAGAAAAACATAGTGAATAAAGTTTCAGAGTTTAGGCAGAGATGTTAGAAGTATAGAGTTCAAGTAGACTTTGGAAGGAACCAAAAACCCAATCCTGAAATAAAATAAGAGATAAAACTCTACTCCTGTTCAAAATACCAGGGAGGAGTGTGAACCAGACAACAGGCAAATCTAGCTACTCCTATTAAGGATGTGTAGGTAGAAAAGCTCTCAACACAATCAAGGAGACATTCTCCCCACAAACAAAAAAATTTTCATATTTGATCATTTGTTGAGATTCTGTTAAAGAGTTCAGGCTAAGAGCTTTACAACTCTTTGCATCTTCAGAAAGTCATTTCTAAAAATAATCTGAAACTGAGCCATAGAAAACAATTTACCTATGTAGATTTCTCAATAGACTTGAAACAAAAACTAAAGATCAGACCAACAGATGAAATGTTAACTCCATATGATGATATTGATCTCTATTCTGTAGCTTTGATGAAATCTTTTTTTCCATTATCTATTATTCAAAGATAAAAAGGTTTTATCTACTAAATCACTGTCTTAATAGTACCTAAAGTAATAAACATAAAAATTTGGAAAAGCTATTAATATCCACGTTTGGAAAAATCAATTTAACATTTGGGTGAATGCCCAAGCCTGCAGATAGTCAAGTTAAAAAATAAAGCAGAAAAATAAGACAGCATAGAATTTCACCTTTTGAATTACCATTGTAAAGAACTACACCACAAAAATGTCCAGAGAACCTATTTCCATATTTGCCTTTTCTCAATTTTGAATGTTTTATGCCGTGTCACTCTTCTTGGTCAGCCATGACTACATTGCTGAAAGACATTTTGACTGGATCTATTCAGAGATGTCCCAGTTTGGTTTACGACAGAGCCATTTCCATTAACAAGTATAAAAATTTGCCACCTTTTGACAAATTTCCATCAACTTGTTAGAAATGGAAGCTGAGAAAACATATTTATTCATTCTTGGTGAGGAAGGAGAATAAGAATCCTCTTTTACTTGGCATTCATTTTGTCTTTTATTTTGCTTATCTTTTTTATTAATACATCATGTAATGCTATTAAGAGTGGTATTTGGATTTTTTCTTAGAAAAAGAGAAAGAAAATATTGCTTTCAGGTTGTTAAATTTTCAGTTTTGAATTTGCTTCACACATGCACACACACTGAATATTGATATATACTACAAGTGTGTCGATATATATATATATATATATATATATATATATATATATATATATATATATATATATATTTGTGTACCTCTGAAGTCTGGACATATTTGTTTATATGAAAAAAATATGTGTGTACATTAGCAAATATAAATGCATCTCTATAAACACATATCCATTCCTTCATTTTACTGAAAGATATTAAGAGAGACGCATCAGCTGTGTGAATCCTTAAAAGATTCTTCATGTTAGATTTATGACTCTCTCTCTCACACACACGCACATATATATATATATATATATATATATATATATATATATATATATATATATATATTTTCTTTTCTTCTTCTCCCCTTTTTTTCTCTCTCTCTCATATATATATATATATATATATATATATATATTGTATGGTTGTGAATATTTATCCCTTACCACTAGCCTGACTGAGTTTTATGCATGATACAATCTTTTGGTGCTGAGTATGAACTGTTAAACAATTTGATTATAATATAAGTGGTTATTACAATGTTGGCGTAGTTATATAGCATGTGAGGTATACATTTTTTTTTTACTTTTGACACATCTTTCTATTTGTCAATTAAAATAAGAGCTATTTATAAATGTATGTAAAAAAAGAGAAAATTAAGAAATTATATCTTTGTCTGGAGAATCTTCATATTTTAATTTTTTAAAATATTATTAATTAAAGGGAGATTACTTGTTCTTATTTAAGAAAAAATATATAATTTTATATTCCCAGTAAATAATGGTTATCAGTGGACCAGTAAAGTAACCTGGAATTTAGTGTTGGTATAGAGTGTACGATTCAGTAGTGCCATAAAAATTATTTGGAATTTTTATTATTATGGTGACTTAGATTTATTTTCAACATTGCCAAATATAATTTTAAAATTAAAAAACTGTAATCCCAGCATAATATTGGATTACAGTTGCTAAAATTGTAATAACCAGGTATATGATATTCTTAATTCCATAATGGCTAATTCATACACAGCACCTGAAGATTGTGTCATGCATGAAAGTCTTAGTCGTGCTACTGGTGTGGGATAATATGTACATTTATATATATATATAAATAAATGTATGTGTGCATATTTTATATATATATATATATATATATATATATATATATATATATATATATATATATATATATGTGTGTGTGTGAGTGTGCATGTATATATATATATATATATATATATATATTCAGTCATTTTTGGTTGAATAATCTAGACATTTTATGTCTATTTATTTTTATTTTGGTCATTTTGCATTCATAGATCAATTTCTTATTGTTGGTAAAAAAAAAACTGATTAAGAAAAACACTGTCATTTTTCTTACTGTTTTTATTTTGCAAAGTACTATAAGTCTCATCCAAGATCATCTTCAGGGATGAAATTCTAAGACAAAGAATTAATGTATTTACTAAGAGTTTTTGCATTGTCTTCTGTTATTTCAATCTGACTTCTCACAAGTTACGTTTAAATCGCCAAGTGTTGCTATTATGATGAGGTGTTTGATCATGTAGTTTAAAATATGTATATTTATACGGCATATATTCATTCAAGGTGTTTGGTTGAACAGCTTAGGCATGTTATGTCTATTTATTTTATTTTAATCTTCTTAAATGACATATAATTTTTTGTATAGCAGAACAATGTAATTAAAATTTTAAATATTAAAAAATAACATTCTAACTGCAGCCAGTCTTTCTACACTTGACAACTTGGTCTGACAATTTTGGCTACAATTTGCAACACACAAGACATCTTTCCCCCTCTCCAACCCATAATTCTCTTCATCTTTGTTTACAATCTCAACTCTGCCCATGATACACACTGTAGAAGTAAAAGACCTGCCTAATGGTTTAGCATCAATCAAAATTTGAAATTTAAGGTTTATCTTCATAAAAAGGTTTGCACATCAAAGAATCAGAGATAACAATACAATTTCCACCAAAAAATACACCAGCTACAAAAACATCTGTCAATGAGTAATTCCCATTTCCCTGTTTATTCCTCAGCCTGTTGATGAAGAACATAGGTGTGTCCCAAAATTCTAAACTTAAAAACTTTCTATCCATGCTTCATTTCTGTCATATGGTTAATAATTAATATTTAATTAACATTTATCATACTGATTATATTGGTACTATTTCATTTGACTTTGTTTTATTAACGAGCCTATCTATTTCACATATATGGTAAAAATGTTGTTTTAAAGGTATGCTATATTCCTGGGTAAAAGGGCTCAATATCAGAGATAGAGCATATATTAGGTTGGTGCAAAAATAATGACGGTTTTTGACGTTAAAAAATACGTCAAAAACCGTCATTATTTTTGCACCAACCTAATATAAATGTAAAAGTAGACACTGAAGTCAACACCAAGTATTGACTGACTGTTTCATGCTTGAAAGCAGTCTTCAGGCAGACAGCTTGAAGATTGCATTCAAGCATGAAACAGACTGTCACAACTTCATGCTAACCTCACTGTCCACTTATATATGATATAATTCATATTTATTTAAACATGTTCAAAATACCAAGGAAGAGTGTGAACTGAATGATAGGTTAATTTCTCTACTCCTATTGAAGGAAACAAAAAAAATAGTAAATTTCAGAGTGTAGGTGGAATTGTTAGAATTATAGAGTTGATGTAGACTTTAGAAGGAACAAGAAATCCAATTATTATGAGAAAACAAGGCATAAGCCTTTGTTCCTTTTAAAAAGACTGGCAAGGAGTTTGAACTAGACAATAGGCAAACCTATCTACAGCTATTGAGAAAAACATAGTGAATCTGTTGGCCTGATTTTTAGTTTTTGTTTCAAGTCTATTGAGAAATCTACATAGGTAAATTGTTTTCTACGGCTCAGTTTCAGATTATTTTTAGACTGAACTTCTGAAGATGCAAGGTGTTGTAAAGCTCTTAGCCTAAACTCCTTGACAGAATCTGAATAAATGATCAAATATGAGAATCCTTTGGGTGGTGGGGAGAATTTCCTCTTGGTTGTGTTGAGAATGTTCCTATCTACACACCCTTCTATAATAGTAGTATATAGATTTTCCTGCTGTCCAGTTCACACTCCTCCCTGGTTTTTTGAACAAGAGTAGAGGTTTATCTCTTATTTCTTTTCAGGATTGGGTTTGTGGTTCCTTCCAAAGTCTACTTGAACTTTGTACTTTAACATCTCTCCTTAAACACTGAAACGTTATTCACTACTTTGGACCATGATTAGAATTTTTTATATTTATAGTGGGAGAGTGCACAATATCAGAGATAGAATGCCAATAAAAATAGATGTTTTGGACATATGAATAAATATTGCATAGTGCTTGTCAGTTTCATGCTTATATGTTACCTTCAGACTAAGTCTATATGTGTGCATGTCTAGTCCTTTGGTGCATAATCATATATATTTGTACTTTTTCATTTTATTTCATGACATTGTTTAATGCTAAGATGACAATGACTTTTCGAGTATGTAGTTTTTCATCATTTTTAAAAATTTTATGTAGAATATGAATCTCTCTATCCAACTTTTCTTTGTAATATACACAGCTCTATAATGTTACTGCATTTATTGGGTTCTTGTGTTTTTTTCTGTTCATACCCATGTTTACTTTTAAATTTCTGTTCATACCCATGTTTACTTTTAAATTCATACCCATGTTTACTTTTTGAGTTTCATTTGTAAACATGTACACATTGAATGCACACAAGGCATATTTTGCTTATAAAATATATTTTAGTTTGCATGGTCAAAATGTGTGCACTTTGTAACACTTGTTTGCAAGTATTTTTAACTTGAATTTTTTTCAGATAAAAGTATTTAAATATATATCTACTAAATGAATAATTGAATATATAAAATGTATTCAATATAAGATTTTTTAATGTTTATCTTGAGATATTTAATGTTTCTGCGCATCCGGATATGTTTATTTTATGGCGTTAAACAAATATGCGCATGAGAGAGTGTTGAAAACTTCTCTCTCCAATTCATTTCCCAAGATTCAGAGCACATAATGAACAGAAAAGTGTTAGGGGATTTATATCCTTCAAGGCACATTGAAGGCAAGAGAAACAAGGAAAAACCTGTGCATTGTACTTGGATTCGTTGGAAATAGGTTGAAAAATAACTGAGAAGCACTAAAAAGAAAATGAACTGGGCAAGTTATCCCTAGACATGAGCAGTGAAACAAGAAATATTTTCCGCCATAGATTAAATAAAGAGTTCAGTTCAATATTTTTTGTATGTTACCTGGCTCAGCATACAGCTAGTGAAGACTGAAAAGATGAGGACAACAGTCTGCATGTAAATCATATATGGAAAAGTCTACTTGACAATTTTGTGTTAATGAGACGGATATGTAATGTGATTGGCCCTGATCTGGCGTCTCACCTGCAGCCACTATTTCACAGACGCGCCATCGCCTCTCTCTGTCTCTTCTACAAATACTTTCATGGCAATTGCTCCAATGAGCTGCTTTCCCTGGTCCCCAGTCTCCATGAATACAAGCACCTTACGAGGCTGGCATCCCGCTCTCACCCTTACACTGTAGAAACTTTAAAATGTAGCCGTCTCTTCTACTCCAATAGCTTTATACCTCGCACCTCTCGCCTGTGGAACACCCTTCCCAATTACTGTTTCCCTGATAGCTGTAATCTCCAATTATTCAAATGTAATGTCAATCGACATCTCCAGTTACCTTGATCTACACACTATCCTTCCCTTCATCCTTTCTTCTATCACTCCTATCTGCTCTTGCTACAAATCTTCTGCAACCCCCCCTGCACCCTAGTGGCTTCATGCCTTGCTCGGGGCGCTAAGCTTAAAAAAAAAAAAAAAAAAATGGAAGACAGAACAAAAAATAAAAACACAAAGAGAAGTCATAAATTTTTGAGCAACAAAAGATATGAAGTTGTGCAGAGTCAATGATTCACTGGGATATTGAAAACTTATGATTCTTTAAAATTTAAATTGTTTTCATAAATGCTTGATATAAGGACAATACAATTCTAATTTCAGAATAAGTAGTCTTTGCATTAAGTCATCACATGTAATTTGTTGTTCTGAACACAAAACAAATTATATAAAATAATATAAAATCACTGAAATCAAGCACCAAAGTTCTGTCAAAAAAGATCCCTGGATGTAATACTAGATATTTTAGACATTAATCTTCTATTTTGCCAAATGAGTTGAACATATTTTTCTTCTCAGATGTTACCAATTTTAGCGAATATATGTAAACTCTGGATGTATAAAAATTTTCAATTACAGATTAGCATTTCTGTTTTTTGACTTTTTAATTTTTCATCATATATATTCAATGTTTGACAAATATAAAAAGGGCTTTTCTTGGCTTATTTGCTCTGAACTTAGCAGACTGAATCCGCTGATGGAAATTTTTGCAAAGTTTTTCCTCGATATCATATTTCTGAAGTAACGTTCATCATCCTCATCATTTATGTATTATATTAAAAAAACATGAGTTTTTTTTTTCATTGTTTTACTTTTTAAATTTTGGAAAAGGAAAGGATATATTCCTTTCCTGAACTGTGTTTGAAATGTTGAATTTTACAGCAGTCATGGTGAAAAGTCCCCAACTAAAATGTTCTTTAGTTGTATATCTTCTTTTATGTGCCGTGTATCTTAAGTAAATGAAAACATACAAACTCAGGTAGGAGCAATAGATTTTATAAGGAAATTAGAATAGATACTGAGTAGGTAATCAGGATATACAAATAGGCCAAAATAATATAATCATTAATTTCTTCAGTTTTCAATCTGCATGTATTCTAATGGCTTAGTGGCTCAAAATGAGAATTAAAGAAGCTGAGTTAAGTTTATTAGATTGAATTGTTTTCATTTTTTTAACAGTCATGTTCACCCTGTACAAGGCCCAGGGGCTACTCAAGGCAGAAAGTTAAAGGGTAGTTTATATGGATAGGAAGGGAAGATAACAGTTGACTCTAGACATGAATAGGTTAAGATTGTAGTGATTGGGGAAACATCATCTTGGGAGTCTGTTCCTCAGAGCAGTGTTTCATGGGAAGAAGCTGTTTGAGTGGAACTTACTTCTCACCAATGGAATATGGAGAGAATGTAGGTGGTTTACTACTATGTAAATGACATGGTGGGTCCTAGCTGTAAAGGTCAGACACAGACCAAATAATGCAGTTTTTCTGAGCACTTGCCATAGAAAAAGCGATAGAGCAGTGAGAGACTCACCACATCCCACCTACGAGAGAAGTTGGAAGGTGGAAAATAATTCCTCTCCAACAAGGACACTTTTAAACCTTGGAAAGTGTTGTCTGGACATTTCCCGCCCAAATATGGCAACAGTTCTCCATTTTTGGCCTGCATTTTTAGCAATGGATCATATATAGGAGTTCCATTTGAGGTCAGTTGTGAGTCTGAGACCCATTATACACTCAAGGCATGGGTCCTCCTCAAGGCGACATCCATTCATCAGAACTGGCGGTAGTTTAGTGTCTGGTCAGTGATGATGGAATGTAATCAGGTTTTATTTAAGAGGCATTTAATGTAACCAGTCAGTCTTTTCCCCGCTGGAAAGTTAGTGTTAGATCGGAAGAGTGGTTAGCTGCTAATCTCTGTACACTGCCATATCATCAGCATAAACATTTAAAAATAACCTTTGGCACAAATATCCTTAGGGAAAGTATGAATCCATTTCTGCTTTGGTTAAATAGCAGGAGAGACTGGGCTTTGTATATATGGTTGTCAACCAGTCTATGAAAAGAACAATTCTAACCTGATTACCCAGAATGCTTTTGACACCGATAGCAAATGGGTCTAAAGAAGATGTTAATTCATAGTTGTACTGTTGCTTTTTTATCACTTTTGGTAATAGTAATATTTTATGATTTTATATTAGAAATCAAAAAATATACAGAAACCCCCCCTACTTTATATGAATTTATGCATATATTATATAATTACATTGGAAAGCTTATTTTATGCATTAACTAACTTGATAATCTCTTTATAATGTCATTTGTATCAAGTAGTAATAACAAAATCTAATTTTCTCATTGTATGGTGGTTTTCTAAGTGTAGCTTTGATGTGAGACAAGGTCGAATGTATGGGACATCCAGTGATGATCGAAGTCATTATTCAGCATAATAATTTACAAAGCAAGCTTAGTTGTGGCACAAGGTCAAAAGTAAGGAGTACCTAATGAGTATCGAACTCACTCTTCAGTCATAGTTGATCTAGTGAGACAAGCATGTTAACCGTTAAACCATATCAAAGTGCCCAATAGTGATTTTCTATGCAAAGCTTGGATGTGGCACAAAACTCAACAAGTATAGATCACCTGGTAAGAATTGAAATTAATCTAATGCTTTTGTTGATGTAATTATATATGTGTACAAAACGAACATAGAATGTAAAAACACAAACATTGCTTATAATTATGCATAGAGAGGAAACTCTGAAAATTTTGATAAGTTGAAATTTTAAACTTTTATATTTTTTAAGTTTATTTAAAAATTTAAATTTAAAAGTCTACAATTTTAATGTTCAAACATCTCACTTTGTAGGGTCTTTTTTTTGGACACACAGCATGGCTTTTGCTTCTCTAGTTAAACTGCTGATGTGTTAACTATTATTGCTGAAAGAGTCTATGAAGCTTTACATATCAATGGTAAAGCTGAGGCTGTTGGTTTAGATATCTCAACTGTTTTGACAGGCTTTGGTATACAAATTGTTTTATATATTAGGTTGGTGCAAAAATAATGACGTAATAATGTCGTTTTTTGACGTTATTACGTCATTATTTTTGCACCAACCTAATATTTGCCATTCGATTAGGTTTTCATCCAACTTTACACACTTACTCATATACACCTCTCTCTTTCTTTCTCTCTCTCCCCAGAGAGAGAGAAAAGTGAGTGAGAGAAAGAAAGACAGAAATGGTGAGAGACAGTGTGGACATAGAAATCAACATTATAGCGATGATCAGTTTTGTATATCAATACAATCTTCAGACTAAGTGTGACTATTTATTTAGTGGGCTCCCTATATAGGTCACTGGTGGATAAAAGGATGAAGGAAACTTGTCCTCCCTATTTCTTCTGTTTCGGTCTTAGTCTCAGGTTTATTTGTGACCTTGATATTATTACCTACTTTATTTATATAATAATTATTTTATTCATTTTTTTGTTTTGTACATTTGCTTTGTATCTTTTGGTGTTTTGGGGTCAAATTATAATTATAATTGTTATAAATAATTCATTAAAATTATTTTTAACACATGGATATGACAATATAATTAAGTTTTTATTTATGTATTTCTTTATGAACACAAGCTACACTATGATCCAAAAGAAACCCATAAATTATATATGTATATCATCATTTAATGAAAAAATATGCTAACATCACAAGCCTCTCAAATTATATCTGACAACTGTAAAACACAAACTGAAACACACCAAAAATAACATCAAAATTATAGATAACAGTTCCAACAAAAACTCATCACCTTTTCAGAAGATAAAATCCTAAACAGAATATCAGAGCTCTTTTCTAAATGCTGACTAGAAAACAAATTCCAGCTACACTATCTACAACTAAATCATTATCAAAAAGACTTAATAAAATCCTATAATCTAATTCTAAATAACCTAACTCACAAAGAAAATATTTTGATCTGAATGTTTACTTTCTAATGCTTGTGTTATTAAAAATATTCACCACTGAATTAAATGCATTGATATATTATATATTAGTCAAATATTAGTACATTTTTGAACATAGATATATCAACAAGTCCACAGCCGGCCTCTGGCTATGGAATTATTGATAATCCTATGTATAAATATAAACAGCTTTTCATAATGATATTTTAATAATTTCTCATTTTGTAAAATGCCATATCCCTTGAGGATGTTGACAGTCATTGCTCTTCACACATTCCTTTTCTTTATTAGATGGTTTTGAATTCAGTGTAGTCCTTTTTGATACTGGCTGCTACCAATAACTGTTTAATCCCTATCTTTGGGGAGATGACATGGGCTAAGATTATTAGTGCAAAAGTGAATTTTGGTCAGAATTTGAATTTACTGTCTGAATGCACTTAATTTGCTAATAACATTTATGCTACCAGCACATCAGTTTTCATTTTTATATTTTTAAAGCGTTAACTGTAGAAGTTTACACAGAAACGAAAGTTAGTAAGCAAGACTGCATAGAAATAAATGAATATATATCTAGACTGACAGTGCTGTAACAGATGAAGGAAATCTTTTGTTGTTTTATACTATAGATTTGTAGTTAAAACAAATGTCCAAAAGAGTTAGTACTTTTGGCTTACTAAATAAATTTAGTAATTTAGTAATACTTATAAACTAAAACTTATGTTAGGTCATGATTACTATGAAGGCTATTCCACTTCAGGTATTATTTCTTCTTTTTAGTTTAATCGCTCATTTGAAGAGAAAGTAATGGAACACTTTCTAGGGTGCTAGGAAAGAGTTTCCAATTTCTCATTATAAGCATTAGTATATCCATGATATACAAAAGAAAAAAGGATGATGATAACTGAATTCAATGAATGCCAAATACACCTGGTTCTCAAAGATATTTTATATACTTCTATATCATATAAGAAATTATATACAAATACATAGATACCTGTCAGAATTTTCCCCACACAGAAAAAATATGGATAAAACAATCTGTGAATCTGTGAAGATTGAAATTGTTTTATTTGTAATATTTCTCAAAAAGAAAGCATTTCTTTTGCATCAGAAGCGATTGCTAGTAAAATCTTAAGCTATATAGATTAGGGATTCTCACTTGTAACCATGTTTTCTTTTTAATAACCTTGTAGGGATCAAGAGGCCGATTATCTCACTTTGCATAAGATGAATTCATGAGAGTCATGTGAGAGCTGATGCATGACATATATTCATGGGGTGACAAACAACAGCTTTTATGTAGACTGCAAAGTAGACATCATAAGCCAGCAGCAGTAAGGTGAAAAGAAAAAAAAATGAAAGACACCATTAGCATGTCAGTTTTCACTTTGAGAAATATGACAAATAAAACTTGATTTTCACTTGCTCTGTGTTGAATTAAAATTTATTTGTGATTATATATTCCATGTATCATTTTAATAGTAACAACAAAAATGTAACTGGAAATAAAATAATGAGATAATCAGGATATTAATAATTCACCCTAACAAAAAGAAAAGGTTAGGAAAAAACTCCATCAATACTAGAAAGAACAAGAACATTTAGTGAACTTGAAAAGTCTAATTTATTGAAAATCTTTTAAAAGAGAAATACTTTATAAATTTCAACCAAGAGTAACACTAATGGCATTTACTATGCATTCCCCATTACCATTCATTACCATTGACATTCATTCATATTTTAAGACATATTTTTTTATGTTTATACATTCTTTTTATAAAAAAAATGTCTTAAAATAATTGTTGGACTTTTTCCATTTCATAATGTGTGACGTCATTTCTTCACATTTGGATACACGTCGAGCAGATATGAATGTACAAGAGAAAATCATGGAGAATTGCAGTTTAAAAACAGTAAAATCAACCTTGCTAACTGAAACACTCCTCTGTGGCTCAATCAGTAAAAGCACGTCAGGCTATATGATGGTTCTGTTTAGGATACAGGTTCGATTCCTGTCGGAGGACGCATATTATCTATGAAAATTTCTTGGACATTCAGGCTGGTAAATGTCATTAATACTGTTTATTATAAACAGATCATTAACTTAAATATTTATATCTATAAAAAGAATGTATAAACATAAAAAAAGTGTCTTAAAGTAATTGTCAGACTTTGTCCATTTCATAATGAATTCATTCATGTCTAAATTTCAGCCTACCTTCTCCATGATGTGTCAGTTGGAGTCAGTCAACAATGTTCCAATTGCAAACATGTAACGTCGTTTCTCAAAGATAAAAGGGTTGTTAAATATTTACAAGTTTCTTTTAAAAAACACAATAAAAATATATATAACACAGCAAGAATATATTTAAGAAAGGCATGAAACTATCCATTCTCTCTCCAGATATGCTTAAATAATGGTGCAGACTGGGCTTTTTATCATTGTTTTCTCTTAATTATTTCACCAAGGCAATAAAACTGCTAATATACAAGTTAATGTGAGTGAAAGAAAACATTGTTGAGAAGAAAAGACAATAAAAGAACAGGATCCAATAAAACAGAAGATGATGATTGACATTGCATTTAAATTTTTGTAGATCGTATTTTATATGAAAGCAGGAAGTCAGGAAAGAGTTTCATAGGTACAAAGTGCAAGAGAAGAAACTATTAGAATAAAACTTAGCATTTCCTCCTGCAATTTCAACAGTAAAATGAGTAGAGTTTAGTACCACACTAAAATTTATTAAGTTCAAGTACCAAAGAAGAAAGCTCAGTAGAACAATTTCCATGAAAATATTTATAGAACATGCACAGAGAAACTATGTTATGTTGGTGGGAAAGTGATTGAAACTAAGATACCTTGTTAAGACTAATAAAATTGCAGATTCTTCATTGGATTTTGTCAAAATCTCCAGGTAGATAGCAGAAGCACCAGGTCAGATGTGGCAAGAATATTTAATGCATGGATGAATGGTAGACTTATAAATGTGCAAGACAAATTTGAATGAGAGAAATTGTCTAGAACAACACAAAAACAACAATTTTCTTAGCAGCAGACTTAGCAATTGAAAATGACTATGAATTCAAAATATTTGGGCAACAACTCCACACCATAAAACCTACTAGCTACTAAAACTGCAAGGTACCTCCATGCATTATGTTATTGTAGCTCTATGCTACATTGGAAATCAACAGCTTGAAAAAGATAGAATTGAGCTAAGGTAATATGTATGTATTTTAGTTAGTTTTATTCTTCTCAAAAAAAAAAAAAAATCTGTCTAAAGTCAAGTAATTGAAGTTGTATATTCATGGACCTCCCATGGCCATTGTTCAAATTATATGTTAACTTGCTATATTTAGCCGTGAAATCATTACAATAGCCATTCTCTCTGTGTAAATCTTTGTCTGATCCAGATTTAATTTCAGAGCTTTTAGGATTGTTCACTGCTTCTTTCTGCTATGATATAACCATTATTCAATACATTCTTCCCCTCTTCAACTTTTTCATTGTCAGTCAAATCTATCATCATCATCATCATCTACTGATAGTCTAGAATTTAGCATGTACAAATTGAGTTTATACAGTATTTTTCCATTATCGTATCTACAATAGAAATAGCATTTAATTCCTGTGTGTCATTAAAATTCACACAAAACTTGGATATTTGCAGCAGAAATTACATGTAACTTATTTTAAACATTTTATTAAAATTAGATTTTATTTTGTCGTTTCAGAATCCTAAAATAACTGAAATTTAAAAAGAAAATGGCACTGTTGAATTGCAAATAAACACAATGTAGTAATGTTTCATTTAATATATGGAAACATCGAATATAAAAGACGAACAAAAAAAAAAACAAGTAACTCTTTATTAGAAGAATAAATAGATTTTGGATTATATCTTTGGGAGCAAACTGACATTAATAGTTCAACTGAGAAGTGTGTATCAGCCATGGCTGATGGTTTAAGATGATAATTATTGGATTGTAACACACTAGAACCATGTACACATTTCAGAAACTTAAATTATTTACAAATAAAAAAAACTATCAGAACTGAATATGCGATTGAGGTGTAAAATCAGATAATTGTAACCAGTAAATCTTGAAGAATTATTTTTTTCTTGTTCTGTTCTCAAGAATTTTAATAGTTTCAAGTATCTATTATTAAAGTCTCTAAGAGAAGAAACTGTAAATTTTGGAATAAATGATTCCAGCAAGCTGTGGGGATCAGTTTTATTGATGCAAAACGTTTTATTCTAGGATATTCCAGAAAAGAAACAATTCTTGTTTATATATAGTTTTTACCTTGTATTGTTGTTTAACATTTTTTTTTTTAAATTCTGTTCGTGTAAACATAATATCCAAGGATTTCTGTCTTTTTCCCCTTGCTGTTTATGCTTTTATATTCCTGTACATATCTATCTTAAATAAATAAACAGTAAATTCTGTCTGTCCATCTATGTAACTGAAACCTCTCGAACTCAGGCCACACTTAATCAGCATAGACATATTATAGCTTTTTCAAATCCAGAATCTGCCCTTCATTTGGGGCTTGAACATCCAGCATTGGTATTTGTGTCCAGATGAGGAGAAATCAGTTAAAAATTCAAATTTTAAAATAACTGAAAAAAATAATGATTTCATAAGTTTTTTTAATTTATATTGAGTTTAAAGTAACACAAAAACTTTGTGAATTTAAAATGTTTTGTTTTAAATTTAATTTAAAATATCTCCAAAACTTTGTGAATTGAGAAAAACAATTTTATTTCTTTAAAATTCCAAGGAATCAGAGTTAGAGTGAAAGGTTTTTGTGGTTTGAGGTTTTGAATTCCAGAGAGTTTGTGATTTGAAGAACTCAATTTTCAGCCTGAATTGAAATTTGATCCCAAATTGAAGTTTCAGCCTAAATTGGACTTATCTTGAAAGTTAAAGTGAAGTTTTGAATTTGCATAGAGTGAAGTAAAGAATTCAAAGTTATTTCTTAAAAATAATCATTGCTGTTTCCAAAGCTGGATCAGAGGTCTTGTAAGTTTTAGACCAGAGGTCCTGTTAGTTTAGGACCAGAGGCTCAATTGGCACTCCATAGTAGCGAGCTTAAAGGTCCACACATAGTACAGCTTTTAAGCTAGTATAATATGAAATACAGGTATTTTCTTCTATGTGTCTTTTATGAACACAGGGAAACATAGCTTTTTATTCTTTGTATTTCTCAGCAATATTTATCTTTTTACTATCATTCTTCTTCCTTCTTCTGTCTCCATAAGCTTGTTAGACCCTAACCATTCTTGCTTTCAATGTGAATATCAGGTTTTCTAAGCCTTCTTTCTTTATGATGTGCCCTAAAATTTCAACTATATATTTTTTCAATATAAGTTTCTTTTCATATCCATTTATCTAAAAACTTTTAGTTTCTTTACATGCTCTATCCATGGTAATTTCTATATTCGTCTTTAGGAACAACTCTTCTTCATATGTGTGGAAATTATCCAGAATTATATAGGAGGGTATTATATAGTTCATCACTCTTTTTGTTTGGTTCTAATGATGTTTTCCAGTTTCTTATTACTCTGTTTAAGTTTTGGAAGGCATCTTTCACTATTCCAATGCGCTTTCTGATTTTGGTTTCACAGTTCCCATCATTTGTTAAAACACTTTCCAGATATTTAAACTTCTATGCTTGATTCCGACATCTTGAATTTGTAGCTTGTGTCTTGGACATTCTCTCCTGCTGAAAACTATGGATTATATTTTTCCAATTGATGGTTACTCCTTTGTTCTTTCTTTCCTTTACATCATTGTGTAGGATTTCTTTCAGTTTCCATTCATTTTTTGCCATCAACACAGTGTCATCTGCATATCTTGTGCTGTTAAGATTGCATCAACTGAAAATAAATACCAACAGGATACCTAGTCCTCTTAGTATTTCTGGATACAATATATCTTATATTGTAGTGAGATTTGTTGCTGCTCAAACCTTTTTTCAACAGTCAGTATTATGAAATATTAAATTTGATAATAATGACAGACACACTGTTTATTCTATATATAATACTGATGTAAACATGTCATATTTTACAGTGAGGACAAACTATTTCTGAGTCTTACAAGTTATTATTGCCCAACAGGTGTTTAAACATAGAATAACATTGAGTACATGAAAAATATAAGAGTTGACCTTTTTGTAAAGGTTGATTGAAATATTTCTCAGTCTATGGTCTCTTTGTAAATGCTAAACAATTATTTTAAAGCTTTTTCAGGAGTCCTTTTCCCAATGAAAAAACAAAGAAGATAAGCAAAGTTAAAAATTGCAAACAGTTATTATAGTGAACTAATTTATCTGTGAAATTGTTTTCTATGTTTAAAAGGAAAGATGAGCACTTACTTAACTGCATATATAAAAGAACAGTTTCTTTAAAAAGTATTAACTAGAAATTTTCAGTTTTTTTTTAACTCACACACCAGCCAATGAGACAGCATTTATCCTATCTTGGGGACCAAGTCATACTACATTAACTTTCTTTTACTAATTGTGTTCTAAGAGATTGTGGGAAAATGAAATAAAATCAATAAATAAAATAATAATTAAGAATAAAAAAATACATTTTCCCATGATGCTAGTAATGAATGAACTGTAAAGCGTTTTTATTCACCTTGCACAATCTTATGATCCCATTTCTGGAAAAGACTGAACCTTCCTCTTTTCACTTTTCAACACAGACCATTTAGGTGTGCCTTGCTCCACCACTCATGAAGAGGGTAATTTGGTTATTCCAAAGCTGACTTGAGCTCAACTTTTTCAATCATTATCTTTAAATACCCTAACATACTTCTGTACCAGAAAAAGAAAATGGACATACCGAAAAGACATTGAGAACTTTTTGAGAAAGTTTATTAATCTATAGTAATATGAAAAACAATTTTGAAAAATATCATTTCTATACACAATTGTATGCAGATGAACGTGTGTATATATATATATATATATATATATATATATATATATATATATAGTTGATATTATAACAAAAGACTTGAACCATAACTACTATCTTATATTAAGTTTTGCTCACATATTACAGATATGTAAAATTTCTTCATCCCACCTGAAAATAGATTTAAAAATTCTGATATTAAACCATTTAGTCAGATTTTGGAAAGTGAATCAAGATATCTTTTCATCACCCATTTGTATGACACCTGAAAGGACATATAGATAACTAACTAAAGCTTTTTTCATCATTGGGAGTAGTGTTAGTACTTCAGCATTCTGTATGACTTAATAAAGAATTAAGATTTGGTAAAAATCTAACATTAATGATAATGGTAAAATTAGCTATTTCCTATGAGAAAGATTTGGGATTTTTTCAATAAATAGATAGCATTAATGTTTGTCTATATTTCTGATATGAGGTATTATGTACACTATTTACATTATTTGAACTATTGTCCTCATCTTTGTTGCCATATTTATCCAATCCTTCAGTATCTGTCTATATTTCTGAGATGAGGTATTATGTACACTATTTACATTATTTGAACTATTGTCCTCATCTTTGTTGCCATATTTATCCAATCCTTCAGTATCTGTCTATATTTCTGAGATGAGGTATTATGTACACTATTTATATTATTTGGACTATTGTCCTCATCTTTGTTGCCATATTTATCCAATCCTTCAGTATCTGTCTATATTTCTGAGATGAGGTATTATGTACACTATTTATATTATTTGGACTATTGTCCTCATCTTTGTTGCCATATTTATCCAATCCTTCAGTATCTATCTATATTTCTGAGATGAGGTATTATGTACACTATTTACATTATTCGGACTATTGTCCTCATCTTTGTTGCCATATTTATTACAATGCTGTATGCTCTGGCCTTCTTCAGGTGGTTCGAATGTTCTCAAGGTCACATGGTACAGTGGATAAAGGTGTTGGTTAGATCCAGTGACAGGACCCAAAGAGTGTTAGTTCAATACTTGCTTAAGGCAGTGGAGAACTTGGAGAGGGGAATTAACAGGAGATAACTGATAACTGACATCCATTAAAATGTGGCATGTGGAACTAGAACAGTCTACTCCGGTAAGCGTTCAGTTCAACATTCCAACCACCTGAAGAAGGCTGGAGCATACAATGGCCGAAATGTTGTAATAAATATGGCGACAAAGATGAGGACAATAGTCAGAATAATGTAAATAGTGTAGGATTAATGTTAGTTGAAATTTATAAAATCTTCTCTTAAAAGAATCTACTGTTATAACTTTTTCTAGTTTTGAGAGGAGATTCCTTCCTAACCTATAGTTTAAATTGGTTTGCAAATATGAAATCTTGATTATATCAGTATTATTCCTTGTAATGTCTATTTCAGTTGTTACTGGTTTTGGAAGTTTTTTTCAATTGATGTAGTTTTGTTATTTGGTGAAGATCTGATGAAGAGTTGTCTTCTTTAGGACCTACAGGATTCATTCACTTGAAGCCATTTTTAATCATTTGTCTGAGAAAATATTTGTATATAGGTGACAGTTTAGACATTTCTCCCTTTGCCAAACCTCCTACCATCCCATTAGACTATCCATTAACATAAGCACATTAGATATGTAACCTGCTGCTTTTCTCTCTCTGTTGCCTACAGTTTACTCTTTATCTGTTGTGAAATTGTCCAGCTTTGACTGGTTCTTAGGATTTAGATGATTCTAAAACATCTTTTTATTGTTTGATATCAGCAATTTTAAAAATCCTAACAGTGTACACAAGGATATTTTTTTCTCTAAAAACTCCACCTGTATAATACAAGTATAAATTATTTGCATTGTTTACATTATTTGGACTGTTACCCTCATCTTCATTGCCATATTCAAAACATTTCAGCTATTGTACACTTCAGCGTTCTTCAGGTGATTGGAATTTTAAACCAAACCCTTTATGTGGCCTGGTATTGAACTCACAACTCTTTGTGTCTAGCCACTAGATCTAACCAATGTCTTTATCCACTGGGTCATGTGTCCACAGCAGTGGTGAACCAAACTTGGAGGTTGAGTTAAAGGAAAATAACTGAGGCATGACACGTGGAACTAGAATAATCAACCCCCAGTGGACGAAATAAAAGGTTCAAAATGCTAATTACCTGAAGAAGACCAGAGTGTACAACAGATGACTCATTGTGAATATGGCAATGAAGATGAGGATAACATTTCAAATAATGTAAATAATGTAAGTAATCATAATACCTCATCTAAGAGATATAGACTGATATTATGAATTAAATGATATTCATTTATTATTTATATATACAACCATGTATGCATATTTCTCTATTTCTTAATATTTAATGTTTGTATCTATAGAGCAGTGATTCCCTACTCTAAAATGAAATTCATCTAATTTAATCATCACTAAATAGAATGACATCATAAATGAAATAGTGTTAAGAAAATCAATTCTCCCTTTCAGCCTGTTCATTAATTCAGTTTACTGGTCATTGATTTTTGTAGTTATCTAGTATATTTCCTGATCAATAACTTTTAAATTGTAATTGCAAATTGCCCGGTCAATGATTTTCAGACAATCATGGTGCATTGTTCCTTGTCAATACCTTTCAGATGATTCTGTAGTATATACATCAATGATTTCAGATGAGAACATGGACCTTTTCATGGTTATTGGCTTTCAGGTAGCCATGCTGGTCAGCTCCTTTCAGATGCTCATGCATGACATTTGCTGGTCAAGGCCTTTCAGATAATCAGCCAGTTTGTTTCCTATCAGCATTTTTTAGATGATCATGGATCCTAGAAAATATCTTAAATCTATTCATTGCATTTAAGGTTCCTTTCTGCTAATACTTACGATTGAAAAAGACTTTAAGTTATGTTGCCTTTGTTTCAGTTATAGCAGCTGCTTTTTTTACCTGCTGTCACCCTTTTATGATGTGTTTAATCATGGCTCTCCACAATATCTATCTCTTCCTAATGTATGTATTTTCAATAACCCTCCCTCCCTGTTCTGAATCCATTTACACATTTTGTTTGGTAGGTTACTCACTGTGTCTCTCTTGCTTTCAATATGTCATGTGAGTGTCAAATTCTCCAAGCCCTCTTTCCTAATAATGTCCTAAAAATTACAACTTTCTCTTTCTGATTTTATGTGTAAGTGTCCTTTATGATCAGATTAATTAAAAATAAAATCTGTTCTAACAATGACTAATGATTGTTATCCTTAGAGAAAAATAGATGAGGAGAAATATTTTCATTTCTTTCTATCAAGAAGAATTCAAACATGAGATTTGAATTTCTCAAATTTAACATTATACTGCATTCATCTACAATTAATGTCAACTATTATATAAGAGAGACTACAGGTCCCTCAGCTGAAACATGGGCCTTACATTATCATATACGATATCTGTGAGATTCTCCAGTTAAGGCTTGGGTGGCTGTTTATATGCCTGTCTCTGTTATTCCACTATTCATCCTTCTTTTACTCGTGCTAATTTTAAAAACGTTTTTTTTACATTACTGTTGCATAATTAATTAGATATGCCTATTTGCTATTACTTTTTTGTACTCATATAGGAACTAAAAAAAAAAAATCAATCATCATCATTTTGACTGTAATCTTTCACCCAGTGGACACCAAGTCCATGGGGTACATTGAAAACATTATCTATCTATGGCTGTTGCATGCTGCATGTTAAAATTGATTATCTACAGAACGGTATTTTGTAAATGAAAACTCATAAAAGAAAAAAAAACTTGAAGAAAACAAGACAATTGTTTAGCTGACTTGAAAGTTTAATGATTTTATTAAGAATAATTTTTTCTATATTTTTCTTTGTCATTACTTTTGAATAAATTTCTGAGTTTTGTACCAAGTCATAACAATAAAGTATGAATGTGAAAAAGGACTTCTTTTGTAAAATTTTTGAATAGAGTTTCACAAGGATTGAATAGCAGTTTTATTTTTTAATTAATTTATTTTATAATTCCTCAATCAATATCAAGTTAGAAATTTCCTAACTGTACCATTATTTAACTTTATTCTACTGATCATTTGTTTATTTATACTCTTCTTTTTAGAAAAATAATTGACAAGTATTTCTGCAACTTTATCAGTTGTGTGCATATTAATCCCTGGGGCTAAATTCAAGTAAACTAAAAGAAAAATTTAAAAAGTACCAATTTTTATTTTGAACAACATGTCTTTTGATACTAGTTATGTACTTGTAAATAAGAATGTGTTGGTAGTGGATATCAGTGAGGAAAGTAGATTTGGCAAACCTAGTTCCAATTGCTATATTTTGCGTTTATGCCCTTGAAAATTGTAAGAATTAATCTTTTATTAAATGATTAGATTAAGTAGCATAGTGGACTGGGCATTTAAGCCTTAATTGCCAAACAGAATAGAAGGACTACTCTGAATTCAAAACCATGGTTAAGACAATGCAAAAGCACTCTGCTATATTTCCCAAGAAGTTATGGCAATTCACAGATTATAAAGAAAACGAAGGGCCAGAGAGCAATCACCATTGATATCCTGAAGGAACATAGCACAATGCTATAGGTTAAATAACAGAGTAGACTAGGATTTTATCTTTGCCAGCCAGTATAGGAGACCACTCTACTACCCCAAGAAGTCATGGCAATTGATAGCTTACAAAGGAAAGGAAGCTATTGAGAATCTTATCATCTAAACTCAAAAGGAACATGGCATGTAAAAATAAATAAAAACAAACTTAGAAATGAGAACTTTCTATATGTTTAGCAATTTTTCTCTAATATTTGCTTGACATTTCTTATTTACTGTTATATCCTGAAGAAAACTATCAGATAATAAGCTTATAGTTTGTAATTGTGTAACTGTATAAGAAAGAGTTTACTAAGTGAAATGAACAGAATAAAAAAAATAAGGATATTAATCAAAAAACATTCTTCTTAAGTTGCACCCAGTATTAAATATTAATTCTTGCAATACTGTATATGATTATATCAGAGTATACTTAAAAGCATGCCTCCATCCAATGTTATATTGGACGTCATTACTTAGCTATGATCAGGATTTCATATTTCATATTTCATTTTAGATTTTGCATATTTTTTTTCCATTAATCCCTAATATTAATCCATAAAAGCAAGTATTAGGTTGGTGCAAAAATAATACCGTTTTTTGATGGCAAAAAACGATATTATTTTTGCACCAACCTAATATTATAGGAGCTAATCTGTGTCTTTATTCTTAAGGCAATCAACACAGTGGGTGAGTTTTCTTTTTTTCTTTTCAGAATGACAATAACAATATTACTCTGTCCCTGATGATAAGTAGAGTACAGATTGAAGTAGGGTCTTGTAAAAGGGGACAACAGGAAAGTAAAACATAGCCTAACTATAAAGATAGAGTATCTCTTATATTTGTTAAAATGATGTGATTAAATTGATATATGACTTGTCACTAATCATGTGATCCACTAAGGACATATCACAAGTGCTGTTGTGGATTTGATGAAGGAGAGCAAATAGAAAGTGAACAGTAAGTCTTCACACTAACATTTTTATTCGACTTCTTCTCTGAACGATTTTTTGTTTGTGGTGAGTTGCTTTTAATTAGTGAATCCATTTCTTTTGACTTTAGTGTCTCTCTCAGTTATATATCTGAATAAAAGGAAGGTTTGTACTAACCACATAAGGTTTTATAATCAGAATGACAGTAACAGTATGAATCAGATACTCATAATAAGCAGAGTATGCATTGCAGAAGATGTTATTTAGCTTAGTTTTGTCTGGTTAAAACGCATAATCGTAAAATATAACACAGCCTGATGGAAAATGTTCATACATGGAGTATATTTGATATTTGGTAAAATGATTTTAGGAAATAGATATATGACTTGTTATGAATCATGTAAACATCTAAGAAGATGTCCTAATATGGTGCTGTGGATTAGATCAAGAATCCAGTTGTCAAGTCAAGTGACCAGTATGACATCATCCCAAAATATAATTAGTAAAACCATTTCTTTTGAATCCTTTCTCTCTCAATCTCAGAATACGAGGATGGTTTCTATTAAACATATAACAGATAGTCATAATGATTTTTTCTACTGCTTTCAGTCTGGCAAAAGGTCACTTTCCCAGGGTGCATCAAGTCTGAGGGGGCCATCATGCCACAATGTCATGTGTTTGGGATCTTCCAAAAAAAAAAAAAAGGAAAAAATGTGAAAATAAACTCAAAGCAGCATGTCAATGTTTGGATGACCAAGAAAATATATTAATGGATGTGTTCTCTTGACTGAACTGAATATTGCAAAAGGATTGTTTCCTGAAGATACAAAGCTTCCAACAGAAGTCATTAGGTTCATAAACACTAATAAGTTACAGGATGTCATGTCAAATATATGGGTTGCATTGAAAATAATGATTACTATACCCATTACTGCACTGAAGAGTAAAGCTTTAGTTAACTAAAGCTTATAAAAACATACTTATGGTCATAACTCAAGAAAATTAAATTCTTTGACTATTTTGTCGATAGAAAATTATCTAGTCAAGAAGATAGGAGTAGAAAGTGCCATGAAAAGATTTACAGATCTGAAGGCCAGAAAAAAGGGTTTAAGTAGGATAATGAATGTTTTTTTAGCTTGTATTAAGTTGTATATTGTAATAAACTCATTATTCTACATTTTCAGTTTTTCTTGTGAAAATTTAAAAAAAATTGTACTTATAAGGACATCAAAGTTCAGCTTACCCAGGATGCCATCAACCCTAGGGCTGGCCTTGCTTGCAGTCAAACCATCTATTAAGACTCTAATTTCCAGTGAAAACAATACTACTTATACTTGTACTGGTCAAGCAAAACTGGCCTGCTTTATCATACTTTGTGTTAGGTATGCTGAAAAAGATTTCATTTGAATGCTTCAAGTCACAGAATTGTTAAGTTTTATGAGTTTTCTAAAGCAATTATAATGAGATTTTAAATGACCAACGGTTGATCTTGGGTATAATTATATTATGTAAATATTTCAGAAAATGCTATATTGTTCTTCAATTTTGTAATTAGTCATTTTAAAGACATAACTGGCTATTTTAAGCCATAGAAAAATCCTTAGCAGATTAACTGGATGTCTAAAAAGGTATATACTCTTTTACAGTCTATAATTCATTAAATATATTATTTTTTGGCATCATGACAGGAATAAATTAAGCTTTGAGAAAAGGGAACTTATTCTGAAATGCTACTGGAAATGCACAAACATAGCAGAAGGTCAGAGACACTTTTTAGCAGATCAACAAATATTGGTCACATTAGAAATAAGTTTCATGTAAAAAGAACTGTTCAAGGTATCCCCAATTGTCATTTCAGAAAACTGAAGGTATCCACAAATACCACAAAAGAAGCTAGGAATTTATTTTCTCGTTAAGAAAATCTCTTAAACATTTCAAAATTATAATTTGAATTCTGCTCATTGAGAAAGTTTATTCTAGCATTAATCAATGTTGTAAATGATTGTGATCATTATGATTTAAGAGCCTATGTTGATTAAAATCAGCCAAACATGAACTGAACTTGCCCACTGTGTTGATTGGCTTATGGATAAAGACACAACTTCTATATATCTGAATACTTAGCACACTCAATGGAAATCAACTCACTGGATATTCTTATTTTTAAGGAAACTTTTTAAAGATGAGATTTACTATGTAAAATGAACAACAGTTAATGAAGTGATCTGTAATGTTTGTAATTCCAGGAATGTTTGGATCACGATGTCTACCATTTTAAACACTCAAAATAAGTGGAAATAATTCCATATTTGAATAGAATCATAAAACTTGGATATATCATAGGTACTTTATTTAGTATTGTATTAATAAACATTCAAAATTTGTATATTGTTTTGAAAAACCCTGTAATTTTATTATCGTTAGAATATGAAGGAAAAGAGAAAAAATGTTCCATTACACTCATGTGCGAATTTTAACTCTTTTGTCCATTAGCTATAAATGAATTAAATAGACAGAGATTCAATGAAATTAAAGAAGTTTTATTGATAAAAACAAAGTAAGAGAAAAAGGTATTTTAAGCTATCTGAAGATAAACATAAGAATAATGTCCACATAACAGGGATGTTTGCTGTAATCTAAAAAAATTGTAAATAAGTACAATGAAAAATGAGGAAAGATTGATGTTTGACAGAGACACTGAAACAGAATACTTCATTTGAGAGCAAACCTGTTTTATTTTACATAAAAAGTTACTGTCATTAATAATTCAATCTCACTTATAAATATTTATTGGCATCAAAACAGTCAAATTAAATACTAATAAATGTTCATAAATATTTATGAAATAAAAAATCATTAACAATAACTTATGTTTGGCATACAAAAAAATAAATTTTATTTTTGCTCCAGAGAAAGAGACCCAGTTTGATTTTTGCATAATCTAACACGGAAAATCCTCTGTTTGTTAATGTTTATTATGATTTATGATCATTGTTTGATACAACATTTTTGTTATTGAAATACTCCAGAAAAACATTCTGATTTTTTTCAACAGAGTTTATGGTAGTATGATTTGAACCAACAAAGGATGCTACAAGAAGAGAAAAAAATTATGCATTCAGTGAGAATTAGATTGGAAGACAAATTTTTTACATGGCTGGCACATGGTAATGGTAATAGGGATATTAGTAATTTCCATACAAGAAAAATTTGGCTTTCATTGACTGAATAGTTAATGTCAGTTGTAATTTGTAAAATCTTTTATATAGAGTTTTTCAGGTTGATGGGAATTTTCTTCCTAACCTTCTGTTTTTAGTAGTGTGTAATGTCAAAATCATGATCATATTTTTATTTTCCTTTCATGCTATATGTGCTATCCATTTTAATTGGTGCTGCTGCTGGAATTCTTCAAGTGATGTAGTTTTGTTATTTTGGGAATTCCTTTATTTGCAATTCTATCATATCAGTCTATAAGAACTTATAAAGAACTGTCTTGTTTAGGACTTAAATAATTTATTTTCTTGAAGTCATTTTTAATCATTGATCTTGAAAAAACAATTTGTATATAGCTGACAGTTTAGACATTTCTGAGCAAATTCTGAAAGTGTAGATCTTATTAAGCTATTTAACTTCTATTGTTAGATTAATAATTTTTGTTTTATAGAATCTCTACTAAATTTGTTATAAATGATCAATATACCAAGGTATTGGGAGTATTTAGTATTTATTAATTTCAAATTTTGAATTTTTATAACATATTCAGGATACATGACATCACTATTTTGATTCCTATTTCAGATCATAATTTCTGTTCTGAAAAGCTTTATATTAAGTTCTTTTTGGAACACAAGGTAGAGAATGTTGATTTATATTGTTCAAAATCATTCTTGTTCTTACTAGAAAAACCTATGTTATTAGCATAGCCAGCTTCATTATCAGTACACTGGCCTCTGTAAGGACAGCAAGAACACTGCTTTCTATTAGTATATTTATTTACTTACATATGACTAATGAGGAAAGATGAAGGAGAACAGGAAATAAAAACTACTGTTAACAATCAGAAAGCAACAGTAAGAATTCGTGAAACACATAATGATGAAAGAAAGCTTGGAGAATTTCACACACATGACATAATGATAATAAGAGAAATAGTGGGAATGTACTGGGTATAGGTTGGGGGGTGGGGGTTACCTGATGATATAGGTATTCATAGTTGGTATAAGAAAGATCTTGAACTTAAAAGGAAACAACCTCAATACTCTACCAAGTGTTCCAAGAAATAGGACAAAATAAATCTTTCCAAAACAGAAATTATTATTTGGAATTGGATAGAAAGCGGTGAGGCTCTGTGTCATCATTGCTTTTATTCCAGTCCCTTCATCATCAGTACAATGGCCTGGGAAGGGAAAGCAGGATCATTGTCTTCTGTTAGTTGATTTGTTTGGGATACAGTATGAAATTCTCAAAATGAAGAATAATGGGGCATTATCATTACATGTATATCACTTTAGAAATAAAACGCCATATCTCTCATATGTTTTTCTCATATTTGATTTTAATTTCAGTTACTTTTATGGGAACTTATAAAACCATCATTCTGTGACAGTCAGTAAACAGAATGAATTATAAAATTAAGAATAATTTCTCTGTATGATTCTAACACAGTGTTTACCAAACGTTTTTCTATCTGCTACCCCTTGGCTCCTAATCCACATCCCAATCACTCCTTCCCACACCTATAGGAAGACACTTCTTTTGTAGCATTAGTTATACTACAAATTCAAAACAACTGACAACACTTAAATCCAGATGTATTTCTGCTTTTCTTAAACTCCATGAGATAAGATATCATCAGATGAACATCTGTGGCCATCTTCCTATACTTCCAAGCCTAGTGCAATTAACCCTGTGAGCATCAGCTGTCTGATTTGGCTGCTCTTTGGCCTGTCCTGTCAGCTATTTACAAAAATGCTTGGATTTTTAACTGCACACAAAATATACAAGAAAACTATACATTTGTGTGTCGCTGTTTTGTTGTTTTTATTCTTTCTAAAGCAAAGCATAGGTGTTCGTTAAATGTAAGGGACTTAGATTTCATCATATAGATTTCTTAAAAAGAAAAAAATGACTTTGTTTTAATGCCACTGTGCCATGTCCTACATCACTGTTTTCTTAACCACTGCCTTGGATATGTCTACCCACATTGGAAAGTGCAGCTCAAACTCATCTTTAAAGGAGTTAATCATTACTGCAATACTTTTACTAATTGAGTAAAAGGTCTCAATAGTTAACAGAAGATGAAATCTAACATATAAACTTATTTATTTTATTTCTCTAATTTCACTGCTCTATTATATCTAATCTTATTGTTTCCCATCTAGGGTATGATGATAAACTACATCCAGCAGCAAGGCCTCTGATCAGGAGGCTCTGAGGAGTGTGGAATCACCTCTTAACTGCTGTTGTTCCCAGGTCCATCCTGACCTGGGGTGGTAGCACCTGTTAGGGTCCCAGCTATGGGCAAATAGTTAACCTTGAAACTGAGGTAAAAAGCATTATGAAAGTGTAAACCTAGGTTTTAATACCAGAAATACTTTGTAAAAAATTATTACCAGAATACATTTTTTTTACCAGCTATACATTTTTGAGGAAAAAATATTACCAGAAATAGATTTTTGACAAAACAAAAATATTACCAGGAAAATAAAGTAGTCGGTATTAAATGACCCATTGAGGTTGATATGCCATAAAACAAACCAAACCAAACTTATTGTTTCATGTATAAATGATGGTGTGATGATAGATTCTTGGCCTAAATTAGTTCTCAAAATATATGTTTTGGTGTTTGTTTATTGAAATAACTGATTTCAGGAAGTGTACTGGGCTGAGAATATTTGCAGCAAACTCATGTAAAAATAGCAATAATAATAATGTTATCTTGAATTTTGCTTTCTTGTAACATTCTTAGCCATTATGAATTTCTGACAAGTATTTCTGTGATTTTAATTTCTGTTGCTTCTCATTAAATTTCACAGACCATCATTTTGTAGTTATCAAAATATCTCTCCTTGTGATCAGTGTAGTAACTGTGCACTTTGAGTATAATGTCACACAATGTTCTCTAGGTGTCTTTTCATAAATACATCTTCTTTTCTAATAGTTGTGTGTCTTTTGAGCCACCCAGTATACAACATGTACTTCGTGTCATGAATATTTGAATAGATTTCTTGCTTCTAATTGCTAGGTTTTGAGAGATAAAAACATGAATATTACCTAAGAAGAAACAAACTTTATTGTCATCAATATAACAAGGCATGTTTTTAGTCCTGTTTTGTAGTTTTGAATGTGTAATTTCTAGATGATTTTATTTTTAAAAGAATTAAATTATCAGATGATAAAAAACTTTTTCTGCGACCCTTCTCAAATCTTCTCCAGAATTGATCAAGTAGATTGAAAACTTGCCAAATGAGTAAGTTAATTGGAATCCCATCCTGCTCAAAATTCTTAATGGCCTTCTAAGTTTGAGACATTAAAAACAGATTGTATGCTTGTTTTAATGCAATCAGCAGTACACTGTATAAAGTACTGGTTACTAGTATTAAAATAAATAGATATTTTACTTGTTTGGTTTTTAGATTAAAAAGTGTAGGATATTTAGCAAGAAAATATAAATTTTATTGTAATAAATATTTCAATGTAAAATATTGAGATAATAAAGAAAAGTATTACTTTAATATTTATTTGTTATTTATTGTGGCCAGCATTTACTATTATAAATGTTCTGAGTTAGTAGTTTGAACTTAATAAAACCAAGTACTGTGCCAAATTCTCTGACTCAGTATAGGAAATACTTTGAAAATCTCCCCAGATTAATACTAGTTCAATAGGATTTAAGCTTGAATTTTGGGATGGTCATTCCCTGGTGAAACATACACTTGGGCTTTTTGCTTTCTGTCAAATAAGTTCAATACAGTTTTTTGGATCATTACCTTCTAATAATAAAAGTCATGGCCAGTAAGTCAAATGCAACTTGGTATGGCACAGTTAATGTGGATCTGGGGATATTTTCTGTAAATGGTATCATTTATCTATCTGATATCTCGAAAACCTTCATTAAAGAAACAACCCCAGATCTCAACACAGCATTGACCATGCTTAATGGATTCTTCTTCTATGTACCGTGTCTCTTCAGGATGTGAGCAATCACGGCTCTCCACAGTTTCCAGTCCTTTGTAGCTATTAGTAAAGTTTGTCTTTTTTGCTATATCTCTGAATCCCTTTCCTGTCAACCATTTACACATTAGCTACATTATGCATTGTTTTCCCTGTTTTGCTTGCATTCAATCTGTCCTGTGTAGAGAACATTTGCAAAGCCCCGTATCCTCATTATGTTCCCTCAAAACTTCAACTCCCTTCTTGCTGCTATGTATGAATGTTATTTTTATTTCCAATTTCTTTTTCATTGTTCACAAGTTCTGTCCATGCTATTCACATCATCCTTCTGTAGAACCACATTTCTTTTGCTTCAAGTCTCTTTTCCATTTGTGATGGGATGGTATAGCATTCACTGCTATATAGAGTACCAATATGGCATACCAGTTCAGTAGTCTTTTCTTCTTTAATTACAAGTAGACAATTCAAATTTGGACTTATCTGTCTAAAGAACTACTTTCATCTGTTCAAGTGTCCATTTTTTTGCTATTTTCTTACAAATTTAAGCTGTTTAATTCTTTGCTTTCTTTTTTGGAAGGTTTTTTTGATCATAACTCTTTTTGGTAATCTATAATCTATTAGTATTTGGACTGAATCAACTTGGACATATTTTATTGTCTTGGCTCAACATGTGAAGATGTTTCTCTCTTTCAATTAAACCCAAACCGATACATTTATAATATCCTTGCTTTTCTTCTCTTCCCATTTCTTTTTCTTCTTCTTTCTTCATATCCTCCACCTCCCTTCCTATTACACTCAACATCGTGCATATGTTTATTTTTATTCTTTTTAAATATATACCATTCATTAATTTAAAGAAAAAAAAATAAAGTATTCAAAGGTCATTTGATAAAACTTGCCTGAGGATACCATACGATTGAAACCAAGGTAGCAGATTCAACTGATCTCCTGATTTTTAAAGTTAAAACCTCTACATGTTATTTTTCATTTTATTTTATTTTAATCACACATTTATTGAGCACTTTTTAATACTAATGTTCCCTGGTCTGATTCAACTCTGACCATTAATCTTTTATGCATTTCATATATATATATATATATATATATATTCAGATCATTACATTTATAAATTTGCAAGTATAACCAAGAAACAAAGAATGCATGTATTTTATGATATTCTTCTGTGTCAATTTATTGGTTGATCTCTCCTAAACCTTATTTACCCATGCATTTACTCAAGCTCTCTAGGTAGGTTAGGCATCATTTCCTCTGTTCCCCTTGCCTTCAGTCTGTCCTGTAAGTATAAAATTTTTCAAGCCTGTGCTCCTCATTATGCGCCCTAGAAATTTCAGTTGTCTCTTTTTGATGTTAAGCATAAGTGTCCTTTTGGTTTCTATTTTCTCTTATTTCATTGTTGCTCATGTGAGCAGGTCATGGAGTTCTCAGCATCCATCTGTAAATCACATTTCTATTGCTTTAAGTATCATTTTTATCTAAGGAGATTGTCCAATATTTACTGCCATGTAGAGGTACTTATATTATGTCAGAGTTTTGTACTCTTTTCTTTCTTTTTAGTAAAATTTTCTTGTTTCTAAATACTTTTGTTAGCTTTTAGAATTCACCTTTGCTATCCCAATGCACCATCATATTTCAGTGTTGCACATTTTGTTCTCTGTTAAAATATTTTCCAAATATTGAAATTTTTGTACTTGTTTGGTTCTGGTATCCCCAATTTGTATTTTGGACTGTTCCTTTTGCTAATAGCCATGTATTAACTGAGCTATTGTAATTATTTATATTATTTACATTGTTCAGACTGTTGTCCTCATCTTTCCTGCCATATTAATAATATTTCGGACATTATACATTCTTCAGGTGATTGGAATTTTGAACTGAACCCTTTATTTCATTCACCAGGGTGGATTGTTCTAGTTTCACATACTATGTCTCTTCTAGATGTCTCAGTTACTCTCCAAGTTTTTGTTCACCACTGCAGTAACCAGGTATTGAACTCGCAACTCTTTGGGTCAAGTCACTGGATCCAACCAACGGTTTTATCCACATGGTCCAGTGGATAAAAACATTGTGAATATGGCAGTAAAAATGAGGACAACAGTCTGAACAATGTAAATAATGTAAATGTATTCTCTCTTCTTGCAGTTGATGTTTAGTCCTTTCTTCTTGCTTTTCTTCACTACCTTTTGCAATAGTTTTTTAGTTTTCTTTCTATTTATCATATATACACACTATTATCTGCATATTTTATATTGTTAAGATTCTGGCCACCAATAATGAATCCAGGTAGGACTTGTAATTCCCTAGAAACACTTCACTGTACTAAAAGTCTTTCAGTTATGTGTCATGCGTGATACATGACTAACGAGGCAGACTTTTGCCTGCAGTAGATTGATATTTCTTTCTGCTGTAGACAAGATACTATCCAAGGCAACCTAGTCTCATGCTATGTTGTGGAGTTATTTTGCAGTGAAGGCTTGTATTTGTGCTAAATTGGTCCTAAAATAGGTTCGACGTACAAAACGTTAGGAACTTGATATAATAGGTATTATGCAGAGTAATCTTGTTGTGGTCGCTGACTACTTTCGTATTCGACTAACTGTCGACTACTGTCGTCCAACATCGACTGGCTGCCGTTTCTCTTACTACTCCTACTTATATTAGGTGGGAGAGTCTATTAACTATAGAATAGGTGTGTTTCACCATAACACCCCACTCCTAAAACTTTACTCCGTAGGAGTAAAACAGTTTTCTTTATTTATTTTTTACAGGAAATATGAAGAAAAAACAAAAAAAAAAAACATAATTTTTTTTCACATCATAGCATATCTCATACGTTTTGGATCCACTTTTAAATGATCAGTTGCCTTTCTTTTTCTCCTGGATCAGCATACATCAGGTAAAATCATTGCAGGCATTGTTAGATCAAATGTATCAAAAATTACCTCCATCAGTGTTTCTTCCATGGGACCGCTGTCAACCACGTCTGAAGAGCGTTGTCTGATCTCGTTAATGTGCTGTCTTCATGTGAATTTTTCGCCTTTCACCAAGTACATCATATTGCCAATCCACTTTTCTATTTTTTGGTACCTCCATAGTGTTACCAGAAATAACCTTCCACTTTGAGCTTCTTAAGGATGGAGTCACAGTTTCTGTAGGTTATTCTTGTGGTTCTATTTGTTCAGCTTCTAGCTTCCCTTTTGTTGATCTTGTGCATCTTAACGTTTTCTGTGGTGACTTCAGTTGACTTAAATCATTTAATAATACTGCATGTCCTTGGCTGTGGGTAACTCGCTCCCCCGTTTTTCTTAGTGCTGGCTTCATCTTTATTTTCTGGGGCTTTTTTTTCACATATACCATCAGTGTTGCCCATTCACTATACTCAACTTTTTTAAGTACATTGGTTTTCTCTAATCTGTCCAATTCTTTATCTATCTATTCAATTGAGGCAAACAGCATATTCCTTTCCTTTTTGAATACTGCCTGAACGTTTTCTTTTAGCTGGAATTTTGCCTCCATGTTGGTACATGTTCCCAACCCTGGAGAAAAAACAGTAGGAAATGTTTCCTTAAGTTTCTTTATTAATTTTTGGGCTTCGATGTTTAAACTTTCTACCTTGTAACAGAAGGAATTTATCAGTAGATCCCATGATTGGAATTCTGTTATCCAATTCGTAGCAAGTAAGTTTATGGTATTTTCTATGACAAATAGTTTAGCATTTCATGTTTTTTTTATTTAACGTGACGTTTGTAACAAATTCTCCAATAAATTGTATTTTTTCTCCCGTCACTGACCTCGCAATTTTATTTGTCTCCATTAAAGTTGGTTTCCCCAACTTCTTCCATGTATGCAAATATTATTAACCATAGAATAGGTGTGTTTCACCTTAACATGCTATTTACCCATAACTGTGGGGAAAAGAAGAGGATTCATATCTTTTCCAAGTGTATTAGCACATAAGTGGATGTAAGGGATTTGACTGGAATTCGAACTCTGCTCTCTGATTCCTCAATCCAAGCTGCTATGCATTACTCCACCGTGCTTCCTTTGTACTAAAGTACTAAGTTAAATAAGTTTGGTGAAAAAACACGTCCTTGTCTTACACCCCTTTCTATGATTGTTTATTTACTGAATTCATTTTATATCTGTATGCAGATGTTTTGATTCCTGTATAGGTTCTGGATTATTTTAATATCCTTACTAAATATGATATACTTACCTAAGTTAAGGTGGGGTCAGAGAAGAACAGCATTTTTACAATTTTGACCTTGTGTCATATTTGTCTGTGTTATTTCCCTGAAAGTATCAATGAAAATAAATAACAGTTTGTTCAAATATTTATATATTCTTTAAGTTACTGTTCACAAGTATTTGAACAAGCACAAAATCTGTTTTTTTTGGGGTTTTTTATTACCTCTGCCTGTATGAATCATCAAGAATTCTGAACAGCCTGGTTCATATTAACTTTCTAGTTGGGTACCTTTTCCAAACAGCAATGTGAGTTTGTTTTCAATCTACTTGATTGATTCTAAACAAAATTTTAGAAGGATAGAATTTCTTTTTTATTTAAATATTATATTTAAAGAAAAAAATTGCAGAAATTTATCATTCAGAATCAGAAAACTTGACAAAAAGAAATCCTTGTCATGTCAGTTGCAATAAAATTTGCTTCTTATATAACATTCTTTGTTTTAACTCTCAAAAACTCTCATGTGTTTTACAGAGTGATTTACTAAGCAAAGTTTAGGTGTGGCACAAGGCTAGTGAGGATTGAACTCACTACTTGATCAAAATTGATTTATTGATTTCACAAAACATGCTTGTTAGCCATGTCAAATTATCCCTCATGTGTTTTATATATGTGGATATTTTATGAATTTGTTGTCGGGATTATATTGTAATTGATAATAATGTACATTAACAATGAGAAGGAAAACAAACTTTGGTCTTCCTTTGTCTTGATTCTCAGATTATCATTGAAAAATAATTAATATTATTAAATAAATAAATAAAAAAAATTCAATATTATAAGAATATTTAATAATATAAATGAAGAAATTATTTTTATTTCTTTTCTTTAAGAATTAATATAATTTGTTATAAAAGCAGAATACAGAATTAGGATGTAAAATATGTTGCAAAACAGATCCTGAGTCGAGTTGAAATCATTTTTTCAATATTCATCCTTGCTGATAGAACTGCTATTACTATTATTGTTATGCTTTACTCATAATAAGACCAAATCAGTATAACATAGAAGGCAAGAAATTCTGTATACCTGGCTTGTTTAAAAGCATTAGAATGCAAGGTTGTGCAGTTGCCATAATGGTTATCAGTAAAAAAAAAAAAATAATGGAACTGGTGAGCCAAGTTCAAATTCTACCTGGAACTACTTGTATTTGCTTTACATTAATGTATTTAGGAAATGCATTAATGTGTCTTTTTTCTCCTAAACTATGGATAAAATAGTATAGTAGAAAAAGAACATTGGCCTTAATAGAACAAATGTTATTGGAGAAGTATGGCTACAGCTCTGGATTCAGAAGCAGCTTGAAAAATATTAGGTTGGTGCAAAAATAATTTTGTTTTCTAACATATGTTACTATGTGAGAAAACGAAATTATTTTTGCACCAACCTAATAATATGATCTTCCAAGTTATCTTGCTCAATATTCACTACAGCTGCAGATAGAGTACATTTAATAATATGCCTAGTGACAATAAGTTATAGGATGCAATCAAAAATTAAAATAATTTTGAGACTATTATTCCAATTCAAACACCAAGGATCATTTGAAAAATTATAGAAGAAGGAATAACAATTGCTGAATTCTTTTATAATCTAAGCATTTAGTTTTGCTTCCAGAAGTTGTAATATATTTTACAAAGTACATATTTAGCAGTGTCTAATATATATTTGAGATTATATTTTGTTCAAATACATTTTACAAAGTACATATTTAGCAGTGTCTAATATATATTTGAGATTATATTTTGTTCAAATACATTTTACAAAGTACATATTTAGCAGTGTCTAATATATATTTGAGATTATATTTTGTTCAAATACATTTTACAGAGTACATATTTAGCAGTACAGTGCTCAACATGGTATTTGACCTGATCTATTATATTCTGTATTGTTTTTTTTCTGATACATCATGCAGAATATATATTCAACCATAGATTGATATTGTATATTTAACATTGTTCTTGACCTGATATGTTTGACACTGTATTGTTTTTGTTCTAATACTTTATAAAGATTATATATTTAGCGTTACAGTATCTGACATGTTACATTTGACATTGCATTGATTTTACTCCAGTAAATTTTGCAGATCCCACATTTAGCAGAAAAGGATCTGAGTTTCTATCTCAAATGTCATTCAAATACATACTAGAAATCTGCCATGCAATATTACGAAAATATTTGACCTTAGGTTTGTGATAAATTGTCTAAATTACACTAAAATGAAAATAACACTGACATCTCATTTTAATAGATATATTTACCAAAATTACACAAAGATATCTTGAAATACTAAAGAGTAAATTTATTCAGTAAAATCACAACCACAACCTCCCAACAACTTCAGAATCTCCTACATCTCTTCTTGAAGTTGGTGAATGCTGCCATAATCCTTGCCTTCAGTTTATTTTTGTGTAACAAGCAGTTTTTTTTTGGTCACTCACTCTAATGTGACCCACACATAATAATCAAGGGGGTTGCAGTCTGGAGAGTTAGTTGACCGCATGTAAGGGGTGATGGGGTCATAGAAATTGTCTGACAGTCATGATTGTGTTCTCATGCTTATATGACATGATGCAGAGCCTTGCCAGACCTAAGTTCTTTCAGCAGCCACCCTATTGACCCAGGACAACACTACCCCCACAAGGTACTTGATGTAGGCATTTGTGTTGAGTCTGAGGTCCTGTTGGAAGCTGAATGGAGGTATAATGTTGCCATCACTAATGATCACTTCAAACATATTCATAATTACCATTAGATTCTTACAACTCTTTCCAAATCCTCTGCACTGTCTTCAGATTGACACCCAAACACTCTGATATGGTCATCTTGGAGCATCTGATACAAATACCAAGCAGTACAGCATGCTCTTTCCAAATTTTTGGCGGAGTAAATTGCATCATGATGCACATTTTCTCACAGATGGTGCCCAACTGACCCTACTATACGGTACAGTCGACAAAATCAAAAACAAACAACATGCATGTGCAAAATGAAAAATATAAAATGGTGACAATTTACCCATCGCAGCTTGTAGATATTGAATATTAGTTTTAAAATGAAAGTTTTCCGTATCGGTTCTTGAATCCCAAATTATTTTTTGTACAAAAAGAGTCGTAACATTTTCTATTGACAAAAAAATTAAATCAAATCAACATTTACTTTCCTACTCTGATGTGTATGTCATAAGAAGCAGTCCTAAGCAGATTCTCTTAAATAGATAAGAAGAGAGAGAATTTTGTGTTTGTGAGTCAATGAGTAGAATTTGGTTAAGATAAAATCAGATAAGAAAAAATGAGCTCTGTTAATTGGCACAGAATTACATTAAGAAACCATTCACTAAATATTTTGGTGTACAACACTATATCATCCATATTGGTTCTAGATTGAATGTAGTTGCACTCAACCTTCTTTTCAAACATTTCTACATGTAAGGGGTTGGAGAAAGATATATGCAGCTTGATAGTTATTAGCTGAATTTTGGTCTGAATATTTTACTGTATGATGTTCAGCCTCTAATATATGGAGAAACATTAGATTAAGTGCATTTGCAAGCATAGGACAAGAGGTTATATTGGAAAATATTTGTTACATTAAATAAATGCTTGTTTCATCAAAGGCTACAATTTATTGATTCAGTAAAGTTTGAAACGTTTCAGAGAGAAAGTCCAACCAAATAAAACAATGCTTATTTTAGTTATGTTATTTTTTTATTTGTTTCTTTCATTGTTTGAAAAAAATAAGTCATTCTTAAAACAGAAACTTTGGCTCTCTTAAATTCTTGGTCTGATTTGGTTTTTACATTTCAGTTTCTTGTGTTCTGAGAATTAAATAAGAATTAAACTTCTAAACTATTTTTATGATCCTCATTAATTATGCAGATTAAAGTTTTCTGCTTCAATGGTTCCTTGTACTTGAAAGTATACTAATGAATCACTGGAAAAGTTCTATATTCTTTTAGAGAACTGAATTGATCATCCTTAATGTTTATTACCAAGATAACACATTTCAAATGCAAAACATTATAGAATCAAGTTTTCATTTTTACTCCATTTATGGTAGCTAAAATGAACAGGAAAATTGACAGTTGTTATCAAAAGAAAGGATTTTTATTTCTGATTCTTATCACTTCAACTTTTACATGCGACAGCTCAACTTAAATCACATCTTTATTTAATAGAATAAAGAGGAAATACATGTTAACTTGAATCTTTATTGAGAAAAAAAAACATTTCAAACCAAAATACTTCAGTCTTGAAAATTCTATCATCAAAAACCAAAAAATATCACAATGAATCTACTTGGTAAAGATTTCTAAATTGCCTCAGAATGAATTCTACACAAGTGCATAAGTAATTCTGTGGTTTAATGATGAAAAATGAATTTAAGTATATATTAGGCACCTAAGTGTATGTATACCTGCATATATATTTTAGACAGTGTTCAGGTAAAAATTGGTGAAGATTTCAATTAGTTTGAATTCTATGCATGCTAGTAAAGATAAGGAACAATGTAAAGCTTGAAACTTAAAACATATTTACCTGCTATGAATACTTTATCATTGAAATAACATTCTCTAATAATTGTTTTGAATGGAAATCTACAATATTTTTTTATAAGATTTTCCATATTTCACTGCAAATTTCTCTCAGATTTTATCTTTGATAATAGATTTTCCAGTCAGCTTATAATATATAAAGGCATTTGTAACAAGAGTTTCCTGAAATATGTCTTAAATACCAAAAAATATGGTGCTTTGTTACTGCATCAACATCTCTCTCTTTTTTTTTTAATCATGTCACCTCAGGCAAGGCAATAAAGGCCACTATGATGTAAGAGATTACTAAGAGCAAAAGAAACAGAGAGGACAATAAAAGAACAGCAATCAAGATACAAGACGATAATTTACAATTGACATTGCATTTCAATTTTTGAAGACCAGAATTGGCAGGAGAGCATTCCACATGTGAGAGGTGCAGGAGAAAATATTAGCATAGTACTTATGATTCTAACTAGTAAATTGAACTAAAAATATGCCAATCGAGGACTGGACTTAAATTTATGAAGTTGACTTACCAAGAAGAAAAGCTTATTAGAACAAAATCAAAATATTTATAAAAGAGGCAAAAGGAAACTGTGTTAACAGCAGAGTGAATGTGGCCTGTAAATGATTGTTGGTCAAATATACAAAAGTGTATATTTTTATTCTGACTAAGAAGAAAACTCAAGTTTCTAAATTTTCATTCTTAATTGTAAAGTTGTTTTAAAATATTGACAAAAAGAAGTGGTAATTTTATCACTTAAAATTAATTTTTTATGTCTTTTTATACTGGCTGATTTTAATACATGTCCTTCTGGTATCAGTTAAAACTAATACCTTTTTTATATATCTAAACTCTAATTATGAACTACACTTTAGTAAACTGAAAATTTAATTGAAATTCGGTAGAAAGTTTCCAAGTTTCCAACTAAAATCAAGGAAATAAAAATATTAAGCAAAATGCTGACAATGTATATAAAGAATAAAGAAGATACAGATTTATATGGGTTATTAAATTTAGTTTCATCATGTCAAACGAGTGAGAGTCAAACATGTGTAACTATCTTGCTAGCTGTTACTCTACAACATGATAACTCAAACTCAAGTAATATATTAAGTAGATAGAAAATTGTCTAACCTTTTTGATAAAAGTTGGTATTCATAGACATTCTTAACAACTGTTCAGTCACCAATGTATTTCCCAAGATCATAAGCTGTATTTTGTGTCATCAAAGAAAGATTTCAGTCTTGATTCAATGAAGTCTTTGGGGAATTTTTCATGCCTTTATTAAGGCTGCTCACCAAACAAGATGTGTTGCATGGACTACAATGAAGGTGATAGATCTGAAAAATAGATTGCATTTGGAAGAAATATCTATTCCTGTTGGTTACAGCATCTAATTTGCAACATAAGGATAGGCATTATTATTCAGTAAAACCTCTGATATTCTTTTTTGCTTCCACTACACCTTTCTTGCACTAAACAAGGTTCAATGTTTCTTTTATATTTAACTATTGTTCCACTGGGTTTAAGGTGGAAAGATACACTGTATGAGACTGGCTGCTGAAAAGTGAAAGCAACACAAAAACGACACGAGTTGTGTTAAATTTAACACCTTTATTATTCAAAATGTCTGCTGGATCCATCTTACTCCCAGAATTCCCTAGTGGGACTGGAAGTACTTACAATCATCATCATAATCAACATTATTTATGTTATTATAACAGCTAAAATTTTTACCAAAACAAAGTAAAATTACCTTTTCATACACAATTCTCATAGGTATGCACACACACACACACACACACACACACACACACACAAAGAAAATAGATGCATAAACTTGAAAGACATGTTTAAGATTTCCATAACGTTGTGTCAACGTAATTACTGAGGTTTTAAATATAAATCTTTTGAGACTTAAATAAAAAAAAGTATCAGGCCTGGTTATATACACTTGTCAAATTATTTGTCAAAATAATAATTTAATTCTTGGATCACCCCAGAAAATACTTAAATTCTTGGATGATCCAAAAAAATAATTTAAAAGAAGATTCCTCTTTTTATACCACACATATATATATATATATATATATATAAAAATGAACATAGAAGTCAACACTTAGAGGTAACAGTCTGTTTCATATTAGATGCAATCATCAGGCCACGAGTGTTGTTATTTTTCTTGGCTGTTGATATATATGGGTCAGTGGTGCATTGTAGGTAGTCTATTTTGGCAGCTATTTTATCAGAAGTCGTTTATTTGTTTATTTATTTATTTGGGTTAAATTATTTTGCTTGTTTTTATTTATTTTTATGTGTTTTTATTTCTTATCTTATATATTTATTTATTTATTTTTTATTTTTATTCTTATTGGTGTTTTTATTAACTTAGTAAAAAATTTGTTTATATCACTTATTTAATAGTTTTGTCTTGGTTTGGGAAGAGCTATTTATTTAATTTTGGGTTTGATTGTTGTAGTTTATTCTAACTATTATTTTGGCGGGAACAGTTTTAATTTGTTTATTACTCCATGTATTTATTTGGATTGATTATGCACCACTGACCCATATATATAAATAGCCAAGAAAAATAACAGCACTCATGGCCTGACGATTGCATCTAGCATGAAACAGACTGTCGCCTCTAAGTGTTGACTTCTGTGTTCACTTTGATATTTATACACGCTCTATCTCTGATATTGAGCACTTTATCCCATAAATATAGCACATCTTAAGACTATATTTCTTAATATATATATATATATATATTTTTTTTTTTTTTTTTTGAATAAAAACAGATCACTTTAAGGTTCCAGAAGTAAAGTCTGATGATCCAGAGCCCTTTAAAAGGGTTGTGGTGAAATAACTTATTACATGGAACCTTAAAGTGATCTGTTTTTATTCAAACATATTTGCTCTGAATTTACATTGAGCTCTCCGGATATCACCCTCCTTGGGTCTACCCATACAGATTACCTAGTTTTGCATAAACTCTCTCTCTCTCTCTCTCTCTCTCTCTATATATATATATATATATATATATATATATATATATATATATATACCACCCCAAGCAAGGTATGTGCCACTAGTATGCAAGAGGTTACAGAAAGTGAGAGCAGGAGTAAAGAGGGGAGTTTGAGGAAAGAATATATAGAGAGAGATGGGGATCAGGATCAAGGCATCAGAAGATGTAGATTGACATTACATTTGAATATTTGCTATCAGAGAAGCAAGTAGGAGGAAGAGAGTTCCACTGATGGGAAGTGTGAGATAAGAAGCTGTTAAAGTAGAAGAAATTACTATATTTAACCATTTCAACTATGAAATGGTGGGCCCTAAATGTCAACCTAGTTAAATTTGTGCAGTTTGGGAACCAGTGAAAGTAGCTTTTAGAAATGACAGGAGGTAGCCACAGCATGTCTATGAGAGAGTGACTGTAGACAAGATGCCAGATTAAGACCTATCACATTGCATATCCATCTCTGGATTTTGTTCAAGATGAACAGCAAGGGAACAAGACCATATATGGCGGCAGTATTCAATACAAGGACAAATGGTTGATTTGTAGATTTGAAGAATGGAGTCAGGCAAGAAAAACCTTCTGGTGTGACACAGAGAACCAAATGCAGTAGATAAAGGTATTGATTCAATTTGGTTGTTCCACCTCAAGTCAGTGAAAAATGTAAGACTAAACAGGCACAGGGAGGTACTTTTGTGAAGATGAGCATCAGCCATTCTGATGGGAGACAAGAAGGGTTCTCTATGGTGGGTAAATGAGAGCAGTTTCATTTTGGAGGCATTAAAATTTACAAGTTATTTTCTGCCCCAGTCAACAACAAATTGGAGGTCCTTTTTGAGACCAACAGTCAGGTTAGTTTTGACATATATATTAAGCATTTCAACTCGAGCAAGGCAGGAGTGCCACTAGCACGCAAGGGGTTACAGAGAGTGAAAGTAAGAGTAAAGAGGTGGGTGTTTTAGTAAAGGATAAAGAGAAGGACAGGGATCAAGATCAAGGCATCAGAAGATGTTGACTGACATTACATATGAATATTTGTAAGATTATAGTTATCAGGGAAGTAAATAAGAGAGAAAGAGTACCACTGTCAAGAAGTGCAAGAGAAGAAGCTGTTGGAGTAGAGTAGGCAGTTACATTTAACTGTTTTGATAGTGAAAAAGTAGGACTGAGATGCTGACCTAGTAGCATGCTTAAATTCATGCAGTTGGGGTACCAATGAAAAAAGTCATCAGAGTAGTTCCTATGAAAATAATTGTAGAAAAGATAGAGAGAAGCCACATTATCACATTATATATATATATATATATATATATATATATATATATATATATAGACAGATATGACTCCAATCATTTTCTCACAGACGTGATGTGGCTTCCCTCTGTCTGTCTTTTTCTCTGTCTATATATATATTCCCTCTGTCTATACATATATATTACATGATTGAGAAATCGAAAATTACCTCATAAGTATAGACTATTTCAACTAATGGCAATGCATTGTCATTTTTCAGCTCAAATCGTGGACTGATTCTGTGTTAGAAACTTGAAATTAAATTTTTAAAAATATTTAAAAAGACAGCAGTTGAAAAATTGATATTGAGCTAACCAAACAAAATGCCCGAGTGTTGGTAAGGGGAAGGTGGATGTTTTCTGGCTTAAATGGAAAAAGGCTACATAAATTTGACCCCAGATATTAATCCTAACACCTCAAGTTGGGGTTATGAACAAAATTGAAGGGAAATTAAAGGATGGCCTGAAAAAAGAAGTTAAAAAATGAAATTATTAATTATTAGTTATATAACAAAAAACAATAAAATATGAATGATCAGTCGATATAATCTATCTCAATATCTTTTTGCAGTGAGCTAAGTAATTATAATTAAATGGCACCAGTGGCATACTCACCCACTGGGATACTGGGAATTTTCCCAGTGAGTCTCAAAGTCATGGTCCATTGCTTTAGAAATAACTGGAAAAAGTAAAAACTAATAAAATAAAAAAAAAAGAAAAGAATATTGTGTAGATGCTGGGAAGATTTAAATAAGTCTTCTTTGATGCTATAATTTCTTTATTTGATTCCTTTGACTACATTTTGGGATTAATTGGGTCCTTTTGATAGGGCTCTTTTACAAGTTTTCCCAGTAGAAATTTTCAACCGAGTCCAACACTGAATGGAACAGATTAGAACCTCATTTTAAATTAGTTTCATTACTGTGAACCAAGTAAAGAATTTGATTGGCATCATCATGTCTTCAGCAGTAAAGTTCATCTGTTCAAGACATCCTGGATTAAGAGTCTACAACACCTGATTTATCAAAGAAAATATCATTAATCAAAATGGTTGCCATTTCCACAAAAGTCCTGATGGAGCCTTGACTATCCCAAAAATGCAAAGCCTTTTGTACTGCAACAGAATGAAATACTCCCACTTGACAGTATTCTAGTTTTAGACCTCAGCCTGCCCAACTCCACCTGTCAGACACACCATCTTCAAGTATTCTTATATCACAGAACTTTGAAGACATCTTCCCAAACACTTTCTTGTAACTTAGCTTGCATACTCAACAGTCAGAAAAATGGAAAATCTATCATTACTTCGAGCATAAGATCAGTTTCAAGAAAGTGGAAATATATATCAATCAACTGCGCTTTCATTCCTGTCAAATCCAATCATTCTACAGGGTCTTGGAAGTATCATAGAGCTTTTATAAATTCTGATTTCCTTTTCTAGAGAAATATATTTCTCTTGGTTCTATTTGTCTTTTTAAACTAAATATTTAAGAAAAGCACTTACTTTTTTATTTCTTGTTAGGTTTAATGAAAAACTTCAAATAGGACAGCAGTAGTTTTACTGTTGTACTGCAAGGTTTTAGATGTACAAGCAGATGGCATTTCAAATTTCATTCATTTCAAAGTGAAAAATATTCCTTCTATTTTTTAAAAATATTAGCAAATAAGTTAAATTCAAGATACTGACATATTAGTGAGAATAAAATGTAAATATGTTTTAATGTATGATTCTTAGAAATAGAAGATAAGTCAAAATTCTTAGAAGGAAAGAATAGAAAGGGACAGGTTAAGCAAAACACATGCTGGTTATAATAATATAAAATTATTTTTTAGATTCTTACATCCGTCCTTAAGGACCTAAACTGTTTCTATCTGACCTGTGCTTTAGATTAGGCATTTTGCTTATTTGAAGATAAAAAATAAGTTTTATGACTAGTGATACTAATCCACTATACAACACCACCCCTACAAAATTTTTAACCAAATAATTAATTTAGTTAATTTATTTATATATATATATATATATATATATATATATATATATATATATATATATATTTAATTTTGATTATAGGTGCAATTTAATTTATAATTACATGAATCATTCATACAAAAAACAAATATAGAGGTTAATGATTTAAATGGCGAGAATACATCCTTGCAAACAATATCAATAAAATACACCAACCCCGAACCTGTATATGAATGATATGATCCCTGTTTATAAATTCCAGTTTCATAAGGTCTTTTTAATTTTTACAAGCTTTCATCTGTTCCT
>OZ010571.1:31705846-31708346 GCA_963932145.1 Acanthosepion lycidas
ACTCATTTATTTCCACCTCACAAGGTACAGTAGAGAACGAGGGTAGTTTATGTGGTAATAGGATTGAAGGCTCTAAGTGAAATCAGCAGAGAATTTACCACCAACAGACGTGAATTAATTGAATCAATTAAGAAGCATTCTCATTCTGTTGAGTTCTCTTAAAAAAAAAAAAGTAACGTTTATTTGCTTCTGTTGAATACTGGAAATTAGTTAACTCTCCAAAAACTTTACTTTTGAGCTAACCATTATTTTTCACTTATTTTAAAATTCCCTCTGGTAATTCATGTTTTGTCTGAATTTCTGAGACAATTATCTTATATTGTTGCTTATCATTATGTTTTGGCAGCTCTACCATGCAGTTTTTCAAAGCTTTTCCATGGTTAATTCATTTACCCTGTTGAAGGAAATTCTTTATTTTATTCCTTTTTTTTGTTTTGTTATCTTCTTTGAAATTTCTAAAATCACTTATGTTCCTACAATATCTGATATCAAGGTCCAGGTTGGCAGGTTGAACTTCTTTTGAAACTCCATTACTACTAAATTTTGGATTTTACAAATTGTTACTGTAATACTTTTAAAGTAATGTGGGCTAACTGATGATATTTATGAAAAGAAAGTCAATTCAAAATTGTACTGGGCTTTCAAATATCACTCAGTTTGATCCTTGTATTTCCCATATGACAGCCATGCTCAGAACTTGTAGAAGAAAATCGAAAAACTTTAACTATTCCTTATGCTATTTCCCATAGAACTCACACTGAGCAGATATTTGGAACTTTAATTTAATATATGTTTCGATCTAATTAGTAAACCCCATATGCTGTTCATATCCAGGCTGATCCTATTGATTTAATGATTTGCTAATGACAACAAAGATGAGAAAACTGATCAGAAAGAATCAATGAAATTCAAATTATTTAATTAGTTTATTTTTTTCCAACTTGGATATTTCTTCAAACTTTTCGAGTTTTATCTTTAAAAGCCAGAATATTTTTTCCGAATAAATGGCTCAACATCGTGTGTATCATATTATTTTTTGAACCATAATCAATACTGGTTAAACATCTTCAGAAGTTGTTGCTGTTCAGATTTTCTAGCAAAGTCTTGACACTAGCCATAGAAATGGTTGTAGTCAAAAGAATTCCAAAGACATTTTATGGTTATCTTATATTTACAAATGTGCCTTATTTACATTTTTATTTTCATTTACTTTTATTTTACTTTTTTTATGTTGGCCAGTTAATTTTTTAAAACGACATTCGCGATTTAATAATTAGTAAGTTCATTAGTTTAATTAACTCCTCTCAGATTAATGATTAAAATGGCTTTGAGTAACAAGTAACTTGAATACAAAAAACCTTGTCAACTGGCACTGTAGAATCATGAATAAAGAACTTCCTCAAAAAGCAGAAACTACATCACTTGAGGACTTTCAAGAATTAAAATGAATAGAACATCTAACTTGAATACAAAAACTAACATAAGATGTTGATGTCCTACACTACTTCAAACAAAAGGTTAGGCAGAAAATGTCCTTCAATAATAGAAAGAGCAATAACAATGTACTTGAAAAGATTATTTTCCTGAAGAATTGTTATAAGAGAAAGAATTTATAAATTTCAACCAGGAGTAACACTGACTACTCAGCCAATGAATGCTGAAGGTTTCTTTTGTGGTAAAAACCAAAAAAGCATTGGTGTTTATATTAAAGAATACTGCTAATCCTTGTCACCACTTACATGAACACACATTGTCATTTTTGTAATGAATACTCATTGTCACTTTCATAATGCTCATTGTAATAGAAACTTTGTAATTTCAGATACAACTATAGTAATGCCGTTAAACAATACTAGTGTCAGATGCCTTTGAATAACACTCACACTAATAGTACTTGCTCACAAATACTCGCTTGAAAAGTAACCACTGAATAGTGATCTGAATAGTAATCCATATAGTGAACACTGTACTAATTCCTATATATGTTTCCTTTACCATCATGGAATTGTGTTTGCTCTCTAGCGATCTGTGTTCAAGCTCCAGTGTTGGCAGCAACACTTTATTCCTATATAGCAGTTTACTTATAAGAAAATGGCTAATATTACAATTGCCAAGCCATGATACTGATTCTATTTAAACATGGCATCCAATTTTTTAGAGGAAGTTACCTAAAATTTTAAATTTGCAAGCCCTATGATTACCATTAGCCAACAAGGAAGATTTGGCTGAAAGAAGCTTCATATAATAATGAGTTAATTTAATTATTATATTTTACTGACTTGAAGTGGCATCAAATCAATACCTGCATCTATTGCCAGGAAAGTCAGGTTATTGTGTATCATACCAGAAAATTTTTCTCATTGGAATCATTTGCCTATGCATTGAATATTGCTGTCATATCTGGTCTGGTCTGGTGCTCCTGTTATATCTCTCTCAAGATTCTTGACAAAATCCAAAAAAGAATCTGTAATGTTATCAATCCTGACCAGGTGTCTTGACT
>OZ010571.1:31724194-31736694 GCA_963932145.1 Acanthosepion lycidas
TAATATCGTTTTCTCACATATGTTACTATGTGAGAAAATGATATTATTTTTGCACCAACCTAATACAAAAATTACATTTAGTGGGTACACATGTTTGAGTTGATATCACTGTTTTGTAAAAAAAGAAATTAATGTCTCCCTGCCAACCTATTTAAAGTCTGACAAAGAAAATGTAAATGTATCTTCAACAGAGTTCAAAGCTGTATTCCCATTTTAATCTAGGAAACTGCTTAAATGCTAAGCTTAATTTCTCATTAAGATACAAGAAGTCATTTGACTAAAGCAAAGCTCAGTTATCCAACTTAAGAAACTTTCATCTACCATTGAAACTTACAAATTCTTTTTTGAAAGTTTATTTTCATACCCTAAACATAAAGCAATTTTCAAGGAACTAATAAATTTTTTTACATATAGTCTTCAAAATGCCCCAATAAATGTTGTACATTTCTTAAATAAGGTAACTGGATCTTGCTTTGCTCTTATGGCTTCTTGTAGCTTAATGATAAACAACACTTTTTTAAAGATCAAGCTAGACTAGTACACAGGGGGTTACAGGGAATCAAAGTGAGAGAAAGACTGAGTATAGGGAGCACTAGGACAAAAGATTTAAGAAAATAGAATATGGTGATTGACAATGCATTGGAATTTTTTAAGAGAAACAAGTAAATGGAAGGGAGTTCCACAGAAAGGAATTACAATAAAAAAAAAAATGTTCAAGTAGAAGTAGCAGCTGCATTTATCTATTTCAACAGTTTTTGAGTAGCACACTTAATGTAGTTGGGCATCTGAGAAAAATACTCAACAGAACAGTTGCTATGAAAACATTTGTAGAAAAGACAGAGGGAAGCCACATTACATCAGTCAGAAAGTTGCTGAAGTTAAAATGCTAAGTTATGATCACTGACATTATGGGTTCTTCTTTTGATTTTGTTAAGAATGTTGAGATGAATAGCAGGATCACCAGATCAGATATGGCATAAGGTTCTAATACACAGGTGAATGGCAGATTTGTAAATATGCAAGATGGACTTGGAAGGGAAATATAGCTTGAAAGATGTTTGTCAGATGAAAAAAAGGAAATACAAATTCAATTCATGCTTAGTGGGTACATTTTCTTTATTAGGAATTTTGATCTCTAGGCTGTTAGTCACTGAAAAACAAGGATGTTTATTTAAAGATATGTACCCACTAATATATATATATATATATATATATGTGTGTTTGGATGTGTGTAAATATGTATATGTGTATGTGTTCATAAATTTAGATAGGTATGTGTATATATACATATATATATATATATATATATATATATATATATATATATATATATATCAGTTCATGTATATGGGGTTGCATATATATTTGTATATGTATATATGTATTTATGAATTTATATATGTCACATGTAAGATATAGTTGTATGAATATATATGTATACATGGATGTTTGTTTATGTATATAGAGTTCTAATGGAAGCAAAAACGTTTTATTACCTGTTAATCTTACTTTTTCTTGAAATAATTTCTAATTAGACTTGAAAGATTAGGAATTTTACTCATCTGGAGATAATCTCACTTTGAGTTAAAGAAATGTTACTCTTTTTTCATGATATTAAAAATATTAAAATTTAAAATATTTTTTGAAATTTAAACACTTAATTCACCATCTAACGTTAACTGTAAAATTTAAGAATTTATACCTTTTACCTGCTTGTCAAAATATAATTTACTATAATGTTTATTTCTAGAGATGTTATCATAATTTCTCTTTGAGTTGTGTAGAAATCCATGTGTGTGTGTGTGTGTATGCATGTGTGTTGAGGGTGGTACTGTCTGAAATTGAGATGCAGTTCTGAAAGATATATTTTTAAAAATCAAATTATGCCAATCAGTTAACCTTAAGCTCCATCATAATCTAGAAAAAGGGGAATATTGACATTAATTTTTTTGCTAGTCTTTGTCTTGACATTTATGGCCCTCCATGACATCCAGCCGATTTTGCTCTATGTAACTCTTCTCCTTTTATCACTCTTTTTTGTTAATGCTGTTCTTGATTTTCTACCATTCATTCAGACTTAAGCTGTTTACTCTTTGTTTCCCTGGCTTATCACCATATCAAGTTGAAACATCAGTTCCCATACAATCACCAAATTAATCAACATTGAGCTTCGTTACAACATTGACAGGTGACTGCTTGATGATACCAGGTGTTGTAATCTTGGATGTGCAATTGGTGTAATGGACAATGGCTTGGAATCGCAATTCCTGTTGAGTTCATTATATTCACATGTACAAATACCATTAGGAAAGGCATGAAGCCCATTATCCCTCTACAATGGGTTAATTAGTAAGACTTGTATAAAAAAAAATCATTATTATCAACCTTCTCCCAAATAAAATTTTTAAAATCTAAAAATATTTTCTGGTTTTAAATAACCTGCAAAGAGATAAGCCTTAAAAACTTATCCATCAATCAATCAATCTTTATTTCCTTGTGTTTCTCATGCCTTCAGTATTCCCTGTGAGTATTAAATTTTCCAAGCATGCAAAGAGTTTGTTCAGCATTCACCACCATAATAGGAGGATTGATATAACTTGATAGTTTAGCACTCTTCTTTGTCATGAATTTTTCTGTTTCTTAATCTATACCCTGTGATATGTGACTTCATTTGCTGTACAAAACATTAATCTTGCCACTGAAGGTAACTCTGATCTTTGAATTTTAATTTTAATTTTAAAGATGTGTTTTCATATCCTGTTATGGCAACAGAAAAAAACCTTTGAATGAAAGTAACAATGAGGTTACTGTAATAGAGAGGTCTTGTAAATAATGCAGTGGAAAGAGAAGTAATATTAATAATGCAGAGTGTAAAAAGTTCATAGCTCGCTTATCTTTTGTAAGGTAAATTTTGCTATTCGAAAGTACCTAAAGATTCTGAGGTCACATTTTCTTTTCTCTGTTACAGCAACTCCCAGATATTTAAATCCTTTACCTTACTTAAAAACTGATGACTGATTTCAGAGGAATGATAATGTTCAGTATTTTTTGATACTTACAAAAACTTACTTTCTCATACATATGTATAAGATTTTCAGAAAATAAAAGTAGGAAATATATAAAATGGGACACTGAGTTCAACACTAAGTTTCATGCTTGAACCCAATCTTCAGATAGCTTGAAGATTGTGTTCCAGTATGAAACAGTCTGTCACTGCTGGGTGTTGACTTTAGTGTCCACTTTTATATTTATATACAGTCTTTCCTTAATATTAAGCACTTTTTACCAATAAATATAGCATACCTTAAAACAATATTTTTGTCATATAAGATGTGTGTGTATGATTTTATGTAAAATTAATGTGTGTTCTAATCATAATTTTGTCTTTTTATTTTAGGTAAGTTGATTCAGCAGAAAGAGGGCAGTACTGATGCCAGGCTTTCTTGAATGTCTGTAAGTCATACAAATATATATATATATGTAATACAAATCAATATTTTATCAAATTACTTAAAACATTTTTTGAAATAAAAATGCAGAAATTTCTTTTTAAACAAAATGCTCCTTTTACATATCTTGACAGATCAAACATTTTTATGTCACTATTTACAGAAAAAAGAGCAGGTTTTATTTTACCAAAATCTGAAATGTTACTTAATTCTGCAACATCCTGAGTTATTTCTATGATTTTCAGGTTGTAATAATGCAGCAGCCTAGCAGTCTTAATTTTTAATGTTAGTTTTTGAATTGATGTATCACATCTTCCATCTTGACACTGATGATGGCATTGCCCAGATGTTTACCATCTAGGACACACCATTCTCTTTATACAAGTTCAGATCACTCTGATTTGCTCCATTTTCCAAATGTATAGAGACAGTTTCACTTTAACAGCTTTTTTTTCCAAGAATTACTAGATTGTCAGATAGTCTCCTTCATGGCTGCTTCAGTGTTCATCTCTTTGATTTAATGGCAATTTATTACCAACTGTTCTCATTTTCATAATCATCACTTCCTATGTCTTTCATACCTATCAAACTTCACATTCATCACAACCATTTTAAAATTAACTTTCTTCCTTGAGTGCCTCTCAAGCCTTATACTGAGTAAACTTTAGTATAAAAAAATGTGACTATATTTTTTTAAAAGCCCTGACACCAAGTGACAGAGTTAAAAGAATATGCATTGTTACTGTCAAAACAAAACCATTTTCTAACCGTCTTCAGATCTAAAAAGTCAGCAGAAAGATGATCTTACCATCAGTTTTGCCAATTTTAATAATAGTTCTAAGAATTATGTAATTTTGGTTTTTGCTAGTTTTGCCAATTAAATATCACTAATTCCAAAATATTTGTTTACTTTTTGTATGTCAAAAATGGATTCCATCCATGTATGTAATTACTCTGGAAAAACAAAGATTGTAATTAAGTTGTTAAAATTTGACAAAATGTCTTTGAATGGAAACACTGCTTCTATTAAATAATAATGAAGTACAGAATATCTTTGGAATCCAACTGAAAAAAAAAAATTATCTTTTAAGATTAAAAAGAATGTTTCCATAGTAAAGTAAATTATATTTTAAATAATGTGAATTGCATAATTGCAGTTTTGTTGGTCAAGATGAATTATTATTATATTTTTTTTTTTATGCATGTAATGAAGTCAGGTAGTAAAAGTCTTAAATATTTAAAAAAATTTATGAGAAATGTTTGATATTTTCCATTTTACTCATAGTTAAATAAGAAAAAAATATAGTGGTTCTTTCCTTTTCCAAAAGAAATTATTTTTATAATTTCAGTCGAAACATATTTTGAGTGTTTTCTTCCAGATTTTTAAATAATCAACCTGAAGCTTATAAAATAATTTACAATATGAAAGCCATTATTAGATTGAGTAAGACAGGCACTGAGACATTAATCTGTGTCAGAGTAAAAAAAAATCTTCTTTGGGCTTTGATTTCTTTTCCTTTTACAATAACATTCACCCCATACAAGACCCAAGAGCCACCCGAGATAGAGAGTTAAAAAATAAGATCTAAAAGGCACAGTTTATAGAGAAATGTTAGCCCTAGACTTGAACAACTTAAGAGTGTAGTGATGTGGGATGTATCCTCTTGGGAGTCAGTTTCACAAAGTGGTTTGTGGGAAAAATATAATAATAATAATAATAAGCTATTTGAGTAAAGCAATGAAATATGAGGGGAATGAGGGTTGGTCACTAAAATGTGCTTAGTAGTCTTAGAAATTGTGACAGTAACAATACGTATGAGGCATTTTGTCTTTGAGAAAGGGATCATAGAGTGGAAAATAATTTATCACCAACAAGGTTGTGTGGACTCTTTTGAATTTTATTAAAGCTAGAAGAATTTTTATTCAACATTTGAAAATGGAGTTCACAAACATGTATTGATTTCAGATAGGCCTTTTGGTGATAGTACTAAACTAACCCAGTTGCTTTAGTTACTAATAACTCTTTTTAGAGTCATTATGAACTTTCGATTAAGAAAAATGATACAATCTTGTTTTCAATCAACAGTATTTACTAAAACTGAAAGTTGGCAGAGTAGAAAATACTTAAGTCCTAAAGAAATGTCTGAGAAAAATGTTTCTAACTGCAAATCTATGTCCATTCCTTTTAGTAAAAAAATAAAATTCTAGCTGTATCAATCGTTTGTTGAGTTGCAATATTTTTCTTTTTGAAGTCTCAGTGCTGGAGATTTTAGATGTTAGTTTTCTCTTTATGTTCTACTCACATTGACTTGATAGACTTTTTAGAAGAATGAGTGTTTTTGAAGTTGTTAGTGTATGCATTTTATTGATTGGTTATTTTTTTTAATTTGGTGTTTGTTATGCCTTCTGTGATTGGTTGTGATCTTTATAAATCTCACAAAGGTGAGTAACTATGACTGGCTCTAAATTATGGCTTGAGTCTGAAAAATATGACAAGAAAATCAATTTTATCATACTAGGGAAAATGATTTTGTATGAAATGGGAACTATCGCAGAGAGGTAATGAGGTAAAGTTGCAAATACATATCCCTCTATGCTTGTTAATTTAGATGATTTACTAGAAAACATAACATTTTCTAAGTCTACAAGTTTAACTATTCGAATGTAATTATTTAAAGTTAATTATAGAAATAAAAAGTGACATTATTTTCAAAATTTTAAATTAAATAATTTTGTGTGTGTATACCAGTAATTTCATAACCTAATGGGTGATAAAAACAAAAGCATTTAAAAAAACTCTGTCATTCTCCTAAACTGGTTGACAACCAAAGCTAGAGCACAGCATTTTCCCTGCTATTAACCTCTCGGTGAAAAAGAGAGATGGGCTCCTTCAGGTGGTTTTACCCTAGACACACCAACTGCTATAGCTGCAGTACATGTGGTGTAACCACCACTTTAATAGGTGACAGGACTCCTAATCATATATGCAATGGCTTCAACTGGAATTTGTACTTGATATGCCAACCCAACTTTCTATGCTGGTAACCACTATGCTACACACCCCCCCCCAATAATTCACAATGTTATTTCTTTATAAAGAAAAATGAATAATTTATTTTTTTGTTAGAATGTATGATATAATTATTAGGAAAAATGTGTCTTCTTAATTAAGCTTATAAGCAAATATTAATATTAATTGAGTGAATGAAAAATATGTAAATGAAGCAATTTTGTCATCTTTTTCTCTATACAAGACATTTCCTACATTTCCTACACTATGGTCAAAATGTTCACACTTTTATGAATTATTATTGTTACTGTTTCACTTCTTGGGGCTTCAATGTAGTGATTACATGCTGAGACCCTTCTCTATTGAACCCTATTAATTATCTGTTAACTAGAAGTGTAGTGTGGCATATTGATATGACACAAGTCCTGGGTAATGGTGGTCAGTTTCTTCTGTGTTGTTTATCCTCTGTAACTGTTATATTCCGTGTTAATAATGAAATAAGTAAAGGTTTATTGTAAAAAACCAATACAATAAGAATAAATGTAACACTTATGCCCAAGGTCATCGCAAGTCAATACAGTAGTTTATGCTACTATTAGAAGTTTGGTAGTTCTCGCATAATCTGAGTTGTACTCAACTGATCCCAGCTAGTCTCCATAGACAGTTGACTTACAGATACTTATAGGCAGTTACTACCTATAGTGTAGTCATTCATGGAGGTGACAGGTTATTCCATTACATCAGTAACATTTTCAGCAAAGCTTCTTTGGGTCACAGTCAAAGATGCTTTCTGCAGAATAATAAAACTCCTTTCTTATAAGGTACACAAATCATTTCATCCTTTGCTGGATTATCAATGCTGAAGAGATCTTTTTGCTTTGTGTGTGGATGGTGTTAGTTTTCAAGATCTGAAAACAAGGAAGTTCTATATTAATTTGTCTGCTGTCCTGTTGCCCCAGTGATCAGATTTCGGCACTGCAGAAAAGGAAAACAATATAAGAGAACAGAGAGGAAAACAAAAATTTGTGATCTATAAATATGTATGTATATAAAAGAAGTTGAAAGAGGTTGGAAACTGAAATATGCAATGTGCAAAGAGAAGAAATTGACAAAATGGTAAAACTCTGTAATGGAATAATCTGCATATTTATTCAATCAGATATTAGAAGAATTAGGAGTAAATATTCCTCAGTAGTAGTTTTAATAATGTTTGATGTTCATTTGCAACCAGAAACAAAGAGAGATGAGATGAAAGGAAACTTAGCTAGTGTAAGCTTCAGTCAGAGCATTTTCTGACCAAATTAAACCTACTAAACGCATATTCTTAAGGGCATGGACAAATCGGTGACTTTCAACCCCTGTATAATTATATATGCAAATAGATTAAAACAAAGAATGAATTAACTGATAGAACTCTTTGCAGAGAATACATTTTCTAGAATATTAGTGCAACTATGTTTGAGTAAGGAAAATACAAAATGTCTTAACTTAACATCATTGATAATGTGACTGTTGATTTTTCTATGATAGGTATACTTTTGCTGGTTTGCAGGAAGATAGTCTTCTTATATATGCTGTGTCACTCAAGGATGTGGATATTTATTACTCCCTATGACTTCGTGTCAGTCATAGCACTAAGCAACTTTTTTCCTTTCATTATCACTCCTACTTAGTTAAGGTATTTCTTGTTTCCCTTGATTCTCTAGCTTTCACTATGCCCTGTGGATATTAAATTCTCCAACACCACTTTCCTCATTATTTGTTCAAAAAATTTTTCCTTTCTGTTTCCATTTTCCTTAAAATTTTGTCTTTGTTTCTATAACAGAGATAAAAAGCTTGTTCTTCATGGTTATTTTAAAAGTAATCCCTTTTAAAGGAATCAAGGAAAGCATTTTAAAAATATGGAAATTGAGTTGAAAGATTGAAATACTTGGGGTTCAGGCAAGGCACATTTTAAAAAGAGGTTGATTTTTGAACTTATAATTTATAGAAATGGAGTAGTTAAATCTGCTAATAAAGCCCAAGATGCTGATTTTCTAAGCATAGCTTAGATGTGGCACAAGGCCAAAAGTAGGGGGCCAGTGAGGATCAAACACACTTTTCAGTCGTAACTGATCTAGTGAGACAAGCTTGCTAACCATTACACCATGTTGAGGTGTCCTATATGGTTATTTTCTAAGTGTGGCACAAGGCAGAAAGCATGGGGCGCCCAGTGATGATTGAACTCATTACTCAGTCATAATTTTTCTAATGAGACAAGCTTGTCAACCATTGCACCATGTTGGGATGCCCAAAATGATTTTTTAAGCTAGCTTAGATGTGGCACAAGGCTGAAAGTTTGGGACACCCAGTGAGGATCGAACTCACTACTCAGTCATAATAATTCTAGCAAGTCAAGCTTGCTAACCCTTACACCACCTCAAGGTGCCCAAAAGAAGATGAAGAAATATAAATTTCTGTATGAAACATAAATGTCCTCATCATTTAACTTTGCTAAGAGGTTCTTTAAAAGTGTGTAAAGTGAAAACAAATTTTCCCTTCTTCCCAATGATATGAACAAGAGTTAAGTTTTTAACTGAGCAATAAAAAAAACAGTTTGGTTGCCTAGCAGTAACACTTGTATCTTGCAGCTTGAATAAATTCATTGATAAAAGATTCACTATAGTAGTTCTAAGATGTTCATCTTAGAACTTACTGTGTTTAGAGGCCTTGTTAAATGCCATTGTTCCAAGATGCTTTACTTTAGTTCAGTGGACATCAATTGACTCACCTCCTTTGTTACCCACAACCACATGGAGACTGACTGGAGGGACATATAAAAGGACAAAGAAATAATACATCTTACTAACATGTTAAAGGAATTTACTAGTTTTACTGGTACTGCATTATTTGTTTTTATGTGTTTACCTGATTATGTTAAACTTTACAAACTTTCATTTTACAGAACTTGGTTTTGATGTGAAGCACGAACGTACTGGATGTTATCATAAGTCTATATCTTTGTTGACACTATATAACAATGCTATTTTATCATGAAACAATGTGAAGTAAGAACCTACTGAATATTATCATAAACCTATCTCATTGCTAACACTATGTAACTATACTGACTATTTTGAAGTTAGATAATTCCTTTGAAACTTGTTCCGCTAGGGGAATTTTGATTAAATTTATAGAAATTGGAAAAGTTAGTCAATGGCTGCCTGAGATTCTGCAAATTAATAGAAATTTTGGTACCAATTACTGACTTTTTTAAATCATTTCACCCAAGCAAGGCTATAAAGTCACTATGACAATGTGGTTAGTTAGTATGAAAGGCTGAGAGAACAATAACAAAATGGGAATTAAGAAGTCAAAAGATAACAAATGACATTGCATTTAAATTTTTGAAGATCAAAGCAAGAGGCTGAATGAAAGTTCCACAAATGAGAAGTGTGAGAATAAAAACTGTTAACATAGAACTTGTGAATATATCCAACCATATCAATTGTAAAATAAGACCTATTTTCCAACCTAGCATTGTACTTAAATTCTAAAGTCAAGGTAACAAAAAGGAAAGCTTATCAGAAATATTACCATGAAAATATTAATAGAAAGCCACAGCGAAGATATGCTATTGAAGTGAGAAAGTGAAGATGCCAGATCAGGGCTGATAAAATTGTAGACACTTTTTTGTATTTTATCAAAAATCTCCAAATGTACAGGAGAGCACCAGAACAGATTTGGTAGCAATATTCAATGCATGGATTGAATAGGAGACTTACAAATGTCTAAGATATATTCTGGCAAGAAAAATTATGACATTGTGAACTGACTTCCCTAGCAGTAACCTCAGTAATTGATTCAATATTGTTTCCACTTCATCTCAGTGGAAAACGTTAGTGCAAGACAACTTGTACTGGAAGAGAAGAATATGCTGAATACCAAATTTAGAAGAAAGTGGGGATCAATGGTGATCAGATAGAATTCTTCTCCTTTATGTTCCATGTTTCTTAAGGATGTAGCCAGTCATGGCTCTCCACAACTTCCTGTACCTTGTAGGTCTTAATAAATTTTATCTTTCTGTTATTTCTCCAAAACCCTGTTCTGCCATCCATTTACTCAAACTCATTAAGTTCTGTAATTGTTTTCCTGTCTCTCTTGCTTTCAATCTATGCTATGAGTATGAAATTTTTTTCATCCATCTTTCCTCATTATGTGCCCTAGAAATTTTAACTGTTTCTTCCAAATGTATGAACTTCTTTTTTCTCTAAATCTTCATTGTTACTCACATGTTCAGCCATGGTATACTTGGCATCCTTCTTTAGAACCATGATTCTGTTACTCACATGTTCAGTCCATGGTATACTTGGCATCCTTCTTTAGAACCATGATTCTGTTGCTCACATGTTCAGTCCATGGTATACATGGCATCCTTCTTTAGAACCATGATTCTGTTGCTCACATGTTAAGTCCATGGTATACTTGGCATCCTTCTTTAGAACCATGATTCTGTGGCTCACATTTTCAGTCCATGGTATACTTGGCATCCTTCTTTAGAACCATGATTCTGCTGCTCACATGTTCAGTCCATGGTATACTTGGCATCCTTCTTTAGAACCATGATTCTGTTGCTCACATGTTCAGTCCATGGTATACTTGGCATCCTACCTTAGAACCATGATTCTGTTGCTCACATTTTCAGTCCATGGTATATTTGGCATCCTTCTTTAGAACCATGATTCTGTTGTTCACATGTTCAGTCCATGGTATATTTGACATCCTTCTTTAGAACCATGATTCTGTTGCTCACATGTTCAGTCCATGGTATACTTGGCATCCTTCTTTAGAACCATGATTCTGTTGCTCACATTTTCAGTCCATGGTATACTTGGCATCCTTCTTTAGAACCATGATTCTGTTGCTCACATTTTCAGTCCATGGTATACTTGGCATCCTTCTTTAGAACCATGATTCTGTTGCTCACATTTTCAGTCCATGGTATACTTGGCATCCTTCTTTAGAACCATGATTCTGTTGCTCACATTTTCAGTCCATGGTATACTTGGCATCCTTCTTTAGAACCATGATTCTGTTGCTCACATTTTCAGTCCATGGTATACTTGGCATCCTTCTTTAGAACCATGATTCTGTTGTTCACATGTTCAGTCCATGGTATATTTGACATCCTTCTTTAGAACCATGATTCTGTTGCTCACATGTTCAGTCCATGGTATACTTGGCATCTTTCTTTAGAACCATGATTCTGTTGCTCACATGTTCAGTCCATGGTATACTTGGCATCCTACCTTAGAACCATGATTCTGTTGCTCACATGTTCAGTCCATGGTATACTTGGCATCCTTCTTTAGAACTACATCTCCTATTCATCTCTGAGGAGATTGTCCAGCATTCACTGCCATGTAGTTGGTCAGATATCATGAGACAATTTAGTACTCGTTTCCTTGTTTCTAGCAAATATTAGTGGATCTAATTTCATATGGCATTGAAAAATCACAGATGTATTTATTACCTGGATCAATAGACTCCTGAGGAAAGCCAGAGGGCACAGCTGCTGAAACAATGTGATAATAAAACAGAAAGAATTGAAAATAATAAAAATAAAATAAAAACAGAAGGATTGATTGTATTGAAGCAAGCTCAAGGATTTCAATATTTGCAATGTATTCTTCTTTTATGAGTGATCATAGCTTCTCCACAACTTGATGTTTCTTTCGCTCTTTGTAACTTTTGATACTTTATTGTTATATTCCATGCTCATAGGAATATATACTTGAAAAACTCAGTGAATAAAATAAGTAAAGTTTTATTGCAAAAACTCTTACAATAAGAAATAAGGTAACAGTTATGTGCACAATTGTCGCAAGTCAATCCAGTTGTGAGTGCTTCTATTGAAAATTCGATAGTTCTTACATAAGTCTGAGTCATAGGCTCCATAGTCCATTGACTTACAGATACTTATAGGAAGTTACTACCTATAGTGTAGTCACTCAGTGTGGTGACAGGCTATTCCATTACATTATTTACATTCATCTCTCTAT
>OZ010571.1:31741694-31859194 GCA_963932145.1 Acanthosepion lycidas
CCTCAGGTTTTGTAAAGGATGAGTGCCATTGAAAAATATTTAAAATAACTGAGATTAAGGGAAGTGGTTCAGGCCAAAAAACATTTTAGCATCTCTTATCATTATCCTTCGTATCTTGATGCCACATATGATCTCATGCTCCTTCTATATATTTAGAGAGCCTTGATAAAATCCATAGAAAAATCTTCACTGTCATTTTGTCCTGACCTGTTATCTCGGTTTCAGTCACTTTCCCACCACCATAATGTAGTTTCTCTGTCACTTTTTTATAAATAGTTTCATGGTAATAGTTTTGATGAATTTTCTTCTATGGTGTGAAGACTCTATGAATTTCAGTGCAGCACTAGATTGGCCACAGGATCTAATCATTTTACAGTTGTAATGACTAGATATAATCATGAGTTCTATACAGTTTCTTTTCTCACACTTCTCATTTGTAGAAATCTCTTCTGGCTTCTTACTTTCCAGTTAAGTTTGATCTTATAAAATATAAGTGCAATGCCAATTGTTATTTTCTATCTTCTTAATTTCTGTTCTTTTTTTTCCTCCTTAATAATTTTTTGTTTTTCTTACATTCTTTCACACTCTGTAACCCCAGCATCTTAGTGGATTTGTTACCTTGCTTGGGGTGAAATGGTTAAAAGAAAAAATCTGTGGAAGACGTATTACAAGAAACTCGGCAGCTGCCTAAACCTACAGATTGTATTCAAAATTATACGTTCTATGCTTTTTCCTATAATTACCATTTTTTTTTTCATTTCACACCAGCCAAGACAGGAATGCCACCTGCACAACAAGGAGTTACAGGAAGTGAAAGGGAAAAAGAAGATTGAGAATTGGGAGTATTGAGGAAAGGACAAAAGATGAAGGGAATTCAAGAAAACAGATGCTGCATTTAAATTTTTGAACATTGTAGTTATCAGGGAAGCAAGTAAGCAGATGTGAGTTCCACAGGTGGGAAGTGCGAGAAAAGAAACTATTGGATTAGAAGTGGTAGTTGAATTTAGCTATTTCAACAGTAAAATGGTGGGACCTTGTTGCCAATCTAGTAACACTCTTAAATTCATGTAGTCAGGATACCAGGGAAAAAAACCTTGTCAGAGCAGTTACCAGGAAAATATTTGTTAAAAAGAGAAAGGTAAGCCATGCTACATCATTGAGCAAGATTCCTAGTCAGATCCTTAAAACAATTATAACAATATACTATATAAAAAAGGATATTACCTCCACCTGTGGCAAACTGAGCAGCTCACTATGCCTTAAGGATTTCAGACATATTGCATTATTATGAGATGCCACAATTGATCCAGGCTGCTGGGTGGTTTAGATGTTTTTATGAAGTCACTATATTTAGTATCTGTCTATATTTTTGAAATAAGGTATTATGTACACTTTTTACATTAATCGAACTATTGTCCTCATCTTTGTTGCCATATTTATCACAATTTTTCAACCATTGTATGCTCTGGCCTTCTTCAGGTGGTTGGAATGTCAAACTGAACCCTTTATTTTGCTCACTGGGGTAGACTGTTCTAGTTCCACGTACCAGAGAAAAGCAATAATAACAACAAAAATTACAATATGAGCTCTGGTAAAAACATTACACTGGTAAAAAAATGGTTGCTGAAGACATTAGGTTTATGATACCTAGAAATTCATACACAGATGTCCTCAAGGACACATGGCACAGTGGATAAAGGTGTTAGTTAGATCTGGTGACAGGACCCAAACAGTGTGAGTTAAACACAGGGTGTTAAACGTGATAAATATGGCAACAAAGATGAGGACAGTAGTTCAAATAATGTAAATAGTGTCACTATATTTAGATAGATTGTCAATCAAGGCTGAAGATCTATCTATTAGCATGCCAGCTAATCTTGAATTCAGATTTTCTTCTCGACTTGTTGCTGACCCGATAATCTAATCCAACCTTCTACTTAAGGTGTAGCTTAGGTAGGGGAGGAGAGAATCAAGATATTCAGACCTTTTACACGAGTGTGAAAGCGAATGCAATAATAATAATAATAATAATAGAAGTTATGTGACAGAATATTTGTTCTTATTGCAAGCTTAGCAAATGCTACATACAATGTTTATTTTTTTCTTTGTTTAATAAATCAGGATCTTTAGACTTTTTACATGACGGTAAAACAAGTGAGTTTCACTTTTTAGTATCCTAATTGCCAGAATCCCTAATCCTTATATCTTGCAACTATTATTAAATATAACTGGAATTATTTCTGAGGTTGACTGAAACCAAAGAATCTGAAACTTTGGATACTTGCATATTCATATTGGAATACATACTAGAAAGAAAGAATTGATGGGATCTACTTTACGTTATCTTGCTACCATTTCAAAATCAGACATTTTCATCGTAGTGTAATTATTTCCAAGCCAAAATGTATGTATGCTTTTGAGAAGACTAGCTATTACTGTCCTTTTTCTGTTTCTTTTTGTGTATATATGTGATAAAGATTAGCAAGGATTGTGTAAAATTGGGTCTGTGACTGTCGTTAGGGTAGAGATCATGAACTCAGTCAAGCACCGAAGGATGAATGTTAAAGAGATGATAACCATATTTAGCTCGAAGAAACATCTGGAATGAACCCAAAATGCCAGAAAAAGAAATCAATAGGATCTCTTAAATAACACCTTTGATCTTTCTACTTCAGAAAACTTCATGTGTACATTCGTTGAGACAAAGTTGTGTCTGCATAAAGAAATGTGTGTCTTTATATGCATACTGAATTGTGTTTAGAAATGTATGTAAATATGTATTTGTATGTTCCTATATAGATTATTCATTGTGTGTAGTAAGACATTTTTTTTTCAAAATTAGATATAGTCATTGCTTATATATTTGTATATTTTATACATATGCATGAATTGACTCGCATGCATGACCAGTTTTTTTTTCTGAAAGGGAATCTGAAAATCAATCTTTGAGCAAAATAACCCAAATCAAAAACTGTAAAAAAGGCCACAAATAACCTTTGAAACATTGCCCTTTTACATATTCCTCTCATTTTCTGTCAGTTCTATTTAAATCAGAACGTTCATATTTTTTCTGATCATTTAAATAAAACTAAGGTTTCCACTCTGCTTTAATTTAAAATTCAGTTCAGCATTTCATATATTTTCTTTGCTCATATTTTCTTCTCTGAGGTTTTATTTGGTACTTCCTTTTTTTATATTTAGTCAGTATATTGTGTCTTTTTTTTAAAATCATATTACCCCATTCAAGGCAATAAAGCCACACAGACACAAGGGGTTAATGAGTGGGAAATAAGAAAAAAGAGAAACATTATTAAAGAGTGAGAACAATAGAAGAGTAATTAAGACAGTATATAACAGTTGACATTGCATTTAAATTTTTGAAAATCAAATTTGTCTGGAAAGTATGGAGAAAACCTTGCTGACAATCTAGGACTACACTTAATTTCATAAAGTCTAGATACCATAGCAAAGAGCAATTCCTATGAAAATATTTATAGAAAAGGCCAAGGAAGGCAACCTTAAAGCAGTGAGAAAGTGACTGAAATGAAGACACCATGTCAGGAAAAATAATACTGCTGATTCTTGTTTAGATTTTATCATGAATCTCTAAATATACAGCAAGATCACTGGAAGATATGTGGCAGCAATATTCAAAGCATGGGTGAATGACAGACTTATAAATATGTCACATAGTTTCAGGAGAGAAAAACTATCTGGCACAGCACAGCGAACTATCTTTCTTAACAGCAGACCTAGAAATGAATTTAGTATACTTCGTCCATTTCATATCAGTCAAGACTATTAACCTAAGAAGGCACATCACTCTCATAGAGGTTAGTATAAGCCATACTTTCAGGTGATTAATTTTCTGATTTTTTTAATCAAAAGCTAAAATTTTTAAGTTTATTTTTTTAACAAAATAAATGTTGCATCATTATTTGCCGTATTTCAATGTCGGACTACTGTTCACATCATTATATCAATCGACGTAACCTACAGGGAATTCCAAACTGAACTCTTTATTTAATCTATGGAGTAGACTATTCTGTTTCTACTTCCCATGCTTAGGGATATCTCATCTAGTCCTTATTTATAATACTGCTCAGTTATTGCTTGCCCTGCTTTCACTGAGTCAAAGTACACACTGCCTGGCCCAGGGATTGAACTCACAATTACTGTCACCAAATTCATGAACAAGAGCTTTAATCCACTAGCCTGTTTTTCCTGTAGGTCACCTGAATTACTATACACCTGATGAAGGTTGGGATACACAACAGACATAATATTGTGATAACAAAAACAAAGATTAAGGCAATCATTTGAATGTAAATAATGATATCTCCTCATCTCTGGAATTCAGACTGACTTCTTTTTCTTTTTTTTTTTTTTTTTTCCATAAAGTGCCACAAGATAAAAACCATGTCTTGAATCATTGAAAATCTTTTCAATAAGGCATTTTTCATTGACATGATGCAGAGATCTGCACCCGAAATAGGAAAATAATAGATCTTTTTTTATGACATTGAACCCAGTTAATGCAAGTCGAATTTTACAGGGTTTTCAGCTTCAGGACATATTCTCAAAGCTTTCAAGGATAACAGACTTACAAATTCTGTCATTGTATACATTTTTTTTTTCTTTTTGCATTTCAAAGCTTTCAAATCATTGAAAACACCTGAATAGCTATAATGATTGAACAGATGGTCTTTCAAGGAAAAAAATCATATATCTGAGAAAAGAAAACACAGTGGAACTTGAAGTGATTTTCCTACAATGTTAATGATGATGATAACATGATATGAATAATTTTCTCAATTATCTTTCTTTCATTGATAACTTCATTATGTTTAAGATATTTCTTACATTTAATGTATATTGTTACAAGTTATAACTCCTCTCTCCAAAACCTTCCACCTCTTATCCTGTATCCTTCTTTATGTAAACAGTTTTGTACAACAGGGAGATTTTTTAATAACTCTTCTTACTTTGATTGCTATATCTTGATATACTGTTTTTTATTTATACCTAGCATGTGGACATAGTGGTAGACACAAAACTTAAAGAAATATTTAAATAATCCAGGAACCAGTTCTGCAAACATCTGTAATATTTTAAACTGATTCCTACAAATTGGTGTGTTCTATAACTGTATATATTTAAGCATATCTTAAAAGATAACTGTATATATTTGAGTATAGTGTAAGTTTTTATGATCAGCTTTTACGCCAAAAATAGGGTGTTACATGATACACACATAAGTTTTTTGAAGAGGTCAAGAATCATGTATTTTTGGCAACCAGTTGAACTATAAATAGGTAAATCTTTTCTGGGGGGCGTGTAAGATTCATGCCTGAAAATTCTTGGGTCAGACTATGCCTGAAATTGGCTTATACACATGTATATATAGTATTATAAAGCAAATTGTAATTAAAATATTCCTTCTGTAATTTTATACATTAACAGTGTAAGATATGGAAATAACACTGTTATTGATTGCAGACTCAGACAAGAAGCAAAAATGATGGAGTAATCATTAACTCTAAGAAGAGAGAATGTATGATTGTCAGCAAAAGGCACAACTCAAGCTATGAGCTACATATTGGTCAAGTTAAAATCAAACAAGGTACAGGCCTTTAACTATCACTATAGGATAGATAACAGAAAATGTGACACAGAAATCTGAAGACACACTTGAATAGTAAAACTTGCATTCCAGAAACTAAGGAAAGTATAAAGATAGGGAGATTCATTAGAAACAAAGGATGTCCTTGTATATGGTTGTAAATGTTCAACAACTTCTCATAAATGAATAAGAGACTTAGAGCAACAGAGATGTTGTTCTGTTAATGAAAACTAAGAATATGCTGGACTCAAAATGAGAGCAACAAGGAAGTTTTAAAGAAAGTGGAAACTGAATGCAATAAAATAAAATATTTAAAATCAGAAATTAATAGTTGAAATTTCTTTAACAAATAATCAGGATTGGTTTGTTTCAAGTTTGGTTCATTTTGTTTTCTGGCATATCAACCTCAATGGGTTATTTAATGCCAACAAGATTTTTAGGATAGATTTGTATGAATAGAATATGTATTCCTTGGTTTAGGTTGGTTTTGTTTATTTTGTTTTATGGCATATCAACCTCAATTTTATTTCTAGTAATATTTTTTTTTACTTCTTTTTTTTGCTGCTAATAATTCTTTTACAAAGTATTGCTGGTATTAAAACCTATTTTTACACTTTCATATTGTTTTTACCCCAGTTTGGGGGTTAGCTATTTGCCAATAGCTGGGACTTTAACATGTCAGGGTGGACCTGAGAACACCAGCAATTAAGAGGTGGTTCCATGCTCCTCAAAACCTCATTCTGATCAGAGGCCTTGCTGTCATATGTAGTTTATTGTCATCATACCCAGGAAAGATAACCTGGAGAATTCATATAGCATAGTGACTTCAGGAGAGATAGAGAGAAACAGAAATGAGTTTATGCAAAAAGATAGAACTGAAATGAAGAGGGGTGGTAAAGAGTCAAACATTGTTTAGAGCTACAATCGCTAAGAAGTTTTGGAGAGTCATGATCACTAACATCCTGAAGGGATTTAAATATTTATTTGTGTTTTGTGTCTACTACTACATCCACATGCTAGGTATAAATAAAGGCCAACATATGAAGATGTAACAGTCAAAGTAAGAGGAGTTGTTAAAAAATCTTCCTGTTGTACAAAACTGTCTTCATTAGAAGAAAGTGGACTAAAAAAAAGTAAAAACAATATTTGTGAAAATCACTTGAACAGTTTCTGGATTATAAAAATTTGAATTTGTTTCTTAGCTGCTTTCTACTTTTCCTTTCCTTTTTCTTTGTCGATGAGTTGAATATTTTTATAATGATGAATTATCACCCCCTCAACTTTCCGCAAGTTTTTAATTGATGTGAAATTTTGAAATTATTTTCCTCAGTAAATGTACCTAGATTAAGGCTCTTCATAAAAAACTTTTTCCATAATTTACTATATCTAATTAATTTTTTAATATTTTAACTTAATAATTTCCCAGAACAGTCTATTTAAAAATACATATTCTGTAATGATGGTGATAAAGATTGGATATTATATATAGAAATATTTCCTGCCAAAATTATGCATTAGCAGATTTCATCAGAAGATTGTGAGGATCAGAATTTGTTAAAACTCTAGATGAAGAAATAAATACGAGATGGCTTCAGTTTCAATAAAAAAAAACAACAATAGATTTATTATAAATTAACAGATTATTTTTATGGTGAGAATTAAAATAAAAGCAAAAACAAATTTAAAAAGCAAATAATATGATAATCTGTTTATAAGGAAATTTTTCTTGCATGATATTTTTTCTCATTTCCCTCACAAATTAGACATTTGATCAATAATGAGATTCACATGCAAATTCTGTTCAGAATAACAACTTTGAATGAGAATTTATAGATTTCATGGAAAATACAATGGAACTGAAGAATTATTGCAAATATTTATTCAATGAATTAGTCTACAGATGTCTCATTATTCAAAATTCTTAAGTGTTATTTTTACTTATTTTGTGAAGTTTGAAGAACAGTTCTTCATGAAAGAGAAGACATTTTTACAATATCTCTATAAAGTGCTAATTTCCTATAATTGTTTATATCTACTTTTTATGATTTTATTAGATCAGCTGCTGACATTTTAAATGCAACATTTATGTTCATTAGTGAATTTTGACTCAAAAATAATAGTATAATGGGTTTATATCTATTCATAAAATGTGTTACTAAGCATTTTAAAATGTTTTAGTGAGACTCTTCATGACCTGTCTATTCTATAAAGCTTACAATTTCATTCTTTTAAGTCTATGGACCTACAGAACCACTGTTTGGCAATAAAAGCTGAACAATGTCTTTTCAGATGACAAGGAGACTTGAGCAAACAAAGATGTGGTTCTACAGAATGATGCTGAGAATGCCATGAACAGAGCATTTGAACAACAAGAAAGTTTTAAGGAAAGTAGGAGCTAGAAGAAAACTTATACATGGTATCAGAAGAAGTTAAAAATATGGCACACATAATGAGGATAGAGGGCTTGGAGAATTAGGCACTCAAAGAACATAATGAAGCCAAGTGGAAAGGTGGAAAAATATCAAGTAACCTACTGAAGAAGCTTATCTAAATGGATGGCAGAATAAGGACAGAGTGCAGTAAAAAGAAGACAAATATTACTTACAGCCACAAAGGATAAGAATTTATGGAAAACTATGATTGGGAACATCCTGAAGGGATGTGATATAAAAGAAATATATAGGTATCAGCCAGTGTTGTTAGTTGGTTGGTGCAAAAATAATGTCGTTTTCTCACATATGTTACTATGTGAGAAAACGACATTATTTTTGCACCAACCTAATAGTAAGGTAAGCAAGATTTATCTGACTAAATTCTAGCGTTTTTAGATTGCTGAATTTAGAGTTGGAATCCATTCCAAGTGACATTATTTGTAACAGTTAAATGGAAATTTGTGAATCAAATATCTATACATACTCTTTTTTATACACATATCAGTATATACTTTCTTATGCAGAACGATATTTTATTTATGTTAGTATTAGGTTGGTGCAAAAATAATGACATAATAATGTCCTTTTTGACATATTTTTTAACGTCAAAAAACGACATTATTACGTCATTATTTTTGCACCAACCTAATAGTTTCTTTTATGTTACAATGCATCTTATATTACCAGACTGATAATACCCATTCTTGACAATGACTGCGATAGTCAAAAGTATTTTAGACAATTTATTCATAACTTCAATCGCAATGTACAACACATCATTTGGGAATTAGAAAGATATAATAAAAAGTTGAATAGATAGACCATGTCAGTGAAATTTAATAAAACTTATTTGGATTAATTCTTGCTGATTAAATACACCTTATGCTGTTTTACAATTTTCACAATGCAGGAGCATTATTCTGATCAGAGGCATTGTCCAAAAATGTTCATATCTTAAGTAAAAGTGCTAGTCAATACATGCATAATCCTATCAAGTATAATGACTACCATGCTATTTATATATGATTTCCTAAGTGAATTCAGCAATTTACTTTGTATTAATTCATTTTTATAATTCAGAAAATATTTAGATAAATTATCCTCAACCTTTCAAACAGGAAATGATTCAATCAATATTTGAAGGAAAGTGAAATTAATCCTGATCCAGTTTGCATTCTCATTATGAACTTTTTTTTTTATTTGTACCAGACAAAAGGGGAGATTACAAATATGGCAAATATTATACAATACCATGTTTAGATTAGATGAGGCCTCTGACAATACAAAGATCAGAAGGTCTCTGTCTCAAATAAGAAAATTTTTTGTCGCCTTTGTAAATTGAAAAGCCAAAGCTTAGCTTAGACCTAAATTTAAATTTGGCATCCTTCGATACTTTCAAATATAGCACTGTATTAAATGTTATCTATTTTAACAATATTTTCAGTTATAGTACTCTGTTAGAGGTTATCTGTTTTCTCACTATTTTCAGATATAGTATTCTGTTAGAAGTCACCTGTTTTTATACTATTTTCTAATATAGCAGTCTATTACAACTCATGTTCTGACTATTTTCAAATATAGCAGTCTGTTGGAGGTCATCTGTTTTGATACTATTTTCAAATATAGCAGTCTGTTAAAAGTCATCTGTTTTGATACTATTTTCAAATATAGCAGTCTGTTAAAGATCATCTGTTTTGATATTATTTTCAAATATAACAATCTGTCAGAGGTCATCTGTTTTGATACTATTTTCAAATATAGCAGTCTGTTAGAATTACCTGTATTTGATAGTATTTTCAAATATAGCAGTCTGTTACAATTAATTTGTTCTAACAGAATTTTTGAATATAGCCCTCTGTTAGTTATTGTCTGAAGAGTCTATTTTTATACCTGTTATTATCTTTTGAAATTATAAAAACTAATCTTCAAATTGATTTTGAGACCTTTATTTTAAAATAAAAATAATGAAGAATTTCTCTATTCAGTATGAAGACTTCTTCCATTTTGCTTTCCTGGAGTCCTTGTAAAATCTGAATAATGCTAATGGAAAATATTGACCATTTATTTCTAAGGAAACCTTCCATATTCATTGACTGAGCAGTCAATGATACTTTCAGATACAATTTATAAAATCCTTATATTAAAACAAATTTCTCAAATCCAGTAAATGTTATCACTCTTTTCGGTATTGATAGGGGCTTGTTTCCAAATATTTTTTGCTTGAAGTAGCGTGGAACATCAACATCTTGATGATATCATTATTTTCTTTTTGGGTTATATGTGCTATCCATTTTAGTAGTTGCTACTACTGGAAATCCTCAAGTGATGTGATTTCTCTTATCTGATATAGTTCTTTGTGATTCTGTAGTGCCAGTCCACGTGGTTGGAGGTAAGATGATCTTCACTGAGACCTACAGGTGTCAATCACTCAAAGCCATTTTTAACTATTGATCTGAGAAAGTGATTGTATACAGCTGACAATTTAGATATTTCTGAATGAGTTTGGTGTCATGCATAACATCCATATGAAAGTCTTGATCTGATAAGGCTATTTAAAAACATGACTCAAGTTTTTATGTTAATTTTTTGCTTTTGTATCAGTTTGCGATGTTGTGTGAAACTAACGCTAGTTCAGCCTATTCTATATTCAGTTTCCTTATATCATTTACTAAATTTGTTATGACTGGTCCATATACTGATGTTTATATATATATATCTTAGAAATTAGTACAACATTAAAATAACTAAACAGAAGATGTGAGCTTAAGTTTTAAATGTGTAAAAGCACTGATATTCCTAGAGTTTAAAAATATTTATAGAAATTTTTATTTCTATAGACTTAAGGACATTTTTTCAACTAAGTCTTGTGAGGATACATGGTGAAAATAAATTTTCTCATAAAATGAGAAAATCTGAAAGAAAGCAATGTCAAAGCAAATAAAAAGAAGGCTCGACAAAAATATTTCAATCAAATCTATACATTGTAGCAAAATAATGTCTAATCATCATTCAATTTTATGTTCTATAAATGGTTCTTGTAATATGTGTTAGGAGTGTGAAGTAAAAAGAACAGGAGAGATTTGCATAGTTGCACTGTCCAGACAGTGGAAACTCAGGACTTAGAAAGTGATTGCTTTTAATTCAGTGATGAGGATCAAGAGGATATTGATGATTGTGATTGGATATTTTCATTTCAATTATTGATAGGAAATATTAACATATTGATTTTATTCCTTTTTCTCTCTCTTCAATCAAATTATTACAGTAAATCAACAAAAATCTCCAAGGCAACATATTCATTTGTTTTTGTTTATTTCAAAATGGCTGTTCTCTGTTCAACTGCCATGATTATAAAATCTTGTTTCTTTCTAAATATATTTTGTTCCTTTTCCTAACTTGCCTGGGGTATAAAATAAAAATTACAAAATAAATAAGAATGTTTAAAACACAATTCCAGTCAGAAATATCTGGAAAAGTAAAAGCCAAATATCTGGAAAGTTTTATAACAAAAGGAAAATGCTTTGTATTCAAGAATATAAAATATTTCAATCAAAATGAAAATTATTTATTCTTTATCAGGTATGTATATTAGTTTAGTGCTATTTTTATTTGTATTGAGGAAATTGTCTAACTGAAGTAATCTACTTAAGTTGACTTCTTCTGGGTGAGTAATTATTATTTTTGCAATTAAACATGCTGCAAATAAGCAACTAAAAGTAATTTTTTATTTGACTTTTGATTTTCTTTTTTTATATTGTGAGCTTCATGACATGATTTCTGCCTGAATATAAATAGTGAAAATAATCATAACACATGTATTTTACATTTCTTTTTCAATTTTGATTATTCTACTTTTATTAAACAGCCTATTCAGAATAAGAAAACCACAGTAAAATCATTGTTTGCTTCATTGTGTTTACTTTTATATTGTTATCTTCTCATTGCAGACAATAAGAAAATTTATGATTATTTACATTGGGACTAATGTCTGAAATTTTATATTTTTATCATAATGTTTCAGATGTAGTGCACTCAGGACTTTGTCAAGTGTTTGTAAATCCAGGAAACTTTCAGTGAATTCTGTATTGAAATGTTTCTTTAATCTGCAAGGGTAGATTGTTTTTGTTTGGCTGTCCATGTCTGGGCATATCTCATTTTGTTTTGTCTTTGTTTTTTATCCCTACGCAAATTTGTTTACCCTGTTTCCACTAAATCTGATTCTGTACTGCCAGTCCCAGAGATTGAACTCAGAATTACTATGACTCCAAATTTATGAATCAGTGCTTTAGTTAAATAGACTGTTGTACTTGAAGAATAATTGGATTAACAGACAGCTGAAAAAGATAAGCGAGCACAATGGCCAATATGTTGTAAGAATAACAGCAAAGACGAGTCTGAATGTAAAAAATGGTAACTCCTCATCCCAGAAATTCAGGTAAAAATCTAATATTTTAAAAACTGGTTCATTTAAATCTAATCATTAAACATGTTTTACATCTGCTTGGCTATCTTTGATTAATATCATTTTTTTCATTATATATTTACTTAGCTTTATCTAAGTTACAATATAACTCCTCAGTAAGGTTCAACCCTAATCACAATACATTACAATCATATCTTCCATGACATTGTACTATGATAGTTACTACTATATGTTATAATGGATTATGATATACTGTTATATTTGTAATTTATGATATTCAATTACATACTGAAAGATTATATTTTATCTACTTGTTGTAGAAAATAAACTATGGCATTGTACTGAGATAAGATTAGGTATGTTAAGATTTAACCATTAGCTGAGTGGGGCTACAGGATTCCAGTGGAGGAGGTTGCCATTGGTCACCAGTTTGTATCAGGAGGTGCCACTTTGTAACAAATGTTGTTGTTAAGAATTATGAAGAAGATGTTGAAAAGTTTCAAAAGAAATAAATTTCAACTTGAAGAGGAACTTTATATATATATATATATATATATATATATATAATGCATAGTTATTAGCAAAAGGAAAATCTCAACTTGCAGATTAAGTAGTGGAGATACTAAGTACAACAATATAAATATCTGGGAAGTGTCTTAATAGAGTGTGATACTGAAATCCAAAGGTGCATTGAAATAGTGAAATATGCCTTCCAGAAGCAAAGCAAAGTATTAAGAAACTGAAAAATTTTCATTGGAAACAAATAAAAGAATACTGAACAGTTATGTAAAATCAGTCCTCCTATATGCCAGTGAATACTGGATAATCTCAGAGATGAAGAGAAATCTTGAGGCAACAGAAATGTGATTCTACAGAAAGTTGGTAGGAGATGGAAACAAAAAAGGAAGCTAACATTTAACATCAAGAAGAGATAGTTGAAATATTTCAGACACATAATGAGGAAAGAGGGCTTGGAAAATTTGATACTGACAGGACAGATTGAAGGCTTGAGGGCTAGAGGAAAACAGTGCATAAACTACCTAGTGAGCTTGAGTAAATGAATGGTGAAACAAGGTTTAGGAGAGATAAAAAGAGAGAACAAAAAGACAAAATTTATTAAGAGTTATAAAGGAAAGGAAGTTGTGGAGAGTTATGATCACCAACATCCTGATGAGACATGACACAGAAGAATAACAACATAATTCAAGAAGAAAAAAATACACTTGTGTGTACACTGATAGCTAAAAAAATGAAGAAAAGGATTTATAGGCTTTGTTGTTAAAATGTGTTTGTGATGGCTGGTTGAAATTAAGTGATGTAATGGAATAACCTGTCACCCCCATGGGTGACTACACTATATAGGTAGTAACTACCAATAAGTATCTGTAAATCAACGGACTACAGAGACTAGCCGGGATCTGTTGAGTACAACTCAGACTTACGTGAGAACTACCAACCTTCCAATAGTAGCACTCACTACTGGATTGACCTGCCACGACCTTGTGCATAACTGTTACCTTTATTCTTATTGTACTGGTTTTTTACAATAAACCTTTACTTATTTTATCCACCTTGTTTTTCAAGTATATATTCGTATTAGCATGGAATATAACAACTCATTTACTTAATGTTATATTCTGTGCTAATAGGGATATAACATTTAGTAAATGACTTGTGGACATAGAATTCTTCCCCTAGAAATTCTGTTATTTTTGCTACTACATCTCATAGTATAAAATGAAGGGGATTTACTGTTCCATCCTTTTATACCCCTGAACAGCATCACCTACTGTTCAACTTTGTAGACAAAGGGAAGGCAATCTCCACAATTAAAGTATTTTTTATCTACTTTGCTTTCTTTCTTTCATGAGAAAAAATTGTTCATTACGTATTTATTGAATCAAATCTAAAATATAGAACATTCAATAAGAATTACCAAAGTTTGTTTGCCACTGGACTATGATAGTTACTACTACATAATGTAGTCTTTAATTAATAATATTCAATTACTTACTTAAAGAATAATACTTATGTGTTTTAGAATTTTTTTTAATCATTTCATGCAAAAAAAAGCAATAAATCCACTAGGATGCAAGGGTTACTGAGTGTTAGAGAATAAGAGAAAAACAACTATTAAGGAGAGAGGAAAATTAAAGAATATGAATTGAGAAGACATAAAATAACAATTAACATTACATTTAAATTTTTGAAGATCAAACTTGACTGGGAACCAAGAAACTTGTAAAGAGTTCCACAAGCAAGAAGTGCAATAGAAGAAACTGTTAGCATAGAATTATGATTGCATCTAGCCATTTCAGCTGTACATTGATGAAACCTTGCCGCCAATCTAGTACTATGCTTAAATTCATAAAGTTTAGGTATTATAGAGCAAAGTACATCCGAACAATTACTATGAAAGTATTTATAGAAAAGGCACAGGGAAGTAACTTTATGGCAATGGGAAAGAGACTGAAACCAAGATGCCAGGTCAGGACCAATAACATTGCAGATTCTTCTTTGGATTTCATCAAGAATCTCTAAATATATAAAAGGAGCAGTAGGCCAGATGTGCCGGGAATATTCACAGAATGTGTGAATGGTAGACTTATAAATAAAATTAGTAATTTCCTTAATAACTTGCTGAGTTATATAATATACATATGTTAAAAATATCTCTAATTTTATTCAGCAGCTTTCTCAGAGATATTTATTGATAGCTACTAAATACATTATAATCAATGCTATTTCTATAAAAGTCATTTAGCCTCTTGTTGAGATGAGAAATAGATTTATATACACACACATACAACTACATTTATATATTCTTCATTATGAAGAACTTGACTCTATTAGCAGATGAGATGAAAATTACTTTCTTTATGCCAAAGGGAGAAACATACAGTAATGAAGGCAGTGATGGATTTTTCTGGCATTGAAGGCAGAGGGAAAATAGAAATTATATTGATGATAATAAATGATAAAGTATTTCTTCTGTCCTATAAACATGGTCATTGTAGCCATTGCTGACCTAAAGAACTTTATAGGATTGTTTGGTCAGCAGGTATCCAGAAGTTATTGCATGGTTAAGCCAGGGTTGAAAAATAGATGCTAAGAGAAGAAAAAAATGACTACTGTAATGCCCTCTGCACGATATTTAATACTGAAAGAGTCTTGGCCCAAAATAAATCCCAGACTTAAAGTGAAGAAGGGGATCAGAAAAGATCTAAAATTACTTAAGATGAATATGTGAAGAGAGATAAGATTGTTGACAATTTCCATTATGGGCATATTTTTCTCTCTTTCTTGAAATAATCCTTGGTTTGCTCAAAGAAGTTACAAAGACAAATGGTATCATCCTAACCTAACAGTTTTTGCAGTTCATTGTAGTTTGCTTGGGAAAATGTTAAACAGCAAAAAAGTAAAATATTTCATTCTTATTCCAACTTAAGAACTTTAAAGGTTTGATACACAACAATGTGCATTATGTCCCTTGGATCACTTCTGATCTCATTCATACTGATATATTCTATTATTCTTATCATGTGTATATATATATATATATATATATATATATATATATATATATATATATATATATAGCCATTATACATTTCTACTAACGATCAAAGTGTAGTATCATTTAGATGCTAAATATTTTCTACTAGTCGAGAATTGGGCGGGGGGGATAAAAAAAATGTTGTGACACAGGGGTGCTTCTGTTTCATAAGCAAAAGGACAGTGAGAAAGAATAGAATCCAGTAGCATGCCAGTACAGGGGCAGAGGGTGTGATGGCTCTGGGCATCCACATTGTGAGGGCATCCAATCAAAAAGTGAAATAAAAATTTAGTTTATATTTAATTTGAATAAAGTTTTTATTTCATGTTTCATCTGTTTTTACATATTTAAAATGTTTTTCTTTCTCACATTTCTCACTACTAGGTCACCTTACTTGAGTCTTAGGGTATACAATCAAGGAATTGGCACCAAGCATCACCAAACATCTGCACATCGGTGTAGAATCACTTAGATTTTGTAACATGTTTACATTTCTGATAAAGATTGTCTTGAAGTTCTCTGTGAAAATATCTAGCATGTATTAAAAACATGATGAAGCTTAGATGAAGCTGACTCTTCTAAGCAGGAATAAGTTCCATTTCTGACCAAGAAATCTGCATGATAATATTAAGTGGGAAGAAATTTTGAAATGCAAAAGAGAAAAATGGAAAAAGGGAGTATGAAAGAGGAATGGTAGGAGGTAAGAAAGCACAAGAAAAATGAAAAGAAAACCAGGTGAAAGGAAAAAAAAATGTAGTGCCTTGCAAAAGTCTTATGCCATTTGAAACTATCATAGATTTCTAATAATTGCCATCTTATATGTAGACATTATTGAACTGTTTATAGATAAAAATTTGACAATATTGGAGTCATTTTCACACCTAATTATTATATTTTAGCAAGGGTGTTGACGGGGTTTAGAAGATATGAAATGTACCCCAAAAATGGCTGTGCAAAATGTTTTGGCCACCTCAGATAAACCAAGTCAGATGATGTCCTTTAAAACAAAAATGTCTGTAATGAAAATTTATTATATAATGTTGATTTCAAGAAATTAATGCACATTGTTAATATTTTGTGTGGCTTCCTATAGCTTGAATAATTGTCTCAGTGCATCTGGGATTGTATGCATACAAATCATTCACCATCTTCACAGGTACTAGATACCATTCCCTATGGTTGGGATCACACAAATCAAGATCATGTGGATACTTTGAATGAATTCTAATCATTAGTTCTGCCAACATTTCTTCCATGATTTAAGTCAAGGCTCTAATCTGTCCAATCTTTCAATGCAGTAACACATTCATCAATCAGTCTCTGTTGTGTTGCATGCAATCTGTGATATGGAACTCTGCAATGCTAAAAAATTTCACCTTTATTCAAAGCTGTTCTTTCAACAGGATGTATTTGGCATTATTGGAGCTATCATCAATTTTAACCAATTTTCTTGAACCAGCTCTAACACATCAGACAAAACTTCACTGTATCCATTGTGTAATATATGTCATGATGCTTTCCTGTGAGCCTTCTGACAAATTCAAAAATGGATCTCCATCTTCATTTCAACATTGAATATGATTTTATTAAAAACCATCTATATACCACAGTTTATATCACTTTAACCAACTTATAAGTTTCAAATGCTTTTTGTTTAAAGCTTATTTCTTTGTTTAAATGAATCTCTTCAATCCATGTTCTTGAATGTAGCACTCAGTATTATCTACTGACCGCATATTAAACAACTCACACTCATCCATCATTTGTCTATCTGTTTACTTTCACTGAACTTTTTCCAGCCCTGATAAGTTTCCATATTATTTTACATTGTAACTTTCAAAGACAACAATAGTGTTTGGTCAATTTGCAGCACTTCAAGCACTTTGAAACTTTAAGAAGATTCTTCAAAAAGCTGCTTCTTGACATTCTAATTACCTTAACAACTGTTCACTGATTCATATTCTTTGCCAACTTCACAACCTTCACCTTGGGTTATTTGGAAATTTTTTTCATAATTTCAAGTAATAAAGAATAAGATGTCTGACAGAATTTACCCTCTATGTGGGGAAAAAAATTTCCAAAAAATATCAGTAGAACAGTCTTGGGTAAGATGATAAACTACATCTGTGTCATGGGTAAAATGATAAACTACATCCAACAGCAAGGCCCTCTCATCAGGAGGTTTTGAGGAGCGTGGAACCACCTCTTAATTTCCCCTAGTGGTAACATCAGTTAGGGTCCCAGCTATGGGCAAATAGTCAACTCCCAAACTGGGGTCAAAACACTATGAAAGTATAAAAATAGGTTTTAATACCAATAATACATTTTTGGAAAAAATTATTATAAGAAATAGATTTTGAAAAAAAATACCAGCAATACATTTTTGAAGGAAAAAATTATTACCAGCAATACATTTTGAAAAAAAATATTAACAGAAATACATTTTTGAAAAAAAAAAAAAAAAATATATATATATATATATATATATATATATATATATATATATATATATTACATGTATTATCAGCAATACATTTTGAAAAAAAATATTAACAGAAATACATTTTTGAAAAAAAAAAAAAAATATATATATATATATATTACATGTATTACCAGCAATACATTTAGAAAAAAAATAATAACAGAAATACATTTTTGAAAAAAAAAAAAAAAAATATATATATATATATATATATATATATATATATATATATTACATGTATTACCAGCAATACATTTTGAAAAAAAATATTAACAGAAATACATTTTTGAAAATATATATATATATATATATATATATATATATATATATATATATATATATATATATATTACATGTATTACCAGCAATACATTTTGAAAAAAAATATTACCAGTAATAAATATCTTGTCAACATTAAATAATCCATTGAGGAAACCAAACCAAACTAAACTAAACTATCAGTAGAACAAAATTCAAAAGAGGTCAGCTGGCCAAAGAATTTTGTACAGCTATTTTTAGGTGTAATTTTGTATTTTCTCTCCTCATTCAGGACTCTTGTTAAAAAAAAAAATGGATAATTAGTTGTGAAAATGAGTGCAATATTGCCTAAATGTTATCTGTAGACAGCACAATAAAAATATCCACTCAAAGCATAACATTTATAACAAATTTACAATATTTTCAAATGGCTTAATAGCACAATATTGTATTTTTTCCATTGATATGATCTTCTTTTCATTGGGATTTTTACCTCCTAGCTTTTCTTTTCCATAGTCCTTTTTTCTCTTCTTTCTCTCTTTCATTCTTTTATTTTTCATTTGGTTTTCTTTTCTTGTATTTTCTTGCCTTTCACCATTCAAGCCCCTTTTCCACTCACACACTTTCTCAGAAATTATAATCAATTCCAGTTCAGAATTGCCAAGAATTGCACAGATAGTCCACACTGATCGGAATTAGAACAAAGCATAACAATTGCACATGCAAAAAGGAATAATAATTATATCATTGCTACAAACAAACTGCAAGTAATAATTGTTACAATAATAACATTGAGATAAAGATTGAAGCTTTTTAAGTGTCTTCATTTCTGTTTTTGATTCCATTGTTATTTGTTGCTTTTATTCATTAATTACTTCTGTGAAGACAATTTCCAGAGCTTTCTGAAAAATATTATTTAGATTTTTGTGATTGGTTTACTATGAAGCTAGAAGATTATTTGTTTTGTAATATTGGTAACAGACAGAAAATATGCAGATTCTTATTTGATGCTTAGGTATGTGCTCAGATTGTTAATCCAATGGCAGCTTTTATGTGTTTCAACTTGAAAATCCAGCCAGTAGAAAAGCAGAAATAGTAAATGGAATTTCTTCATCTTTGGTAAATAGTGTAAACAGGAAGTGAAGTGATGTATTTTTATCTTAAACACAGTTCTAAGATTGAATTAACATCCAGTTTAACCTATAACCTCATGTTATCAGTTTAAATTAATGCATTCTTATTCCAATAAACTATAATTACAAACTGTAATTTTGAAAAAATGAAAAATTCACTGAAATCTGTTGTAAAATTTCCACATTTTCCCCTGAAAGCAAGAAGATATGAACTTTAAACAAAATGATCACAATATATGAAAAAAAAAAAGGGGAAAAAGTTTAGAGAGCAGGATTATATAGGTGAATGTCACAAATCTATTCAAATGTTAGTTTTATTTGTCTAACAGTATACCAACTTCTTTTAGGTGCCTTAATGCTGAAATTTAATTTTTATGGGAGCTTTGAAGTAATAAAAATATGATATATGTTATTCTGCTTTCACAACTGAATACATGGTAGATGATACTCAGCTTTTTTGAATATACATGTTTGTGTGGACATGATTACTAGAGGTGGTGATATGTGTGTTTTATGTTGTAGTTTTGTTGAAGTTATGTATTTGGAATAGAGTTTGATTTCTTTAAGAAATGATAGGATATTATATGGATTAATGTCATGAAAGAGTTCTTTCATGTTGGTTGTTTGTTTTATTTTGTTTAGTGGCATATCAATCTCTATGCATTCTTTCATGCTGGAATCTAAATATTTTGCATGCAATTTTATCATTTCAACTACAGATAAAATGTATTGCTGATCATTTTTGTTATACAAATATATTCCTACACTTTCATAGTGTTTTATTTTTGTTTGGAGGTTCAGTATTTTCCTGAGGCTGCAACAGGTGCTACCATCCCAGGTTAGTGTGGATCTGGGAACAACAGCAACTAAGAGGTGGCACCATGCCTTCAAAATATTCAATATCCCAATCAGCGGTCTTGCTGCCAGATGTAGTTTATCATTATGCCCAGGAATAGATTCAAAATTAATATTAAGGAAGTAACATCATTTGAACTGTGGTTCGTTACCAGCCTAAGACAAAGGCTGAAAACAATTTTCATTTCAAACTGCTCATTAATTCTTTTTGAACTTAATACTAATTTTTTTATGAATACTTTTTGGTATATAGATATTTTCTGCTAAAGGACCCCCAGCTTAACTCTTTTTATAATTTCAGTGTTCTTTACTAAAGACTGTCTATGACGCCAATATATTATTATCAAATATATCATTACCAATACTATTGACTTGTATGTTTAGTTTCAGATTTTATAATGGTGGAGGCAAATATTGAAATTCTGGCAATTTTGAAACATTATTTTAAGGTTTCTGAAATTTCTCATATAATTTAGAAAGTGGAAATCATTATCTCTTTTTACTGATCAAAACTATTTTCAGTAATTCAACCTTTATCACTATATATGTGACTTCATTTGCTGTACAAAAAGTTCATCCTGCCACTGAAGGTGACTCTGATCCCTGAAAAATTGTGTGTTTAAATTTTATGGTTGTGTTGTCATATCCTGCTACGGCAACAGAAAACAACTTTGAGTGAAATTGCCAATAAAGATGCTGCAATTTAGAGCGCTTCAAAAAGCATGCAGTTGGAAGTAATATTATTAATGCAGAGTGCTAAATGTTAAAATTGGTGACTTGTCCCTTGAAAACAAATGCAGAACTGGAGAAACACAAATTGATGCTTATGTTTTCATCTACCTTTTGTTTTTATACACAAGGTAGAGGAAAACCCAAATAACAAGACTCAGAAACTTTCATAAATGCTTGGATAGTCAAAAGAAACTTAAAGAACATCCAGGATTTCTTGAGAGGTTTGAAAAGTGAAGATACTTTTGGTACACCCTAATATTAATCATGTAATGGTTTTGGCTTTTATTCTATTAAATACAAATGGGAAATGATAATCGAATACTCTGGTAAGGAAATCTATTATGTTATTTCTTGATTGGTTTTATTAAACAAAATAAAAAGTAATTCTTTTTGTTCATACATCAGTTGAAGATAGAAGAAATAGGGAACCGATGAAAATACTAAAAGCTTGCTATCCCATAATTAATCACTCTTCTCATTATTTTGGTTGCAATATGTGTTAACCCCATTTACTTTGTGCAGCAACTTAACAAAATAAAAATCAATGTAAGATTTTAGTTTTTAGTCATCATCATTGTGTAGCTGAGTACCACTTCAGTTCCCTTCACATATCTGAATCAAAATCCAGAGAAATATTCATTCATATGAAACATGTCTTGGGTAAGTAGACCTGGCAGAAACCATCCCTCTCCAAGTTAAACCACAGCCAATGTCCTCCAATTTGAATGCTCACCTTGGTCATGGGCACATGACTGTTGATTTCAGTCAGGGAACTCTCCTTCCTGGCTTTTAACTTTAGTCTAGGAAGGCCCCTGCCAAGCAATGCTATGTCATCAATGCATACAAATCTATTGAGCCCAGTCTACCCCATTTTGCTAGAAGGCCATTGACCCTACAAGAAATTTCATCCACCCTTTGATACATCTTGCTTTTAATCCTGCTTGGTGTCTAGCCACCCTCTTCCCCATAAGTGGCATTCAGCAAGTATCTTAGATATTTATAAGTCTACCATTCACTCATGCACTGTATATTATTGTGGTAATTGGTCTGGTACTTCTGCTATGTATTCAAATATCCTTGATCAAATCCAAAGAAGAATACGCAATGTTATTGGTCATGATCTGGCATCACAGCTTCATTCACTTGCCCATCCATACTGTAGCTTCCCTGTATCTCTCTATGAATATTTTCATGGCAATTGTTCTGATGAACGTTCCTCCATGGTACTTAGACTTTATGAATTTAAGCATGTCACTAGATTGACGGCAAGGTCTCATTATTTTAGAGTTGAAATGCCCAGAAGTAATCTTAAGTTCTATGCTAACAGCTTCTTCTCTCACACTTCTCGTGGCACTCTCTTCCAACTTCTTGTTTCACAGCCAAGTTTGATCTTCAAAAATTTAAATGCAATGTCAATCATTATCTTTGTATTCTTAATCCCTTTTCCTTTAATGTTCTCATGCCTTAATGTTTTTCTTTTTCTTATATTATTTCATAATTAGTAACCCCTTGTGTCTTATTGGTTTTATTGCTTTGCTTGGAGTGAAATGATATTAAAAATATAACAAATTTTGTGTCAAAATTTTAGGCCTTATTTAATTTTGAGTTAGCTTTAAAATCATCTTGAAAATGTTGTTTCTAATAATGATACTTAAAGCAAGATTCTTCATGACGAGAGAAGAGATTGCTGTATTACTATATAATATCAATCCTTCTATATGATAGTAAATGCTGGACAATCTTACAGATGAAGAGGAGACTTGAGGTAATAGATTCATACTGCATTTGCTATGGATAGAACATGTCAGCAATTTGAAGAAATTAGAAAATTTGATGATGATAGAACATATTGAAGGAAGTCATTATAGAGGGAAACAACAAATGAATTATCTAATGAGTTCATGCCAATTGATGTCAAATTTAGGGACAAAGTCGGTTCATAAATTTTCAAACACTATTTTTTTTTAATCATTACCCCTACAAGCAAGCCACTATGATATAAGGTGCTCCTCTTCTTACATGTGCCATGTCCCTTCAGGATGTAGGTGATCATGACTCTCCCAAACTTCCTGTTCTTTGTAGCTCTTAATAAATTTTCTCTTTTTGTTACCTCTCCTAAACTCTGTTCAACCATCTATTCATTCAAGCTCACAAAGTAATTTATGCATTGTTTTTCTTTGTCCTTCTTGCTTTCCATCTGTCCTGTGAGTATTAGATTTTCCAATCCATCTTTCATTATGTTCCCTAGAAATTTCAACTGATGTTAAGTATATGTTTCCTTTTTGTTTACATTTCCTCTAAAATGTTGTCATTGCTCATATTTTCAGTCTGTGGTATCCTCAACAACCTCCTGTAGCTCAAGTAATTTTATTTTAATTTATGCATATGTACCTAATTCTTGTTTATAAAAGTAGCTGCATTTAATAGAATGGTCAACCTTTATCTGCTGATGGAAGAGTCTTGAAAGTTTGTGTTTCTACATTTTAAGAGAGGGATGTGTCAGAGAGAGAAAAAAACAAAATGAAAACTCAAATTTGTTCCATAAGGGGTTATGAACAGTGAAAGAACCCAAGAAAACATTTTGAGGTCAGAGAGGATAGCAAAAGACTATGATTCAAGAAAACAGATGCTGATGATGATTGACATTGTATTTAAACTTTTGAAGAATTTAGTTGTAAGGACAGGATGTTTTAGAGAGCCATGAGCATTAATATTTTCAAGGAGCAGAGTAAATAAAAGTATAAAACTTGTTCACTAAATTTTGCCAAATGATTTCAAAACCCTTGAGAGATTTGCAGACAGTCACACATTTTCAACTTTTAAATCAAGGAAAGCTAAAAGAAAGAAAAAATATAAGCCTATTAGTCTCACTTGAACCCATTTAAACAAACAACAGGTGCAACATGAAGACATCAAGAAAAGGTTTTGAAAATTTAAATTTTCATCATCCAAATTTTTATTATATTATTTCTGTTTTATCCTCCTTTGATAGAGTAGGTTATTAGAATTTGAAGATTATATCTTTCTTTACCTGGAATTATTAATAAACCCTTCCATTGTGCCAACTTTCTTTTGTTTGTACAAATGCCGTTGAGATTTTCTAGTATATTTATGCATGATAATTTCTATTTATCTTTGTTTCTGTCCTTTTTTCTAAGTTTCTAAAGTTTCACAAAACAAAAATAGGTGTGCACAAGATAAAACAAAAAAATGTTGGATAAAAGGAAACAGTGTTTAAAAAAGTAATTTTACACATGAAACATTACACCTAGAAAATGTATTTGATCATCGAGATTTGTGATTAAAAACTTAAGGTCTGTAGCAGAATCAGATATTGGATAAAAGAAATCAGTATTTAAAAAATAGAATGATGAAAGATTATTCCTTGAAAACCAATTTGTTTCTTGATATATGAAGAGTAGAGCAAAATTTAAGTCTGGAATTTGCTTTTTACTCTTATTTGGGAAAGCTAGTAATACATTATTTATTATGTAATTATCCCAAACCATAGACATATCACAGGTGCTGACAATGAAGATATCATCCTTACTCTTATATCTACTTCACAAATTAAAGGAATAAATATGAAGAATGAAAATAAATAGGCAAAAATGAAGGACAGAATTTTTAGAAAGAATGAAAAGAGGAGGAACTGATCAGGAGGAAAGAGGAATTGTCCAGAATGAGCAAAAAAATAGAGAAGAGCTGTTTGGAAAAACGGGTAGCATAAGTAACTGTTCAGATAGAATGAAAGAGTAAGGAATTGTTCAGAAATAATTAAATGGTGAGGAACTGTTGAGAAAGGATGAAAGAGTAAGGAATACTCTGATGATAGATACGACTATGATGTTTGCGATATTGAGTGAGGGAACAATGTTTTTTTGTGTCAGGTCGTGTTTGCAAAGCATAACAGTAAACACACAGTATTAGATAAATTGAGATTATCTTGACCTTTATAATCATTCATCTAGACTTCTAAGTCAGTTTGCTCCCTTCTACAGAAAACCACAGTTGGCATTGGCTGAATTCAGGTTACCTCAGAAATAAATGCTTTTGCTGAAAGATTCTATTTACTGCATGAAAAAAAGAAAAAAAATGTGTTGCATTTTATTTTCCTTTCATGAAATTAATATCCCAAGTCAAATTAATTAAGTATTCATTGATAAAAAAAAGTCAAAGTAGTGATTAAAAATGATGGCTATCTTTGTAAAACATAATAAAAAAAATCAAAGATATTGATTTTTTGGTTTAAATGAGTTTAATGCATTAATACATAAAAAATTATTTTAAAATACCACTTAAGCATAATTACAAACATTATAAGAAACTCTTAGCTTTATATATTCTGCTCTTCTTCTATTAAAACAAAAGAACATTAACCCAATGGATATGTCATTTGCTTGCCTATGTTCATGTCAGATGTTTGAATCATGGTAGGATTCACATTATTTTATGTTTTGGTTTTAGTATGACTATAATAATGAAGCAAGAATCAAATAGACAAAAATAGATGGCATGAGACTCTATTTATATAAGAAAAACAAGGAAAAGAAAACTTGTACATTTACATGTTTCGTCCTTAGTAGAGACTGTTGCAGATTGGCGAATGTATTTTGTGTATCAGAAGGTTAGATTATCAGAAGGTTTAGAAATGTAGGTGTTCACAAGACATTCATCCACAACAAATATAAAAATAACAACATTGAAGGTAAAATCATTCAGGAGGAATCAAAAATGAGGACAACGTGATTAAAGGTTTAACAAATAACATTCATTTTATATCAATTGAACATGCACAATCAAGATAGATATTGCTGATCAAGTACGACCAGTTGTAATAAAATACGTAGAAGGATTATGCTGAGTTTCAATGTGTGTAGGCTTGTGGTTAGGATTTGTATATGAAATTAAACAAGATGTTTTATTATATTACAAAATGTCTTTTGTGGGAGTTCACTCACTACTGTGTATGTGTGCATTTGTTAAAGTTACTGTTCAAAGTTTGTAAGAGTTGTGTACCTTTAGCTGTTGTCTTGATGTTGGATTGAGATTTACAAATACTGTTTAGTAGTGGGTCAATTCACTTTCTTTAGTATGTTGTAATTAATGTTCCTGAGGGAGTGAAGTGCTGCTTGTCGAGTCAGAAGAATTAGCACATGAAAAGTGTAGTTAGGTCAAAGTTTTGGCTAGTGTGAATTTGTTTAGCATCTCTCCAGGGTTGAAGTTCTGACTGTTTGAATGGAATCGAAATGTTTCTATTTATTGAGTTTGTGGTCTCAGAATCGGCTCCAAAAAGCAGTACGTGGGAAAATGTATTTTTGCTCAAACTTGCTACAGTTTTAAGGTCTCAGCCAATGAAAAACCTAGTTTGCTAAAACTAAGATGCTGATTGGTTAAGAGGTGATTATGTGTGAAAAATACATTATCCCGGAGGGGTGACAGGTAGGTATGGAATATTCCATCAAGACTTCTTCATAATGATAATGGTTTTTTAATTGCAGTGACCCACATTTGTTGTATTCCCCCTTTCATATATATATATAACTCTTTTTGGCTTCCTACTTTTCTGTCAGTGACAATCTTCAAAAATTTAACATCACTTGTCATCTTTTCTCTAATTGAACCCTCTTCTTTTATTGTCCTCTCTCTCTATTTCACTCTCAACCATCCCTTTCATCTTAGTATGTATTATCTTTTATTGCCTTACATTTTTTTTTTAATTTTATCATTCAATTACTCGCTATTTGACTGATAAATAAATTTTCACCTTCTCAGTCTCACATTTTTCACTAACATGAAATGGAATGATGATACTGAATGTATTACTAAGTTTGCTGCTAGGGAAGTTGGTTCTCTGTGATGCCAGACAATTGTTCTCTCCAGAATTCATCCTACATATTTATAAATCTACCATTCATCTATGTATTGAATATTGCTGGCATATCTGGTCTGATGCTCCTGCTATATATCTCAAGATAATTGATAAAATCTAAAGAAGAGTCTGCAATGTTATCTGACATCTAAACTTCAGTTATTTTCCCATCCTTGTGCAGTAACCTCCCTGTGCTTTTTCCATAAATATTTCCATGTTTGTTATTCTGATGAGTTTTCCTTGACTAAATGAATTTAGTATGAGATGTACAACTAAGTTTCATCATTTTGCTGTTGAAATAACTAGATATCACTGTAAGTTCTATTCTAATAGTTTCTATTCTCACACTTCTTGCTTGTGGAATTCTCTTCCAGCTTCTTGCTTTCCCAACACATATATTTTCTTGATACATCTTAAAAAGATTAAATATGTTCTGTTTTCCTGAATCTTTTTTATTCTCTTTTCTACTCAATAAAATTTTCTCACCTTCTTTCAGTCTCATTAACTTCTTGCATCTCAGTGGTATTATTACTTTGGGTGAACTGATTGAAATTACATAAGAAGTGGGGGTAATGTTTGACACTTATATTTATTTGAAACCCCTGGTCCTGCTTGGCTCTGTACATACATATTCCAAAGAAGGGAAGTTTGACCATCATACCTTTTAATCAAGGATAACAATAATATAGATAATAATTTAAATTTTGAAGAAATTAAATATTAAATTATCTTTTCTTTATTTATATTAGTTACATGATTGAGACTGTTATCCTCATCTTCATTACCATATTCAGAACATTTCGGCTGTTGTACACTCCAGCCTTCTTCAGGTGATTGGAATCTCGAACTGAACCCTTTATTTCATCCATTGGGGTAGACTGTTCTAGTTCCATGTGCCATAACTCTTAAAAACTGAAACTCAACAACATCTTTCCCACAGCTACAATGTTTCTTCTCTATTACTGTTTTCATGACAAATGTTGAAATGAGCTTCATTCTTTCATTCCACCTGTTCAGAACTTTACTAGTAGTACAAATCATGTTACTTCCACAGAATTGAATCGCCCTCATTTCCCCCATGTTTCAAATATAAAAAGGAAGTTCTACTCAAGCTGCTTTTTCCCAAGAATTAACACTTTCTGGAAGAGACTCATGCAGGGTCATTTTTCTGAAGACTTTAATCTAGACTTCTTCAAGTCAAATATCATATGTGCATAGTCTCCACTTTCAGCTGTCTTCTCATCCATTTACATCTCACACCTTATTAATGTGTAACCGTCTACTTTGAGTGGCTCTCGAGCTTTTCATTGCGTGAAATTTAGTTAAAAGACATGAAAAAAGAAAACCAAGGAGTACAACTCCGCTATCTTCCCCATGAAATCATAGTCATTTGCAAATAATGAAGGAAAAAACAGAGCATTATTAATTAAAAAATACCTTTACTATGTTTGGATAGGGTTGTAATAAGCTGTATTTAACTAAAGTAAGTAATACTAACTAAGTCATTCACTGTGACACCCATTATCGATATATTCAAGACAGCTGATCTGTCAAAGTATTTTAGAAGAATATAAATTCATGCATCTTCAGTCACATTTTTTGGTTAAAATTAAACTGAAAATCCGAGGCACCAGAATAAAAATTCCCTGGGTGTGTAAGAATAATTTGTTATTGACATAAAAGAACCAAAACTGTAGTCTTGATTTTTTTTTCTGTCAATTGGTAATTTCAAAGAGTATTTTTTTTATGCCTGCATTTTTGGTTGATTATAATTGGACCAACCCTGAAAAAGGCAGTTGATTTAAAAAAGACATAAAAATGTGAAAAGATTTTATCAGTTTTTCTCCTGACAAACAGGAAAGCAATATTTCCATTAACTCAAGCTTTAACTGAGGACAGTTCTTTTTTAATCAGTTCACCCCAAGCAAGGCAATAATGCTACTAAGATACTAAGTGGTGACTGGGAATGAAAGAGAATGGGAAGACATTAGAAAGAACCAGAAATCCAACCCAAAACAAGAAACAAGGGATGAACCTCTACTCCTGTTCAAAAGACTGGAGATCAGTGTGAAATGTATGAGAGCAAACCTATCTCCTCCTATTAAGAGGGAAAAATAACTAAAAATTAAATAGTATATAGTTTCAGAGTTTAGCTGGAGGCATCATAAAAATAGTATTGTCATAGACTTTGAAAGGGATCAGAAACCCAATCCTAAACAGGAAACAAAAGAATAAACCTTTACACCAGTTCAAGAGACTGGAAAGGTGTCTGAACTGATGAGAGGTAAATCTATCTACTTCTATTGAAACTTCTCCAAGTTCTTTTTCTAATGATTATAAGCTTGTCATAGTTTCCTCTTTTTTTTAATGTCCCATGTCTCTTTGAGACCTACATGATTATGGCTTTCCACATATTTTTATCATCTGTTTGTCACCTTACTATACTTCCCAGTCTCTGTTCTGCCATCCATTTACACAAACTTATTAGCTATGTCATATGCTGTATCCCCATTCCTCTTCTACTTTCAATATGACCTATGAGCATCAAATTCTCCAAGTTCTTTTTCCTCATTATGTATCATAGTAATTTCAGTTATCCCTGAGTGATTCTAAATATCTTTTTTGTTTCCATTTTTCCTAAAAGCTCCTTATTGCTTACATGTTTAGTCTATGTTATTCTGAGAATTCTTCTGTTCAACTATACTTCTGTTACTTCTACTGTTCTCTTCTGTGCAGAAATTATCATGACCTTCGTTTTCTGTTTCTTAATAATTTTTGGAATGCGTCATTTGCCCATTCTAATGCCCCTTCAGATTTCTGTCACATTTCTTTTTTTGCAATTTTATTTAATGCCTTTTCTACAAATATCTGCAGTTTTCTTTTTGTATCTCTCATTAACATGATGTCATTTGCATATCAGACTTTTCCCACTGATAGTAAATCCTAGCTCTCTTAAGATTGCCTTGTTCAATTTGTTTAATACATCTCTTGCCTCTTTCTATTATTGTGTAATATGTCTTCCATGTGCCATGTCCCTTTCAGATGTGAATGGTCATGGCTCTTTACACGTTCCTTTCCTTTGTATCAATTAGTAAAGTTTGTCTTTTTTGCTATATCTCCAAATCCCTGTTCTGCTAAGCATTGTACACAAGCTCATTAGGTCAGTTATTCTCTGTTTTTTTGCCTTCAATATGCCTAGTGAGTATCAAATTCACTAAGCCATTTTTTCTCATAATGTGCCCCAGAAATTTCAATTGTTTCTTTCTGATTCTAAGTGACCTTTTTGTTTCCACTCATTAAAATCAGATAAAACTTGTTCATCACTCCCATGTTTGGCTCATGGGATTCTCAATATTGTTCTGTAGAACCACATTTCACTTGCCTTAAGTTTGTTTCTTCAGCTGTGAGGAGATTTTCCAGAATTCACTGCCCAAGTGGTAATAACAGTTCAATACCATATCATTTGTTTCTATTCAAATTTTCCCATTTCTTAATACTTCACTCAGCTGTTGAAAAGCATCTTTCTCTATTACAATGTAGTTTTAAATTTTGGTGTCATATTTTCTATCCTCTGTTAAAACACTTCTTAGATATTTAAACTTTGCTTAAAGTGAAAACTATTATATACACTTCTACATTTTGGCTCAAGGAGAGAATGGTTTCATAATGTTGAATAATATTTAATATGTTAAATAGTTTTGAAGCATTGATTCTTTTTTATAAAAAATATATTTCCTTTTGTATTGAAAAAGTATGACTTTGTGTCTAAGTTTGTGTCACACACACACACACACAGTGTTTTTTTTAATATATGTAAAGTAGGTTTTATTAGAGATCATAGACAGTGTTTATTTTCAAAATAGTTCTACTTGTTTTTGTACAACATAAACTTTGTTTCGTATCTCTCTGTAAAAATTGTCCATATATAAAATTACAATTCCACTCAAACATAATTGATCATTTTCAAAAGCAGAACTTTTTTTCATTTGTGAGTGAATATGGCATTAATAATTTTTTGAGAATGACAATGATTTTTCCAGATATTTCCTACTATTTCATCCATAGCTGGGGGAAGAGACGGATTCATATCTTTTCCAAGGATATTTGCTAGTAAGGAAATGCACAGGACACAAGTAATAGAAAACTCAATAATATATTGAGACTATATATTTTTTATTTCAAATAATCCTTTGGGATTTTTAAGGAGGTCTGCTACATTATCAAAAAGTTGTAAGGTGCATTGAAGCAAATCGTCGGCATATTGAAGTAGTGTTGAAAGTTCTCAGCACAAATAAGAAGTCCATCCCCCAAAAATTCTGATGTGGGTCAGATTCAAATAAGATCAGATGTGAAATCTATATATATATCTTATTACAATAAATGTTATTTATAAATGTTATATATACATGTGCTTGAGTAGAGATCTCCATTTTCTAAACAGTATGTTATCTGCCAACCTGGGTTTTCAAGAATCTTTAATAAAGAAAATATATATATTATCAACAAGATAAAAACTGAGAGAGGTATGCAAAATGAAGAGCAACGGTGTTGCTTGAAATTATGATACAGAAGATTGTAAGATGAGTTTTCGGACAGAGTACTTCATCAGAAATATCACATAGAAAAGTCATTAAGGAGAGAAAAATTTTATGTGGATTTTTAGTTACATAGAAATAAAATAAATTATTTTCTATTATAAATGTTTACATTAAAAACAGTTTAACACTTGTTGTCCAATTAATTTTAGAGTTTCACTTCATATAAAGCAAAGTTAAATCTAAAGAAGATATATTAATGTTGGTGAACATTATTTTTGTCAAGTCTTTACAAGACCTCTCAGGATAGCATATGGCAACCTATGTTCTGTCACATATTGCTGATTAAAAGTAAAAGTGTCTATTTTTTTTACACATATTCACTATCCTACACATATCAGTAGAGACAGAAATGATGCCAAAATGGTACAGTAAATTTACAAACAGCCTAAGGGCGACAAAACTTCAAACGGAAAACTAAGATGTAATAAAGTTGTAGACATGTTGCAGCCCTACTCCACTATTGGTGGCTGAATGTTACCACAAAGAAAACTAAAGATAAAGAATAGTGGTAGGTTGGAAAAAACTAGCATCTCTTGCCATTCAAACCAATAGCTTTGAGAATAACACAGAAAATGTTGCAGGTTTTGATTTTGCAACACACAGTATTTTAAGTTTTTAATTAAAATGCAAAAAGAACATGAATAGATTATGAGTTGTATAATGGCTATACATATGCATAAATTTGTTAAATATTTAATATATATATATATATATATATATATATATATATATATATATATATTAAATGTTTAACATATAAAGCATATATATATAAATATATGTATTTATATATTTATATATATACGCTTTATATTAGGTTGGTGCAAAAATAATGGCGTAATAATGTCGTTTTTTGACGTATTTTTTATGTCAAAAAACGACATTATTATGTCATATTATTTTTGCACCAACCTAATATATGTTTGTTTATATATATATATATATATATATATATATATATATATATATATATATATATATATATATATATGCATAATATATATATCTGTCTATATTTCTGAGATGAGGTAATATGTAAATTATTTACATTATTCTGACTATTGTCCTCATCTTTGTTGCCATATTTATTACAACATTTTGGCCGTTGTACGCTCCGGCCTTCTTCAGGTGGTTGGAATGTCGAACTGAACTGTTTATTTCAATCACTGGGGTAGACTGTTCTAGTTCCATGCGCCAATGGTTCAATGGATGTCAGTCATCAGTTATCTTCTGTTACTTTTCCTCTGAAAGTTCAGTGGAGTACCATTTCAGCATCATCTTATTCGGGTGTTGAATTCACATTCTTTGGGTCCTGTCACTGGATCTAACTAATGCCTTTATCCACTGTGCCATGTGTCCTTGAAGACATCTGTGTATGAATTTCTGGGTATTATAAACCTAATGTCTTCAGCAACCATTTTTACCAGTGCTCATATTGCAATTTTTTGCTGTTATCGTACATGTTTTTACCAGAGATCATATTGCAACTTTTTTTTTTTGTTATTTTCTCTTTTCTCTGGCACTCATTATTACTGGTTCCCATATTGTATTTATTTCTATGCTTGGTCAGCTCAGGAGATTTTTGTGGCCTAGCATATGTGCTGATTCCTTAAGTTTACAAATTTTCCAATGGTGTTCTTTGTCTATGATCTCAACCTGATTGCACAGAGGACAGTGATCTCCCTTCTCTCTCCATATGGGGTCAGCTACACCTGATTTTTCCACTTCCATTTGTGTTACAGCTTTCTGGTGTTCTTGAAGCCTTACCCTGAGGGGGTGGCCTGTCTCCCCTTTATATTTCTTTCTGCAGCTGCATGGGATATCAAACACACAGTCTTTAGTCATGTTCTCCTCTATGGGGGGGGGTCTTACTCAGGAGAGAGATCTGCAAAGTGTTGTCAAGCTTTCGAAACTTGTCCTGATGTTATATGGACTGCAGATCCTTTGTATTTTCTCTGATAACCCCTTCACATAAGGCAGGCAGACCGTTTTCTGAGTGTTGTTGTCCTCCTCTTGTACCTGCCTCTCACAGTTTTTGGGGGCTGCTACCATGTACCCAGGGTAGTTGTTACATTGTAGGGTACTACTTATACTGACCAATTCTTTATCTGTCTCTGGATCGCCACTTATGACTTTTGCTCAGTGTTGTAAGCAGCGGACGATCCCTTTCTTTATGCTGTACGGATGGTGGGAGTTGAAACTGAAGTACTGTCCGGTGAATGTCAGTTTACTGTATATGAATGTCTTGAACTCATGCTCTATCCAAGATATTAGAACATCCAGGAATGGGAGCGTGTTGTTACTTTCTTTCTCCATTGTGAACTGTATCGAAGGTCTTATTGAGTTCACATGGTCCAGTAGAACCTGCACATCTTCCTGGTGTGGCCAGAGTATGAAGGTGTCATCTACATACCTTAAACATATACTTGGGTTTAGAGATATAGATTCTAATGTCATTTCCTCAAAGTATTCCATATATATATTTGCCATCAGTGGTGATAATGGTGAGCCTATTGTTAAGCACTCATCCTGTTGATATATGTATGATCCCATTCCAAAGTGTGTTGTTTGTGTACAGAAAGTCTACATCTCCATCAGATTATCTATTGGAATACTGTCCCGTTCTTCTATATATGCTTTATATATATATATATATATATATATATATATATATATATATATATATATATATGAATAATATATATATATATATATATATATATATATGAATAATATATATATATATATATATATATGAATAATATATATATATATATATATATATATATATGAATAATATATATATATATATATATATGAATAATATATATATATATATATATATGAATAATATATATATATATATATATATATATATATGAATAATATATATATATATATATATATATGAATAATATATATATATATATATATATATATATATGAATAATATATATATATATATATATATGAATAATATATATATATATATATATATGAATAATATATATATATATATATATATGAATAATATATATATATATATATATATATATATGAATAATATATATATATATATATGAAGAAATATAGTCTTAAGTTGTGCTATATTTATGGGATAAAGTGCTCAATATCAGAGATAGAGCGTGTGTAAATATAAAAGTGAACATAGAAGTCAACACTTAGAGGCGACAGTCTGTTTCTTGCTATATGCAATCATCAGGCCACATGTGCTGTTATTTTTCTCGGCTATTTATATATATACGGGTCAGTGGTGCATTGTGGGTAGTCTATTATGGCGGTTATTTTACCGGAAGTCTTTCTTAGCTTTGTTAAATATATATATATGCTTTATATATATATATATATATATATATATATATGCTTTTTATATATATATATATATATATATATATATATGCTTTATACATATATATATGCATAATATATATATGCTTTATATATATACATAATATATGTGTGTGTGTGGAAATCTAATATTTTTTTTTATAATCTTGTATAATAAAAATATTATAGATGTGTCTGTGTGAATGTCCATGTTTAATAATGTGCATATGTAAAAATTTATTTTACTTACCAACTACTACAGTTTTGACTCAGTGAGTATATTAGTGAGTGAACAAAATTGAAATCATTAATATATGTTTAAGCAATAAAATAAAATATATAATATTTCACAGATATGCATGTGAAGAAACACAAATATACACTACAGTTCAAAAGTTTGAAGCCACCCCTAATATCATTTGTATGGGATGAACTTGACAGAAGAGTTAAAAAAAATGAAAAAGAGCTCTTCAAGTCATTGAAAGAAAGAACAGAATCAATTATAAAACTTATACTTTGAGAAGCATTTGCAAGAAAGTTGAGCTGCAGTAATCAAGGCTAAAGAAGGATATTTTGACCAGAGCAAAAATAAATCATAATCATGAATCAGTCTTTTCTCTGTTTGTAATAATAAAATTTCTAAAAAGAAATCACATCTCACTTTTTTAACCATGTATAATAATTTTCTCTTATTTAAAATGCAAAACAACTACCTTTTGGGCTAATTTAAAAAATTACCAAAGGTGGCCTTAAACCTTTAAACTGTAGTGTATATCTATGTTGACATGGAAATCACTGCTTCAGTTTTCTGTTCTGCAGACCATATACTTGATCACTGAAATATGGACTCTCAAATAATATTACAGTGTGTGTGTATATATATATATATATATACATATATATATATATATATATATATACATACACACACATAATTTTATACTCATTTTCACCCAATCAAGTTAGGGTGTTACTTTGTGGCTTTGTATGAACATAAAAGAGGCAAGAATTGAAGTTCATGAATTTATGTTGGAAATATAATGGTTAACACCACACTTGAAGAGGCCAAGATTGTAGTAATTGGGAAGACATCCTGCTGGAAATCTGTTCCACAAAGCAGCAGCAGCAGTTCTTGGGTAGAAGCTGTCCAAGTGTAATTTCTTACTAATGGAATACAAAGGGAATGAGAATGATTCATCCTTGTGTATGTAGCATAGCAAGTTACAGCCGCAAAGTTTAGGACTGCCCATAATTGAGATGCACTTTCTGTCTGAATTTCTCGAATGAGGAGTTATCATTATTTACACTATTTACATTTAAACACTTTCCTCCTCTTTGTTATTGTTATTCCAATGTTTTGACCAAAACATCGAGGACAAGCATCCAAATGTACATAATGTAAATAATAAGATTATTTCTTTTCGGATATGATTCCAAGGAATTAATCTGCAACATGTCCCATACAATATAAGATCTGGTAACGTGGAAGGCACCCTCATATTCCTGGAACTAGTTTCATGTCAGGTACACATGGTGGAGGTTGTATTATCATTTTGGAAGAAATCTTCACCAGCAGGAAACATGTCAAGCATAAAAAGGTTCAAATATTCTACAACAAGCTCAGTGTATGTCAGACTCTAGTTTCACTCTTGGTCAGAAGGATATACTTCATTACACTTACAGTGCCACTAACAGCTGGGGCAACATTCTGAATCCATGGTCTTATGTATTCTGCTCTACACACATTTCTAACAGTCTGCCAGAAAGAGTTGGAAACCAGACTGATTTGTCCAGGACCAATCTTAAATGTTCTATAACAATATTCTTTTGCCCAGATAACTCACAGTAACTGATGTTGTTATATCAGTAATGATATCTTTGTTAGCCACTGCTACAAAACCTCATGAAATGCATTGTATGCTATTTAGCTGATTGACTGATGGGTTGAGTGGCACCGGTAGCGAATTGGTATGTGATTTGGCACTATGTTCTTCTTTTTGGAGTGGCTTAAATCTGTGTCAGTCACTAGTGTTCCTTTACATGTATGTATATGGTAATTGAGATGTAAATGAATATATCTGAAAAAAAACAACATTAACTGAAATGACAAAATAGGGAAACTTATTTTGCTATATATTTTATTCCTTCAGGAATTTCATCAGTGACAGAATGTACAAAATTTTTTTTTTTTTTTTTTTTTTTTCAACCATTTCACTCAAGTACATCAATAAAAACAACTCTGAATAAAGGGGTTATTAAGAGTGAAAGAAATAGAAGAGAAAAAAGGGAAAGAATTCAAGTCTACTGACAATTGGGAAAATGACAATTGACATTGCATTTAAATTTTTGAAGATTGTAGTTGACAGGGAAGCAGGAAGACAGTTCTATAAATGAGAAATGGAAGAGAAGAAATTGTCAGCATAGAACTTATGGCCACAATTTATTAAGAAAAACCTGTACTTGTACCTACCATAATTTTCTTCCTTTTCATTAATGTTGAATGTTTTAAATGCATTTTTAGATTTAAATTTGAATACATTAACATTTTCTCAACTCTACTTTTTCTGTGTGTTCAAAAACAGTTTTTTTCTTAAAAGCTAATGCGCTGCATTTTGCCATTGATAAACTTACCAAAGAAAGGAAATGAATTGGAAAAATAAGTTTTGCCCATTTTGTCATTTCAATACATACATGTATAGATATTTTCCATTTGAAATAAAGTCAAAATATTTAGGGTATCTTAATGAAGAGTAGATAGTATCAAGGAAGTTGTGAACAAGAGCCTAAAGAAATGTTGCATCAGCAAACACAGTATCAAATACAATGTAAACAAATACCACTGCTCACTAGAGCAAAAACAAACATGAAAGCCTTGCAAATCTGAAAAACTGTTTTGTTAATATTTCACCATTATGCGAGGAATATGTTTGCATCTAGTCAAAACTAAGAAATTAAAAAAAAAAAGGGTTCATAAGGCAAGAACTATTGGATGAATTAGGTTGGTGCAAAAATAATTTCGTTTTCTAACATATGATACTATGTGAGAAAACGAAATTATTTTTGCACCAACCTAATATCTAAGATGATAAAAGCCACATTAACAAAAAACTTTGATAAAAGAAAAAATCTAAAATCACTCTTGAATAATAGAATTAAACAATTCAATGATATTATTTCAAGATATAGATTTTATATTATTTACACCTTGTCAAAAAATTCAATATCTGATTCTTTTTCTTTTAGCCTGATATTAAATATTTGATAAAAACTGAATATTAAATGACTCTTGAATAATGAAACCAAACAAGCAAATCAATGAAATGATTTCAAGATGAAGATTTTAAACTGTCTAAATGAATAACTCAAAATTTGACATTCTGATTTTGAGCTTGATAATAAAAGATTGATTTCTTTTAATTCAAATTAAAAATGTCAGGTAATATTTAATGCATTTAAATTAACATAAAACTAGATAAACTGATACAACAAATAATTTCATTAAGAAATATTCAAAGTCTGAATGTATATTTGACCATTTACTACTTTTAATTTTTCTCTTTCATACATTTCATGTCTTGATTACATTACTGCAGCCATCTTATAAAAAGGTTATTCATTTAGTTTTATTTATTGGCTCATCACTGTTCTTGTCTCTGTTCAAAAAATACCTAGTTTCTTAAGCTATTTCTCTTGGGCAGTACTCACCTCCCCTTGCATGATAAAAGGAAGGGTCAGCAGGCTCAGCCTAACATCTCTAGCAGTGCCAATAAATCTAGACATTTTTTTGGACACAACCAATGCAAAAATGTATGTGTTTCTACAAGTATAAAAAAGCTTGTTGCAAAATTTCATCTTTAGTAAAGGAGGGAAGGAATGAATATCAAAAAGTCATATCGAGAAAAATATTTTCAATCCAGAATATTAAATTATGTTTCATGTAAACATTGCAGTCAGCTATTTTCAGAATTTTTAACAGATGATTTTTTATTGTATAATTATAGTAAGTTGTGAGTTGCAATCATGAATGCTTTTAAAATAGAAATTGTGAATGGTAAAAAATATCTGACTTAAATAATTCAAAGTAACTAAAAGCACATAGGTTGATTAATTTAACAACATATCAATATTTGCTGCATTATTTAATGTTGAAATCTTCGGCCAGAAGGTAAACATTAGTCTGTTTTTTTTACTTGAGTCAAAAAGTAAACATTCATTTAGTTTATACTTGAGACAAGTGGTAAATACTGATCTGGTTTATACATGAGTCAAAATGTAATCATTGCTTGGGTTTATAAGGTAAATATTTTGTCTGTACTTGAGTCAGAATGTCAATATTCTGCAGCTAATTTATACCTGAGTCATAGAGTAAACATTGGTCTTGTGTATACTTGAGTCAAAAGATAAAGATTTATCCTTTTCATACTGGGCTAAAAATGAAATTATTTGTTTAATTTATAATTGAATCAAGAGTTAAACATGGGTTCAGCTTATAATTGAGTCTGCTGTTAGCCACTAAAATGGTGGCCTCTTTAGGTCAGGGGTTTCATTTCTCTGCTGGTGGTCCACTTAGCATATTCTAGGCCATACAAATTAGGGATCATTAAAAAGAATTAATCAAATACCAATTAGCAGTAACCGACATGCTGTTGTACTTTGTTTATTACAGTAATCAAATACTTATCATCAGAACATACCATTAAGTTTGACTGAATAACTTATAAATCTAATGTTTTAATTAGATATTCTATGCCTATATCATTGACACAGTCTCTTTATATCTGAATACAGTGAAATTTATTTTTGCTAATTACAATATAATATACTGATTCTGTATTCATCTTTAATAGTATCTCTGGCTGACACTTCACAGACAGTTTTACTGTTCATATTAGCCTTCCTACTTTACTGAATTTACTGGTGATATGATTTCAAGCACGCACACACACGTGCACACACACACACACGCACATATGTGATTCTAGGACTGTTGTGTACTTGACATTGGTGTCCCTAGACAAATGCATCCTTGGATAATTGTGTACCTCTGATAATATTTTGAAGCAATTAAAAGCAATTACCATAAATTTTGAAAAAAGCATAGATAGTAATTAGAATTTTTTAAAAAAGGAATAAAATAAAAAAAAAAATAAATGTTTATTTTTGTTAAAAATGCAATGACAGATTAACAGTTTTGCAAGATCATTCTACATTACCAGTATGTTTTTGTTTCCTTGACATTTTTCTTATAACAGTTGTAGCTGTAATTTTCCTCGTCCACAAATATTTTTCCACCTGTGTTTGATTTTTGTAACTTAGCCATGGGTTCCAAATAAAAATATAATCTATAAAATCCAGAGTCTATTAGTTGTTTGTGGCACACACTGCTGAAATGAAATGAAACTGCTACCTTAATTTTCCTTGCTTTAAAAAAGAAATTTCTCTCTTTTTTTATATTTACTCTAACTACCTTTTTGGTTGTTTAGAGTAATTAAAGGTATTGGTGTGCAATTTCTATATTAAACAACTCTTTTAAAAAAAATGTTAACTTCAAAAAATTATCAGAGGTACGTACACAATCATCCAGAGATGCATTTGTCTAGGGTCTGATACACAATTATTCAGTACACAACTGTCCATCCGCTTATATATATATATATATATATATATATATATATATATATAAAATACATGAACATCCAGGCATATCATCAACCCTCCAGGAATTAAACATATGGACACTGCCAACAAAAATACCATTTAGAATCTAGACACAAAATAACACCACAAAACCAAATATATATCGTCTACCTGATCAATGAAAAACAAACAGTGCAGAACTCAAGTTAACAGAATTTTCCATTCCATAACTCATTTCCCCACAAACTTCTGATGAAACAAAACATGTTAAATTTATAATCATTTCATACTTTTCCTTATTTTATCATATATGCATGTATGAAAATTTCTCAGAGTTAACCTGTAGAAAAGACAATATGTATAAAGGTAAAAGACAATAGGAAAACTGTATTTTCAGCTGACATATTTCATCAAATATGAACATTTTCAAAGCAAAAATAAAATGAATTTATTAAAAACAAAGTAACTATTAACAACAAACAAAATGTCTTTAGAAACTAGAAGAATTTAGAAAATGCTATTGTATTCATATTGTCAATTGAAAATTACGTCAAGTACTTTCAATTGTAGAAATATTGCTTTTATTGTTGTGTTGACGGATTCAAACTTTTTCTTTTGATTTCTTGATATAGTTGTTGTGTACATTGACTTGGGAGAGCAGTAATTCTGTTAGGAAAGGTGATATTAGAAAAAATCTACACCCAGGCTTTTTTTCATGCACATGAAGGAAAGGGGATGCTGAGAACTTTTAAATTTAAATTGAATTTTTTTCTTTTAAAAATATGTTTTAGGTATATAACTTAGGTATATAGCCAATTTTATTAAGTTTCTATTTTTGTTATTATCACAAATTGTGATAGTGGAAGATCTGCCAAGAAAGGTGAAATGTTGTAAGAACCTGAATGCATATTTACTATGGATGATCTAGCAATTAAAGCACTTTCTATTCATAGATCTCAGTAAATTCTCTTTAGCATTTTTAAATCAGAATTATGGTCAGAACTCATTATAGTAAGGAATGAATGCATTTAGTATGTTGTTTTGTAAAAGATACCATTTTGTGTTTGTTTCCCCTATATATTCTTTGTGGAAATTATTATGTTGGTGCAAAAATAATGACGTAATAATGTCGACTTTTGACGTATTTTTTAACGTCAAAAAACGACATTATTACGTCATTATTTTTGCACCAACCTAATATTACTGGTGATAGAGTTAATTCCTCCTTTGTGTCTTAGCTTATTGTTTTGTTTCATATTAATTAATTCTTTTATTGATTTAAAAGTAGTTGTAAAAATTTTATTTGAAACTAGTTTAAAAGCTGTACTCCAGACAAAAGCTAATTAAGCCTCCAGCCCAAAACTAAACAGACCTTTGGTCCAGCTTAGAAAACAGCAATCATAATTTTGAAGAAATAACTTTGAATTCCTCAGTTCAATCCATGGAACTTCAAATTAATTTAACTCTGATTTGGGCTATGTCCAATTCTGGCCAAAAGACAATTTGGTCTAAAATTTCAGTTCAGGACAAAAATTGAGTTCCTCAAATTACAAACTCTGTGGAACTTCAAAACCTTGCATCATGAAACCTTTCACTTAAAGTAATTCATTGGCATTCTGAAGAAATAAAATTTATATCCTCAATTCTGAAATTTTTGAAAATATTTTAAACCAAATTTAAAACAAAAAATTTTTGTGTTGCTTTAAACTCTAGATTTATCTAGTTCCACGTGCCATGCCTCTTCCTGATTTCTCACTTGTTTCCCTTTAATTTAACTCTCCAAGTTTTTTTCCACTACTGTTGTGGCCTGGTATTGAACCCAGAACTCTTTGGGTCTAGTCACTGGATCTAACCAATGTCTTTATCTACTGGGCTACGTGTTATGACATTCTACACTGGTGAACAAAAGAAAGGGTTCGGTTCAAAATTTCAGTTAACTGAAGAAAGCTGGAGCATATGACGGCCGAAACATTGGCAAAAATTTCAGTGAAGATGAGGATAACAGTTCGAATAATGTAAATAATGCAATTTAAATTTTTGTATTGTTAAATGTTTTTTTTTATTTCAGTGTATAAAGAATTTTTAGTGGAATTATAAACTTAGTAATTTTGGTATTTATTTTATTTTTATTTTTTTACTTGTGTTTATTGTTTGATGTATCATATCAACAAACAGATGAAATGGTTGATCGTCTTACATTCTCAGTGACATCAGTCAGATCTTGATCCTTGCATAGGTGTTGTAGTGTTGTCAGATATTCATTAGTAGCTCCTTCTAAATACAACTTACACTTTCCTTTTATTGGCAGACTACCAGCTTGTCCCCTGGTCATTAGCCATTTCAGAACACACTCTACCAGCAAATTACTATTGACTTCTCCTCAAGTAATTGGTACGATATCTTGACCACTGGTGAAAGGGTGTCTCCTCCCCTAAAGAGAAACATTGATGGGTCAGTAATCGATACTGAACAAATGTGACTGTAATTGTTTGTCAGCTTCTAGCTTATGTTTGTTTGACAATATACATGGATATATATATATATATGTTACAGATTGTATGTATGTGGTTTGTTATAAATCTATTGGCAAGGGAAAAGCTAAGATGAAGTTGGACTTAAAAATATTTTTTCATTACACTTTTATCAAATCTATTGGCAAGGGAAAAGCTAAGATGAAGTTGGAGTTAAAATTATTTTTTCATAACAGTTTTATCGTTCCTTCTCAGGCACTTTTGTCATCAAAGTTAAAGTTGCTCCCATTTTGTATTTATCTCATGAAATGCATATGAAAAACAAATACTATCAGAGCAGTGTATGGCTTAATTTACTATATACACTAGATTCTGTTTAATAAGTAAGTAAATTATATATATTCTGTGGTGGCAGTATGACTGTTGATAAATAACGTTGTATAAATGATATGTAACAGCCATCCTGCTGCCAAGATTAAAAGAGAGTGACTAAAAAAAACTGGGAAAAATTTAACATAAACCAAAAATGTAGTTCTACAGAAGGATGCTGAGAATACCATGGATTGCACATGTGTCATCATCTAAGGTGCCATGGGTATATGGATGAATGGTCTGAAATCAGGGTGGTCCATGGCCCCATGCTGTATCCCAGTCTTGTGTTTTTTGAACCATTGTATTAAGCAAGAACAGTCTGTTATTTACTGTCACAGCATGAAGTTGGTGGGGTGCTAGTTCCTTTCTTTGAGACAACATGTAAGGTAGATTTTCATATCAACCAGGCTGGTTTTGAATTCAGAGTTTTTCTTTCACCTAGACTGGTTGCAACCCAAAGCTATAGGTCCCAGTCTATCCAGCTATTTATACATAGCTTATGGGAGAAAAGATGAATTCATACATTTCCCAAAAGTATAAGCATCTAAATGGAATGTAACTCATCTCTCCAATTCCTCAGTACTTCTATCCATTACTCCACTGTGGCTCCTGAGCTTGTGAGTAAAAACAAAGAGGACACCTATACTCAACATCAGGAAGTGAAAGTCAAACTTTCTAGGGCACAATGAGGAAAGAGGACTTAGAAAATTTGGCACTCACAGGACATATTGAAGACAAGCGGGAGAGTGGAAGACAACACATGATCACCAATGTCCGACCTAACAAAACCTACCTAACAGACATGTGTAAATAAATAGCAGAACAGGCTTTAGGAGATATAGCAAAAAGACAATTTACAAAGTGCTATAAAGGACAGAAAATTGTGGAGAGCCATGATCAATAATGTCTTGAAGGGTCACGGCATATAGAAGAAGACTAAAAAGTCACAAAGAGCAATAAAATTGGAATGAAAGTGAGGAAATATAGATATGAAATAAAGTAATTCATTTACATTTTCGCAAAGTATGTTTTAGTGATTTCTAATGGAAATATTAGTCATTTCCTTACAAGAAAACATTTGGCATTCATCTACTGAGAAGCCAGTACTGCTTTCAGTTGAAATTTCTAAAATCTTTCTCTTAAAACAATTTTTCAGGAAAATAGGTTTCTCAAGTCCAGTAACTGTTATTGCTCTTTCCAGTATTACCTAACTTATTTTTTGAAGTAGTGTGGAACATTGTCATCTTGATTATGTCATTATATTTTGAGTTATATGTGCTATCCATTTTAGTTGTTGCTGCTGTTGATATTCCTCAAGTGATGTGGTTTCTATTATTTGGTACAGTATTTGGTTTGTGATTCTGTAATGCCAGAACACAAGATTCAAAAAAGAATGGTCTTCATCATGGCAATCAGACTTGACTCACTCAAAGCCATTTTTAACCATTGATCTTAGAAAATGGTTTTATACAGCTGACAGTTTAGATATTTCTGGTCCAGGTTTGGCACCATGTACATATGAAAATCTTGATCTGACTAGGTTATTTGAGAACATGACTTGATTTTTTGAGTTGATGTTTTGGTTTGGTAGCAATTTGCAGTGTTGGGTGAAGCTACCTCTGGCACAGCCCATTCTGTTTACTGTCACTTTTTTCCGATACTAAATTTGTTATAACTGTTCCATACATGTGTATTGAAAATCAGATGAGAAGGCTTCATTCATTGTGTCTGTGTGCATGAGGAAGATAAATATAAATTTCAGTACTTTTTAAATAAGTCTGTAAAAAGTTCTGGCGTCAATGAAACATTATGGTTTACATGTGGCTATGCAGCTTGAACATGTGACCTCAGTGAATAAAAAAAATCACCAGTTTTTATATATATTTTTGTGAATTTTTATATTTTTTTAAAATATTTTTTCTTTATCTTGCTTCTGGTTAGTTAAAAAGAGATTTTTGAAACCATGTAGTGTGTTCTCTACATCCGCATTTGATAATACATGACTTGAATTTTCTTTTTTTAAACTGATGTTCACCCTCAACTTTTTGGTGCCTTTGTCTGGATCTTCTTTTTGCATAAAACTTTTGTTAACACAGACTAAAAAACTATTCTTACCTTTTACCATTCCATCCAAAAGTAGAATATCATCCAATATGAATGTGTAGTTTATATTTTTTTGTTTTTTCTCTTCTTTAGTATATAAGTACATAGACAAAAATTTTAACAAAAAGATTTCAAGCGAATTAACACTGTGGATCTTGAAGAGGACAACCTCTTAATCTCATCCGACTGCTGCTGTAGAATCATAAACAAAAAACTATATGAAATAACATAAACCACATCACTTTAGGACTTTCATCAGCAGCAATAAATAAATTATTAGCAAATGTAATTTGTAGAGAAAACAATAATATGGTGACTTTCCACACTATTTTGAACCAAAAAGTTAGCAAGATGCCTATCAATATTAGATACTGCTATAACAGTGATCTTGAGAAAGCTATTTTCCTGAAAACCCCTTTTAAGGGCAAGATTTGTTAAATTTCAGCTGATAGTAATGCTGTTTAGATAATGAATGCCAAAGATTTCCTTATAAGAGAATAGATAATGTCACCATTATCAGAGTGGGCAAATTTTAATTTCAGTAAAAAGAAAATGAAATTGCTCTGTCCAAATTTGGAACTAGCTTGTTAGCTGTTACTTTGCTGATGGCAAGTGGTTCAAATTTGAAATCTGAATAGTTTGTCCCTGTAAAATATTACATTTATTACAAGATATTCAGTTTAAATACAAGAGTCATAAAAATGACTTCAAAGAGTCATATGTTTCAACTTATTTCCTGTTACACAGGAGTTGCTGCCAGACCAAAAGGGAAGCTAACCATCATGAGGCAGTTCTCCATTTCAAATTAATTAATAGTGTGTGTGCATCTATATTCAATGACAGGCCTAAAAATATTTTTGTAAAGTTTAAAAACAAAAGACTTAGAAAATTATTCTGTTTATCACTAAATAATTTGCACAAAGTTTAATGAAATTCTATAATTTCCTAATATTTTTTGAGTTTAAAGAAATTAATTTTTCTTTATTTTTAATTCTCAGGAAAGGGTCTGGTTGTCGAGACTGAGCAGGAAGTGAATCACTTATTCCAATCTCTTATTCTAAACATGATCAAATTGTATGTGCATATGTATGTATTTATATAGAGATTAAATGGCACAAGCATGGTGGAGTAATGGATAGCGGCTTGGATTGAGGAATCGGAGAGCCGAGTTTGAATTCCAGTCAAATTCATTATATTCCTTTACGTGCTAATACCCTTGGGAAAGGTATGAATCCTCTTCTTCTCCCCCCAGCTATGGGTAAATAGAAGGACAGACTGGTATCTATAGTCTTGTATGGCCACGAATCTACTGCAGAAAGCAATGGCAACCTACTGCAGGAAAAAATCTGCCTTGTTAGTAATCTGTTGAAAGATGCATGATCGCCTAAGTGTGTATCACGCATGGCACATAACTAACATATAAGTCACTACCACACAACACAGATATATTATATATTCATATTACACATTAAATACATACATAAACACACACACACACACACACACACACATATATATATATATATATATATATTTGTTTTGTTTTTTATAATGTATTTTATCGAATGTATTTTCATTTTTCAACCAGATGTGCAACTGATGTAATGGGTAGGGGCTTGAAATGGAAAATCAGACATCTGAGTTCAAATTTCAGTCATATTCATTACATTTCCTTTCCTGGAAATAGCCTTGGAGATGGTATAAATCCATTTCTTCATCATAACTGTAGGTTAAATAGCAGGTCTTGTCTCTGGAAAAAAATCATTGTTATTTTAAAAGAAAAACTGTTAATTCAACATACTCTCATAAAAAATTATTGTGACAATTCAGAATATGTTTCAGCCTTAAAATAACCCATGGACTTTTGATAAATCATAAAAATGTCAAATCAATCAATCATTTTTCAGCCTCTCAAATGCTCCTGTAAGTTTTTTTTAAAGTCTCAGTTTATTTATGAAGAAATGATTTTGGTTGACATCTAGTGGAAAGACTACATTAAACCCATTGCTCAGTCAGCTGCTAAGGAAGCTGATTCAATGTGTCGTGTGAATTGATTTTACACTCCATAATCTATCTTACATATCTATAAGTCTACCATTCATATATGTTTAGAATATTTTTGCCACATATAGTTCGGTGCTCCTACTATTTAACTTGTGCTCCCTGATAAAATCCAAAGAAGAATCAGCAATATTATTGGTCTTGATCTGGTGACTCAGCTTCAGTCACTTTTCCGTCACCATAAGGTTGCCTCTCTGCGCCTTTTCTATGAATACTTTCATGGTAATTGTTCAGATGAGCTCTTCACTATGGTGCTAGATTTTTTTAATTTAAGCATCAAGATCTCACCAATTTAAAATGAGATGTAACCATAAATTTAAAACTAAGTTTTTCTCACATTTTAAATTTGTGGAACTCCCTTCCCACTCCGTGCTTTCCAGCCAGTTTTAATCTGCAAAAAATTTAAATACAATGTCACTTGCTATCTACTATCCTCCTTATTACTCTTTTCTCTTCTTGCTCATTATTAATGTTTTTGTTCCTAATTCTTCTACATTTTGTAACCCCTTGTGTCTTTGTGGCTTTACTGCCTTGCATGGGGTGTTACTGATTAAAAAAAAAACATTTGTAAATAAAGCAAAATCTTGACTGCGATATGCTAATTATTAAAACATCAAACTTCCATTTTGGGAATTTTTTTTTAAACTCTTTTTGACAAGATAAAACAAAAACAAATAGACAAAACTGCAATAAAAAAAACAATGCTAGTAACCTTCAGATTTAAATTTTTTGACCAAAAGTGTAAGGCAAAAAGTAATGTATCCATTTTTTTTTTTATTCCATATTTGTAGTAGTTGCCTCATTTATTGCCTGTTTGGTTTGATCTAAATTCTATGATTGTTTTGCTTTATTCTTTTCAAGTCCAGGATGAAACTATTTGAATATTGTGAACAGAAGATAGAACTGTAATTGGAAAGGATTTCCAACAAGCCCATCTTTATTTAGTAAATCTGTGTGTTTTAAAATGAGTTTTATTTGATAGAGAACTGTTGTTATTTTCTGTTCATGGAGAATTAAATATCAATTTAGAAAATAAAGTCTATAATCTTACAATAAGTAAGTGAACTGCAACAACTTTTTCTTTTGTATTATCGTAATATTTCTTTGATGCATTATATTTGATTCTGTTCCAGTTCTATTTTATTTTTAAAAAAAAAAAGCCAAGTTCCAGTTTTAGATCTTTTATAATTATCTTTTATTATTTTTAGCTTCTCCTAAAGATATTTTTTGATTTGAGTAAATTCCCGTGATCAGTATACCAGAGGGAATATTACTTTGGGATTTTGGTAAACTTTTTTTCCATTCTTCTCTAATTTTTTTGCTTTCATATATTTTCATATCTTTTTTTATTTACTTAGATTTATTCTAATAATATAATTCTCCTTATTTCTTCTGCCAATATTTAGTTTCCTAAATTCCTGATTAATACAGAAGAATTTATGATGTTGAATGAAACTTTACTTCTTGTCATTTTTTGTTACCTTTTTTGAGAACAAAATTGGAACAATGCCTTTGTCAAGAAGCTACAAAAAATTATTTTCTGTTTCTGAATTCTCAAATGAGCCATAGCACTCTCAACAATAGACAAACGGAAATGGATGGAGAAAAAATCAGAAATATCTTCATGGACCTTCTTCTAACCAAGTGTCATAGAAAGAAAGAAAGAAAGATTAAAAACAAACATTTTAACAAAAATAAACTTGATTGATGACTGTGCAATGTTTGTTCTTTGGTAATTTATCTCTAAATTTGATTCACCTCTGACCTATCCAGAGTGAACTGATCGTTTTTGCACCCACTTATAATACATTATACATTACAGTTAGATTTGAAGTTAAAAATTCTCTTTTGAGCTCTTTGCTAACACCTGTATTCATCTGCCAATTATTTTTTTCCTGAAGATTTCTTGTTAATTTTAACAGATTTTAATGATTCATTATATTTTGCTTCCTTATTTTTTGCTAAATTCCTCTTGAGTTACCTATGAATTTTGTGAACACCTTCAAGTCTAACATGAAAGGATAATGTCCATTTGTTCACATTTTCATGTCAGGTAATAATCTGAATTCAGGTAATGTTCAGAGACAAACATGAAAGATCAAAACAACATACTTGATATTCTAACACTACAAAGTCTCATCTTTCAGCATTTGCCTGTCTTGGCATTCAGACTTAGTGATCAATCTTTTTTACTTCTATTCTTTAAGTTTTTAACTTGGTCAGTATTCAGTGACATTTTGCTCAGTGTGTTTAAAAGAATTCTGCCACATTACTAGCTATTTTTAAATTTCTTTGAACACATTAGAAAAGTAATAAGATGTGAATAAGACAACTTAATAATAGGGTAGAAGTTGATTAAGTACAGCTCATTTTTTTTGAAACTTTCATTTAGATCCAAGATTTAAAAATAAATCGATTTCACCTTTCATTCATGAGAAAATATTCAATCTTAGATCCGGAATAAAAAGAAAAGTTGGAAAATTCATTAAAAAAAATGAGTTAATTTGAATGGTAAGAGTAATATTAGCCATTTCATTCTGAGAAAACATTTGGTATTCTTTGACCAAGCACCCACTGCTACTTTTGATTGAAGTTTATAAAACCTATCTTGTCAATGACTGCATAGTATGTGCTATGCCAGGGTTACATATGGTTTTGAATTCAGAGTTTTCCTTCTCCTTGACTGGCTGCCAACCATGACTAGAGAGCCTAGTCTGTCCTGCTATTTTATCCATAGCTTGTGTAAGAAGAAAATATATATTCATATGTTTTCCAATGGTATATGCATGAAATTAAATGTCACAAAATGGGTGGTATTTGAACTCTGCTCACTGATTTCTCTTTCTGAGTAACTAACCATTACACCACTCACCCATGCATTTCTTTTTTAAAGCAATGAGTTAATTAGTTGCAGATTTCAAATAAGTCTGGCACAAGGATATGGAAACAAGGCTTTTGGTGACCTACAAAGAATTGAATTTGGTTGGGTTTATTTTCTTTTATAGCATATCAAACTCAATGGGTTATTTCATGTTTACAAAATTTTTTAGGATAGGTTCATATGAACAGAATATGTATTCTTTGAGAGAAATCATTTTGTAGATAAGGTTTCATTGATGTAGTTTTATAATGAGGGTTTTTTGTTGTGTGTCTGGATTATAGGTTTTTGATGGTAATATTCTTTTTTTCGAAAACCTATTCCTGGTAATTTTTATTTTTGTTTTCAAAAATCTATTAGGGGTAATTTACTTTTTCAAAATATATTGTTGGTATTTTTACTATAAAAATTTATTTTTATACTGTCATAGTGTTTTCACCCCAGTTTGGAGGTTAACTGTTTGCCCATAGCTGGAGCCATAACAGGTGCTACCACCCTGGCTCAGGGTGAACCTGGAAACAACAATAATTGTGGTTCTACACTCCTCAAAACTTCCCACTCAGACACTTTGCCACCATATGTAATTTATCATCAAACCCAGGACAAACAAGATTTGAGCTCCCATTTAAAATTCAAACCACATTTGCAGAATATGATAACTTTATTTATTAAGCTACCACATGTTCCCCATCTCAAGATGGAAGTTTTACATATCTCTTCAAAGCAATCCACAAGACGATAAGGAATTTAATTTTTGGTCAAGTTTTTTTTTTTTAATTTTGAAGTAAATAATGGTAGAAGTTTTTACTCTGAAATTTTCTTCTGCGTAGAATTCTATTGAACTATTTGGATAAAAAAAAAAAAAAAAACAGTTCAGCATTGCAAATTAATAGTGATGTTTACTGGACACAACTTAGTGTGACACAAGGTCAGAAAATAGGATTTTCAGTTATATTTTATCTTAGCAATAAATATAATGCTAAACTAGCTGGTTTGCCATCATTCTGAAGCCTATAATTTTTAATCAGTCAGATGCGAGAATGAAAACAGAAATGTCAGAATATATAATTCATAGCTCTGAAACTGTCAATCATTTTTTTTTTTTTTAGTGATAAAATGCTGGGAATAAAGAATAAAATATACTTAGTATGAGCCAAATATATCTTTGATGTACATTATCATGGTATGGTTAGTTTTCTTTTATGACAAAAATCTGGAAAAAAAATAATAAAAGAAATCTTTTTTATGAACAAAATATGTCTGAGGTGTGCTGGTATGTTAATATTAGTAACATAAAGAACTGAATCCTCATTGATCAACATTTTCATCTGAGTAAGGTAAGATTTTAAACAAACGTTTCCTTACATTTTATCATTTGATAATCGTATGTCCCCAGATTAATAAAATTCAAATTATAGACAATTAGTATTTACAATTTTTTCATCATATAGCTTTGTCTTTTATCTCTGTGCTGTTTACATTCAGGACAGGGGCAATCACGGCTCTCCACAACTACCTAATCTTTGTAGTGCTAATCAGTGTCCGTTCTATTACTATCCACTCCAAATCCCTGTTCTTCCATCCATTTACCTGTGAGGTAAGTTTCTTGGTTTTTCCTTCTACCCCTATTGCCTTCTGTAAGTTCTGTGAGTATCATATTTTCAAAACCCACTTCCCTCATTATGTGTTTGAGAAATTTTAACTACCTCTTTTTGATTCTAAATATAAGCATCCATTTTGTTCCTATTTTCCTTAAAAGTTTTTCAATACTCACATATTTAGTCCATAGTATTCTCAGTACGTTTCTGAAGAACATCTGCCGCCTCTTTATCTATGAAAGAATTGTCTAACATTCACTGCCATACAAGTTATTACACATCTTTTCAGCACACTTTCATTAGTTTCTAATAAAATGTTTCCTGTTTCTTAATACTTTGGTTAGATTTTGGAAGGCATCTTTTGCTATTCCAATGCAACTTCAGATTTTGGTGTCACCTTTTCCATCATATCTGAAAACACTTCCCAGATATTTAAACTTCTTGTTTGATTTTGACATCACTAATTTGTTGTTTGAATTCCAGTTGAATCTACTACATTCACTTACATGCTAATAACCTTAAGAAAGGTATGAGTCCTTTTCTTCTCTCTCCCCCCTCTGCCCAGCTATGGGTAAATAACAGGACAGACCAGGTTTTATTGACTTGGATGGCCACTGGTCTACCTCAGAAAGAAGTTGCAAGCTACTGCAGGGAATAAATCTGCCTTGTCAGTGATGTATCGATAGATAGATGATTGCCTAAGCATGTATCATGCATAGTACATAACTGACTGAATGAATTTGAAGCTGGCATCTTGAGCTTTTTCTCTTGCCGACAACCATATATTCTGTCTAATTAGTATTATCTTTTAATCATGATTTTTTGCTATTTTTTTGGATTTAATCTATTTTAAGTAATGTCTCTTGACTTCCTTTTGCTAAACTGTATATCTATACAGACTGATATACATGTAGTATAGCAGTTATCAGCAAAGAATGTAGAATTGGCATGTGGAGTTCAAATTTCAACCAAGGCTGTTATGCTTGCTTTTACACAATTAACCTTTGATTCTATGTACCTATCTCTTTTTCTCTAAGTTGAGAGTTAACAGCATTTCATGTGGAATTGGTTACTAATATAAAAGAATGACAGAATTCAAAATTGGTTGGATGTAAAGGTAGCATTTCCACCCCATAAAAATCCTACTGGCTATGGAGAGCACTACAGTATGACATAGTATGATAAGAAAATGACCCAATACCCAACTAAGGGTCTAACAGTATTATATTTGGTTGGATTGATGTGAGATTGTGACAATGGGTTTCAGGATTTTATAAATGTCAGCTCTATCACTGATATTGTGCATTTTCTAATAAGTACCACGCATATAATATATAAATAATATATATATTGCACACACACACACACACACACACACACACACATATATATATATATATATATATATATATATATATATAAAGAAGTAATGAATCTGATATTTTCATTACTTTTATACCCATATTTGAAATAGATGCTCTATTTTTTATCTTAAACAGAATGTATTATGTATATTGGTCCAAGATTTCTCAAGCATACAAGTCAATAGATATAGTACTCTATTTAAAATAAAAAAGGGTTCATATATGCCAAATTTCAAACAAATATATTCAAATTGTCTAACTTTTCTTGTACAGTGCAATATCTCATAAGTTTTACTCATTATTATTAATAATAATAATAATATTTAAATCGAGTTAGAAAACATATATATTGACCTGAGAACATACTTTCATGTGTAATTTTGGTGCCTGTAAAAAGTTTCTGTAGAATTAAATTTGATAAAACTTTGTAACATAAAACTGCAATCATCATAGGCTACCTAAAATAATCTGAGACTTCCTCCATTTTTTAAACACAGAACAAGATTCGAGCTTTGCCTTATGTGTACACTATAAATCAAATGTTTGGTACTTGTTTGATTTTGACATTGGACTACAAAAGTTTAAATATCTGGTAAGTATTTTAAGAAAGGATGGAAAATGTGACAGTAAAATCAGAATGAATATGAGAATAGTAAAAGATGCCTTTCCAAAAGCAAATACAAAGAAACCAGAAAACCAAAAAAGAGCATCCTCTTGTGTGGTGGTCAACGATAGAAAATTTCCTCGAAGATGAATGGAAGACAGGAGGCAACAGAAATTTGGTTCTATAGAAAGATGTTGAGAATACCCTGGATAGAGTATATAAGTAATGAGAAATCGAATAAAAAATGTGACATACTTAGAATCAAAAACAGATAATTGAAATTTTCTGGACACATAATGAGCAAGAAGGGCTTGGAGAATTTGACATTTACAGGACATATTGAAAGTAAAAGAGACACCAGACACCTGAAGAGCATCTGTGTATGGATGGTTGGACAGAGGGTAAGAGAGATGTTCCTAAGAGCTACAAAGAGATATAAAGTTGGGGAGATCCATGATCACCCATGTGCTGAAGGGACACAGTATATAGAAAAAAAAATCAAACCTTATGTTTAGAGTTAATTAACTCACTTCCACTTGAAATTTCCAAAAACCCAAGTCAGATTATATCAAAGAAGATCAAACTACATAGGAAAAATATATATGCATAAAAAATTCTGCTGTTAATACCTATCCAGTAGTCTAGTGGACTAATTGATTGTGAATTTAGTGACATAGTAATTTTGAGTTCAATCTCTGATCCAAGTAGTACAGACCACAATGAAAACAAGAAGTGTAATACCTGAGCAGTACTAAATAAAAACAAATTGCTATACCTCTAGTCAAAGACTAGAGAATCAGAATAATAAACCCCCATAGAGTTAAAAAAAAAAAAAAAAAAGATTCTTTTTTTAAATACTCTGAGTATTATCAGGATTGACGGATACTGAAAGAATGTTGGAAAGCATAATTACCAAAATGTTGTGGTAATAACAACGAAGATGAGTACATTAATCCAAATGTAAATAATGTTAAGTATACATTTCAGAAATTCAGACAGAAATTCAATCTCTCCTTTGTATCATTGCTGTGGTTAACCCAAATTATTTGATTGGTTTGTTTTTTATGTATTATCAACCTTTTGCATGTTATGTAGAGCCAGAAAATAGTTTTAGATTGTAACAATATTTTGGAGATAATAATGATATACTGATACAAGTTTTACGAATTAACCCATATCTGGGGGGGATGAGTGGACTCATACCTTTCCCAATGATATGGGCTTTCCAATTTTCAGTCTTGAGCTGTTATTCATTACACCCCCTATACATCCTTCCTTACAGTATCTGATATTCCCATCTAGGTACTGACCAGGTTTGATATTGCTTGACTTTGGTGAATATCCATAAATTGGTGTTTCAACATAATATGTACATAATCCCTGAAAATTATATGAGAGGTATCATTGAACAAATTGAAAAATTTATCACTATTACAATATCTTGGTATTGCTTAATAGCAAAACTAACCTCAGTGACCTTCTTACAAAAGCTGGTCTATTCTGAGAGAGATGTTTGACTAAAAACTGCATTCACAACATACAATGCATATGTGGCAAGTTATAGAAGTAGGGAAAGCATACATCCTTTTAAAGTCAGACTTAAGGATTTTAAGAATATTGAGTGTGTAAGATGAGGTGGAAAAATCTGGTATGGCAGACCCTTCCTAGGGAGAGCATTTTAGGGGACTATCTTTTCTGTTCAGATAATTTCAGTGATAGTTTTGTTGTTTGTTAGGAAAGAGGGTTTTCTTTGTTTTCACAGACTACATCTGATGAGGACTGATCAAATGGCTCAGCATAAATGCTAGGTTAATAATCATAACTTTACCGATTTAAGAATTCAAACAATGTTAAAAATGGACAAATGCAAAAATGTCAGGGGGTTGAAATGTTTTCTAGAAAGAAACAAAATCTCAGCTGATGTATTGATCTTTTATGAAGTATTGATCTTTTATTGATTTCTTCTGTTTTTCCCCCCCTATCATCAGACAAAAGTATAAGAATTTTTGTAACTTCCAGATAAAATCATTGTAAAAGTATGAACTGAAGATACATCTAGAGGATATAAATACCATCGTAAGCATCAGAACATATTGACTGGTTACATTAAAACAAATGATCCTCTTACAAAACATAGCAATTCGAAGTTTGTAATTTTTCTTTTCTTTCCTTTTACTTTGTGAATGGAAGAAAAACTTATTCACTTTATTGAACAGAATGTTCACAGAAATTGTTTGATTTTGTCAACCTTGGACTAATCTGTCCAAAATATTCCACTACAGATAGATGTATGTTTTCACTTTCTCTCTATTGTCTGTATTCCCAGAGACATTTTTGATTGCTTCTAAATCCCTTGTCTAATACCCAAAGAAAAATTAGGCATGAAAGTTTGCACTAAAGTCAGTGAATGTTTTTTCTTTAATGATTTGTTCTGTTATTGATACATTAGGTGCTTTTATTCATGAATAAATAAACCTCAGGAAATCAATGGAAAAAATCTATGTAGGAACATGTGAGTGAATTTGAGTTTGTGACTGTATGAACTTTTGTGTGTTAATAGAAAGAACAAGTGAAACAAAATCAAACACAAATAAATCATTTAGAACTTTATTGTTATTTTTTCAAATAAATACCAAACTATATTTCAAAGTTGATCAAACATGATGTCAACTATTGTTTTCAGTAATATGTCTTCATTGAATGTACTGTGCTGAAACAGTCTGTCTTCTGAGTATGCGAGGTAAGGTATTTGCCTCTATGTTAACATGTTCTTTGAGCTTTTCAAGATGAATAGGATAGATATCATTTTTATTATTATTGATATTATTACTATTATTACTAATATTAGTAAAAAATGTGACTATATCATTGAAAGCAACCAGCAAGAAACAAATTGACTTAGAGAAGCTTGCTAGGCCATGTAATTTAAAAGTTATAAAGTCCTCAAAATAATAAAGTAATATATTTGTAGAAAATGTAAACATTTCTCTGTCATATTCTCCTATTATGTGTTATGTCCATTCATGATCTGGCTGATCAGGGCTCTCCACAACTTCCTAACCTTGTAGCTCTAATCAAAGTTTGTCCTCCTCCTATCCATCAAAGTTCATAAGGTATTTTACCTGCTGCTTCCCCTCTGCCCCTCAGTATATACTGTGAATATCAAATTCTCCAACCCTCAATATATGTTCAAAAAATACTGATTTTATGTCTAAGTATGCTTTTTGTTTGCCTTTTCCTTAAAACTCCCCTGTTGCTCATATGTTCAACCCATGGTTATCTCAGCATTCTTCTTTACAGCAACATTTCTGTTACCTCATGTCTGTGAGGAAATTATCCAGTATTTATTGCCATATAACAGGGCTGATACTGGATATCAGTTCGGCACTCTTTGTTTCTAACTAAATTTTCTGCTTCTCTCTTTAGAAAGCCATTCTTTGCTATTCCAAAGTGCCTTCAGATTTCTATAACACTTCTCAGATCATTAATTTTTTTTTTTACATTATTTACACTCAGGTAGTTATTCTCACCTTTGTTATTATTAGCACAACATTTCTTCCATCTGATATAACGCTTCTCAGATTTTTACTTTATTTACACTCAGGCAGTTGTTCTTACCTTTGTTATTATTATCACAACATTTCAGATGTTGTTCTCTCCAGTGTTTTTTCAGGTGAATGTCAATCTGGATCAACTCCAGGGAATTTCAAACAAGAAAGAATATCCTTACACTGTAGATAAGTTTGTGTTAAGTTTGAAATTAACTGAATGTTACCTGGATCAACAAGTACATAAGCATCCAGTGTAGGACAATAAACTATATCTGGCAGCAAGGCCTCTGATCAGGAGGTTTTGAGAAGTGTGGAACCACCTCTTAATTGTTGTTTTTTCTAGGTCAACTCTGACTAGGGGTGATAGAACCTGCTAGAGCCCCAGCTATAGGTAGATAGTTAACCACAAAATTATGGTCAAAACACTATGAAAGAATAAACATTTCTATAATAAAAATACCAGCAATACATATTCAAAGTAAAAAAAAAAAAAGTTACTCATAATACATTTTTTGTTAAAGAAATTACTTATGTTTTAAGCTTTAAATAATCCATAAGGAGTTGATGTGCCCTTAACAAGTACCTAAAAATACCAGAGGCCTCGATGTTAGGGTAATTACAAAAAATATGAGGCTAATGGTCCAAGTGAAAGTAATGTAAAGTTTTCATCCCATTAATTCAAATAGAATTTAAATATCAGATGCCTAGAATTCATAGCTTACTTCTTGGCCTATTCATCTTGATGACTATGCATTCTGTCTTATTGAGGCTATTTAATCTATGGTGTCTTAGAATATAATAATGTTGTGAATCTATTTGCATCTTTTACTCTCCTCTTGTTGAATCCTATCCAGTTCACTACTTGCATCTTTCAGCATTTATCATTTGAGAATTTTATAATTAAGTCGTATTTTAAAAATGCTTCCCAAAGATCCTTGTATTACCTTCTGACCTCAAGAGATTTAATACAGAGTGTTTTTGTTTTGCTTGATTTCAATTTTTTATACTAATGTTCACCCAATACTAGGCCCAAGAGCCATTCAAGGTAGAGGGTTACTGTGTGGTGTTGTAGGAGCATAAGAAGTGAAGTTCATTGGGCTATGCAGGAAAGATAATGATTAACCCTAGACTTGAATGAGTCAAGATTGTAATGATTGGGAAATCATCCTGCTGGGAATCTGTTAACTAAAATAGCAGTTCTTGAAATGAAACTCATTCAAGGGAATAATTACTACTGCAATATGAAGGGAATTAGGATGATTCACCCTCATATACATGAAATGGTGGGTCCCAAAGTACAACACACCTGGTTAAAACTCTCTTTGTTTGAATTTCTTGGATGTGGAGTCATTATTATTTGTATTATTTTTGTGTAGATGATTATACTCATCACAACATGGATATGGAAAAATAGCAATTGTAGTTTCAATCCATTGTCTAGTAATTTTGATATTAGCTGTTCCCTTATGAGGAAAAATTTGGCATTTGACTAAAGAACAAGTGCCACTGTTACTTGAAATTCATCAGATCTTTCTATTTAAACAGTTCTTGAGAAAAATTGATTTTCTAAGTTAACTTAATTCTCACTCTTTCAAGCATAGATAGGGTCTCTTTTTCTAATTTTTTCTTTGAAGTAATGTGGGACATGAGCATCTTGATTGTGTCATTATGTTCTCTTTGCATTACATGTGCTACCTATTTTAGTTGTAGCTGATGTTGAAAGTCTTCTTTGTTCTTCTGTAGTACCTCTCCATGAAATTCAAAAAAGGATAGTCACCATGAAGACCCAGAGGCTTCATTTGCTTAAAGCCATTTTAAATCATTGATCTTAGAAAGTGGTTATATACAGCTAACAATGTAGATATTTCTGAATGTGTTTGGTGCAAATCATGATATCCATGTGAAAGTCTAATGTAGACTTCAACTCAGTGGAATCAAGGCAAGCAATAAGAGAGCAGTACTAATCAAGAACAAAACAATATATTCCCAGACATGGTTGGTGAAACAAGAACAATCTATCTCAATAGATTAAATAAAGGGTTCAGTTCTAAATTCTTTGAAGTTTACCTGGAGGGCACAACAGCTGAAATGGTGCTAAAATAACAACAAAAATCAGTGCAATAGTTTGAATGTAAATAGAGCAAATAAAGAAATTATTTCTAAGTATTCTTCCAGTGCTGAAATACAAAGGATCATTAAGGATTTCAGATAAATTTTTCAGGAAAATACTAACATTTTATTTACATTTATTTGAGTCCTTATGAGAAGCTCCCTACCACCTTTAACAGATGTTAATCCTCCTGTTAGAAAAATTGAATTTTTGCTATTTATTTATGCACCAGTGCATTTCAACCTCAGCTACACATTAGAAATTGGACAATTATTCTGATGACTTTGCATGTGACTCTCCAAAGCAGGAATATTGTTGATTGCAGAGATGAGGTTTCAGGCTGAATTGACTCAGAATTCTCAATTAACCCTGGCATGACTGCTATTGATCTTTTGACCAGCAAAAGCCATATGTGGCATTTTAATAGTCAATACAATTCTGCAGCACACCATAGAATAACTCGCACAATATTTTTGTAAAATCTTCAAACATTCAAGATGAAGAAATTTCTTTTTAAGATTATTTTTTTAACTTAAATATAAAATTTAGCTTCAAAAAGAAATTACCAGATGCTAAAGAGTAGTCGTTAAAACTGAGAATTTGTGGTTTTCTTGCAACTAGAGAGGAAAATAAAAATTTTTTGGATTAGACTAACTTACAAGTGGAGTGATCTGCCAAAAGGAAACAGTGAGGACCTTGGTTGGCAACCAGTCTATGTGAAAGACAACACCAAATGCAAAATCATATGTAGCCCTGGCAAAGCACATAATATTCAGATAAGAAAAGGATAGTGGAGGTAACATTAACTCTATTATTCCATCTATGGTTGACCTCCTTTCCTTTTTTTTCATACCAAGTCATTTAAGTTTATAGATTATCATGGATTCTGTTTCTTCATTATCTGTGAATTGCCATGATTTTCTAGGAAATAGTAGAGTTGTTTCCTGTTGCCTTTTTCACTATTTTGAATCCAGAGAAGTCCTCCTTCTTGACTAGTTCACATACAAAGTTAGTGCCCTATTCTGTTATTTAACCCATAGCTGGGGAAAGAAGAGATGGATTCATGCCTTTCCCATGAATGCCCCAAATTCAGCTGGAATTTGAATTATGGCTTATCAATTTCACATTCTGTTCTGATTAACACACATATCCTTAAGGTTTTTACCAACTATAATTTTATTATTGTAAACACCTTAATAATTTAATTATTTTATTTGAATTGGTATCTTTAAATTTTTGTTTTGTGAGTGTTTCACCCTATATGGTCATCAGCTTTTCTAGGTGAATATTTTATTTGGTAATCTGTAAGTGTCACTCTAAATCATTTTTCTTCCTTATTTGCAAAATAATTTTATGTAATACAGAAGAATTGTCAACTTTAACATAAGACTCTAAAATACATTAAAATCTATGTCTTGTTGATGAGAAGGACTAGACCAATTACATTGGTGTGATAAAGTAATCAGGAGTTATCTCCCTTGTTTTATGATTACCTACCTTTGAGAACTCTTTCAGTCATAAAGGACTATAAATAGTCATTATAATAGGTATTCATATTTAGGATAAGAATAATGTTGAAGAAAAATTTAATATCTACAAAGTGTTTCAAAAAATAGGTGTCAAGATAAATCTTTCCAAATTTGAAACTATGATCTAGAATTAAAATGAAATCAGTAATGGCATGTACTTTTAATCCATCCTAAAAATTCAGGATATTGAATTAATAAATACTGAATATACCTCAAATAGGCTGCAAACTGTTACAAAGCTGAAGCATTAATCTAAAATCTTGAAGCATGTTATTAAATAGCCTCATCAAATCAAGACTTTCATCCAAACTCATTCAGAAGTATTTAAACTATTAGCTACATACAATGGCTTTCTCAAAATAATGATTAAAAATGGTTTTGTGGAAATGAAAACTAGATCTTAGTGACTACAATCCTTCTTTAAACCTCATGGACTGGCAACTGTACCAAATAACAGAAAACACATCACTTGAAGACTTTCAATAATGACAGCAACATCAGCGGCTTAAATGGATAGTACATGTAACTCGAAGAGCAAATAATGGAGATATTAATGTTCCACACAACAAGCAAAAGGTTAGGAAGGAAATCCCCCATCAGTTGAGGAAAGAATGATAACAGTTGCTGGACTTGGGAAACCTATTTTCCTGAAAAACTTTTTTAATAAAAAGGTTTTATAAATTTCAACTGATGGTAGCATTGGCTTCTCAATCAATGAATGCCAAATGTTTCCTTATATAGAAAGGGCTAATATTACTGTTATAGTGGAACACACCTATTCTATAGTTAATAGACTCTCCCAACTATAATAAGTAGGAGTCGCTCAGTTGGTGTATCAGTCGATATCGGACGACCGTTAGTCAGATATTAAAGTATCAGCCACCCCAACTAGATTACTGTGTCATTACCTATTATATCAAGTTCCTAACATTTTGTATGTCAAACCTATTTTAGGACCGACTTAGTACAAATACACACCTCCACTGTCAAACCACTCTACAACAATTACCATCATCATATGATGTACATAAAGAAGATATATGAATGGATGAAAAACAAGAGAAACGATTGTTGATGCAATGGTGAAACCCATCCATTATAAATGGGATGTGAATCTAATTTAAATTAGAATAAAAGTCAGAAGATTCAATGGCAAAAGGCATGAGTTATTTTTTTTAAAGTTCTTACAGCCATAGATGAGAAGAAGTGCAAAAGAAAGTAAAAACAATAATAAAAACGTAAATAGTGAAGTAGAAAAATTGGTTGGAAAAATTAGAGGTTGGAAATGAAATGGTAATCATTATAACATCAACAAAATAGGCATGAAGTAGATAAACCACTGCTAGTGGCAGACTACTTAGACAGCATATTACCCCCACTTACAATAGTGTCCAATGTATTCATGAGGACTGGGACATACTCATTAGTGTCCATAGGTACAGTATATAACATATAAAAGAGATGAAAAGAAAATGTAGTGAAAAAAAGTGTAGTAGAGTAAATAAGACACTCCTGGCAACACAAATGAACTAGGCAAGATTCCTTAAATAAAGGACTCAAAGTGAGTCACAAGAAGTCTGTTGTAGCCAGTTGAGGAGAATTTCTAATGACATCACAATGAGTAGGCTAAGCTAGACATAATATTATAAAAGCTAGAAGTGAGTTATAATAGAATAGCAATAAAACAGAATGAAAATCAGAAGATAAAATGCAGAGAGAAAAGAAAATGATAAAAAGGATAAGGAATAAGAAAAAGATAAAAGATGTGACAAAAAAGAGATTCATTCACAGCAGAAAAATTACATTTCATGAAAAAAGAGAGCTTAAAAGAATAAAAACCTAGACATAAAAAGCACTTAAAAGTAACAAAAAGGCTGTAAATAAGTTTCAGGACATTGAAAGAAAGAAAGAAAGAAAGAAAGAAAGAAAGAAGAGTCTATGATATTAAAAATGATTGGTTAAATCTGAGAGAAAAAATAAGAGAAAAATTTGCAAAGTTAAAAGATCAAAAATGATAATAATTAAATAGTCTGAAAAAGAACCAGAGACTTAAAACGCCAAAATAAGAAGCAACTTCACTTTGATGAAAGATATTTTCACTATCAAATACATTTAAATAGTCTGAATACTAGTTAATTGTGAGGTCCAGTTATGACCTAACAAAACCTATGGCTGAAGAAAGGTCTCATGACTTATTTAGAAGATTTACAAGTTAAAAATATCTGCTGCTTCTTCTAACAAAATTTTGAAAGAAAGAGACCAAAAGACAATTAGCATTTTTGAACTTCAGCCAACATGTAGAAATTAACTTTTTTAACATCCCACCTTTCAAATCTCTTATCAAGAAAAAATTTTATAACTACCTTTACTCCAGATTGTTGAAAAAAATTTATTTATATATATATATATATATATATATATATATATTCAGTGTCTTTAGGCAACACATGTTCTTTAAAGCAAATATTGTTAAAGACAAAAGATATTTTGTCTTGATTAATTTTAATGATCAACTTTTCCAATCAGACAAGGAGGAAATTCTGTAAGATATTGGCTGAAGTAAATTTTGGAAGATAATTACAAGAAATATGATTAAAGCTTTTGCCAATTACAAGTAATTGGTTGTCTGTTAGATTTTGGCCACCTAACAATCCAGTGTTAAAGCCAATAGAAGAGGCCTTCATTTTCTTTGAATGCAAATGTTTCTGCTGATCCTGAAGCTTTATGCAATACAGAGTAATTAAAGAACAAGCTTACATAGATTTTGAAGGATTGTTCCTGCAATTTTTATTCTCGCATGAGAGACTTTTATGAAAAATTTTGGAACAAAAATCCAATATTGTTACATGTCTAATAAAAAAAAATAGTTTTTTCTATTTTCCTACATCACAAATGGGCAAAAGAATAATGCATAATATATATACAAAAGTGTTTTTTCATTCAGTAATGGACATATTTTGAATAATGGTATATCTAGATTGAATAAATGAATCTGTTCAGTGAAAAATGCTCTTTTTATTTTGGAAAACCGTCTCTAGCTTTTGAATAAAAGTATCTTTAATTTGAATAGAGGTATCTGAATTTGTTAATAACTAGAAATTATTCGGGACATAAATTAAGGAAAGAATCCCCAGAAAATTTAAAATTTAACACTCATAAGACAGAGTGAAAGCAAAAGAAGGAGAGACAAACACTAACCTACCACATGAGCTTGAGTGAATAGGTGACATAACAATGAAAAAGAGAGATCGTAAAGGGGTGCACACTATTTAGAGCAGTAATAGAGAGTAAATCATAGAAACATGGCATGTAAAACAAAAGAAATTCTTTGCATTAAGAATTGTTGTTTTGTATGACATGTTCTTGTTTATAAACTAAATATTGAATAAACGTTTTGTCATTTTGAGGAACTTGTGATGAATATGTATTGATTTTCTGTGTATATTTTTCATTATTTACTGAAAATACTTTTTAGTTAAAAACTTTAAATGGTAACTATTTTACTCCAAGTTATGAAGAAAAAATTTGATTAGGACTTTCCACATTTTTCACTCCTAAAAGGAAAATTCTTAATCTGTCTGGAGATTTACTATAGTTTATTTTACAATTTAAAAATGTCTCATTCTGAATTGAAAAACTTTAAAATAATTGCATTTGTAGTTTTCTTAAAAACGAAAAAGGAACCATCATTAATTTTCTCTATTTCTTGATTTTATTAGGAGAATTTATTTGAAATGATTTTCTGTTTTCACTAATAGCTAAGAATGAGTGATGCAATTTGATATTCTAAAAGATGTTTGTCATGATTTAAGCTAAAGATGATGAATAGGAAGCAGATATTTATTGTATATAAGAATGATTTAGTTTTATTTAAATATGGTTTTATATGCAGAACAATTTTTGATACAAGAATATACCTGGAAAATGGAAAGACTTCAACATTTTAAACCACTTGGAAACTGAAACTGTCATTCTTTGCATTTCTTCCTTTCTAATTAGAAGGTGAGCTGATGTATTGAGGACACAGTTATGTCACATTTTAAACTACCTTCCTTGCTATCCACATTCGCTACTCCAAAATATATCTGCCAGTTATGTCAAAAGTTTTAAAATAAATATATTATAGTATGCACCAGTCAGAGATTGTCAAATATTCTGAGTTGCTGCTCTGACTTAAAAAAAAAACATTGTTCTATTTTTTTCAGTTCTTTCTATTTTTACATTTACTATATATATATAACAATTATTTAATTGAATGTATTTCCAATTAAATGCAGGTTATCATTGATTTTTGAATAAAATGCTCAATATCAGAGCCAAGGTGACAAACTTGTTGCACTCATGACTCACATGAACAAATATGGGCAAAAAAAAATGACTGACTTAATTTTAGCATCTGACAATAACTATGAAACCTTTTAGTTATATATATCCTTGTCACTTAATAAAATCTGAAAAATATATTGTTTACACTGTTCATATATATATATATATGTATATATAAAAAAGTGAGTGATCATTACTTACAACTTCAAGTGTTGAAAGTGTCACTATATTACATATTACCTAAGAAACAGTTGCTATGTTACTTCCTTTTTTGTGGAGAAGCAAAGAGGATGGAGAAGAGGAAATTGTTCATGATTTGACTATAAAAGCCAGAGGAATCACAGTGTGTTTAGGCAGCCTTATATTATGAGAATAGTTGTAGCTGACGATATCTGATCAGTGTCAACTGGGTCATTATGGAGAAGGATTATAATGTTGTCAAACTTGAAGCTCCAATGATCCTCTGATAAAAACATCACTGATGATGTGTGCCTCAAACAGGTGCATTTCATGAATATATATATATATATATATATATATATATATATATATATATATATATATATATATATATATGAAAATATATAGAAAATAGGAAAGAACTGGTTAGGTAAATAATCCAAATCTTTAGTATTTTTGTTATTATTTTTTTAAAATAGTGCTCGATACAAAAGTAGAGCATAAATATAATTATTTATTTAAAAATATGATTCCATCACGCTACATAAGAGTTCTCATGTTTCAAAAACATAGACACGTAAACCAGACTAGACGAAATCATCTTCCATTTTAAATTTAGACAACCCAACCTTACCCTGTCTTGACATCTATGAATGTAACTCAAAACTGATACAAATTATTAACACCCTACACCCCTTTCTATTTAAACAATCACTCTAACTGTTACTATGGAAATTATTATTTCAATAATGTATATGCTATTAAAACATGTAAATTTCAGAAATAAGTTTTTCAAAAAAAAATTTCGCTTGAAGATGGAACAGAGCTTACTTTAATTCAGTTTAATTCAAATAATTATATTGAAGTTTTCGGCTCTTGTTTTGAAACATGAGAACTCTCATGTAGTGCATTGAATCATATTTTTAAATAAATAATTATATATATATATATATATATATATATATATAATATAAAATATGGTGTATTGAGGCAGAAAGGAGTCATTCAAATTATTTTTATTAAATTCCCCTGACAAGGTTGGTTGTTCAAATAACTTTCAGATTTCTAAATGAAGTGTTGTCATCAAAAATTTCCCAAAATTTGTTTTTTTCTATTATATTCAAGTACTTTTAACAGCCTCAATCACTGTTAATAATGTGGTGTTATTATAGCAAGTAAGAATAATTAATAATTTGATGTTATTATGGGAATTAAGACTTATTAATAACTTGGTATTATTATGGCAAGTAAGACTTATTTCAGTTTTGCTGTTTTTCAGTTGTTGGAATTGAAATCAGTTCTAAGTGACATGATATTCAATGGTAAAATGGAAAAACATGTATTAAATATATATATATATATATATATATATATATATATATATATAAATTTACAACCAAATTACATTCTAGAAATAGTTCTTTCAGTAATTATGTAGTACATATATATATTATTACAATAATATACACCATATTATGTTATTATAATTATGTTATAATATATCATATTATAATTATATATAATATGAATTACCTTGAATTACCTATCTTTACAGAAACACAATATCCAAGGTTTAAAATAATTTTTAAAAATGAAAAATCTTTTTTGAAGCTTTTTATTTTAATTTCAAACTGATGAATTAAATTTAATATTTCTAATGAGCAAAATAGTTTGCTGTATATGAAAACTAATTTAAATTGACTTAAATATAAATATATTACAAATAACTATAGTATATAATAAATAGATATACTCTATAATAAATGAATATATTATCAAGTAATATTATATAAATATAATTATAAATATATATTGCTAAATTATTATTTATCTGCTGTATGGTATCAAGAAAAGATTAATTTTTTAATAAGTTACTGAATGAACATCTGTTTGAAGATCAAGACTGCCCTAAACAAATTTAAATTTAACAAGATTGAAAATAAATGATATCTACTCAAACAAAGAAAAACATTTGTGGTTGAATTCTATTTGAAAAATAATATCTTAATTCACAAAAAGGAATTTTTATTTGTTTTTTTTTTTTGTTTTTTTTTTAACTCTTCTAAAATGCTTCAAAATTTACAACCAAATTTCATTCATTCTAGAAATAGTTCTTTTAGTAATTATGAAGTACTTGTGACCATACCTATATTGGTTACTACATATGATAAATATTTAAATGAAGAAAAGATAGATCTGTGTTTGTCTTTTGTGTCACAAATAATGGTAATATGACCTAATATATATCCATTAGTAACTGCTATTATTATAGAAACTGAAAAAAGAAACATCTGTTATTAAGCATTTCCTTTTTCTATATTCATATGCAAAGAACATAAATTCTTTTATAGGTAAGTGTGACTCCCTCCATCAACCTATAGAAGAATCATTGGGGCAAAAGTTTGTTGCTCTTTAATATTGTGACAGATACCTTTTCTGGCTTAACTAAAAGCAGTGACAGCTAAATTTTTCACGTGTAAATGATGAACAAATAAACTTTTGATTGTTTAAAAATGATATATATATAATAGCTGGCCACTCATATTCAAGGATGCCCATTTACTAGGGTTGCTAGCTAATTCCTATTGCAGATGCTCCTCAGGTACATTTGTGTTTGTTTAACACCCACAGAGCCAACCTCTGGTTTATACTGCAACTATGCTGAGCAGACCTTAGTTACAGTTTCTTGGGGAGAGCATGTTATCTAGCATGATCAACAATTTGAACAAAGCAGCAAGCTCAAGCCTGCAACCATGTTGACATGTCTTCATGCTAGCACAGCTATAGATGGCCCACAAGAGTTCTGTCTATCCAATTTCACTCACAAGGCTTGGGTCAACCCATGTATGGGTTTTCATGCACTTTCCAAAGGTGCTGCACACAGGCATCAACCTTGATTCAGTTTGATAACATCAGGAAGTCTCCTTCCTGACCAATCAACCATGGTGAGATTCGAACCCATGTCTCATGGTCAGAAAGCAAACATTCTAATCTCTCGGCCACACACCCATATATATCTTTTCCCCAAAATTACAATTTTAGGAAACAGTGAATAAGTGTGTGAATAGATGCTTGTAAGTGCTCAAAGTGAAAGTTCACTCGTCTGGGTGAAAGATATTATTATACCCATGTCGGTGATGCTACCTACTGCTTAGGTGAAAGGAGGAAAAAGAAAAAGTAGAAGATATGTGTGGTATTTTATAGTACTTACACAGTGCCACCTAACAGCATCTTACCAGACCAATTGGGGGTGATCCACACAAAATCATTTATTTTTATCTAAATTGATTTTAAAAAATTACTTTTGCTTTTATTATAACAGTTGGTAGGACATCAGAAACATTTTTGACTTGGTAAGTTTTTTATTTTAAGAAATAGTAAAAATTCAACTGATACAAGATTTTTTTGCATTTTATAGAGAAGCTACTGTGAAGGATCAGCTTTGACTAAAGTGGTTTTATGCTAAACATAACTTTCTCACTTATGCTCTCCAGTAAGTTAGATTAGCTGAGGTTGAGAATAACCAGTTCAAGATTTAACTTGAAAATATCAGTAAATAAATCAGAATAATTCATAATATTTGGATGCATTTTGATTCTGTTGGTGATAAACTTCAGTAAAAAGCAGAATCTACCATTGATTTTGACATATGAGGGTCCAGCAGTTTGGTTTAAAACATATCTGCTAGAATAACCACACAGATAATTTGATTACAGGGGCAAAGCTTGGTGTATCAGAACCAGTGGCGCTTGTTATAATTTAGCACCCCTACCTTCAGTTTTGTACTTCCATAATCACCCCAAGCAAATGGGTTGACCTGGATACATAGTGTAAATCGATGAATCTTTGTTTGCACAGAGAAAAAGATATATATGATGGATGATTACTTTGCAGAGTTTATGTGGAATCAAAGATTCAAAGACTCAAAGTTTTATCGTTTTTGACATCAAATCACCATGTTTAATATTATTGGTTCTTGAATTTAGGCTAATTTCCTTCATTGCAATTATAATAGCTTCCAAACATTTGATTTCAATGTCATAATGCACATTTTAATGCCCAGGAAGTAAATATATAGAATTTTGAAGATATGGGGGAAAAGTATAATAATGCTGATAGACATTATTCAGAAGAACTGATCAAAGAGAAATACTGAACATTTTCCCCCAAATTCTCCAAATAGTCAGGCTTGAATTCCTTGTTTTTCTTTTACTAGGCTGGTTGCTATCCAAGACAAGAGTAAGATATATTCAAGCTTTTCTGAAGAGCATCAGCACAAAGTGAACAAACATCAGTGATTACATTATTTGCACAAGTTGAATCTGTATTTTCTTTTCCTATCAGAGAAACCACTTTAATGACAAGTGTGCCTTACCAATTATGCCACAGGAAACTATCAATGATAAAGCAAGTTTCAATTCCTTACCTAAGAAAAAATGCATCTCTCTTTTTAGGATCTATTGAATTTTGTACCTGAAATGTAATCAAATTTTTAATCAATTCAGGGATATTTTTTATTATTTCTCATATATATGTTGAAATCATCTCTTGATTTTGACAGACAAGAGACCAACAATTCAGGTTGGTGCAAAAATAATGACGTTTTTGGACGTATTTTTTAATGTCAAAAAACGTCATTATTTTTGCACCAACCTAATAGAACACCTAGACTACTCACACAAATGATTTATTATGATGAAATTCTATATAGAACAATATTTTGAAAGAAGTAGAAACAGCTAAATAAGGAACTGTGCACCCCATATTCATCAAACAGTCCTTCTCAGGTTTGAATTCAGTGTTTTCCTTCTCCTAGACTGGCTGCTGACCAAGGCAAGAATGTCCAGTCTGCCTTATTATTTAACCCATAGCTGTAGCAAGATGGATTCATACTTTTCCAAGGGTATTAGCATGAAGTGAATGAAAGAGAAATTTAAACTCAGTTTTTCTCCTGCTATATGTCATGTCACTTCAGGAACATGTTAATCATGTCTCTCCCCAATTTCTTGTACTTTGTCCCACTTATTAAATTTTGATTTTTTTTTATCTTTCCTAAACTCTTTTCTGCCATCCGATTATGTAAGATAGATTATGCGTTGTTTTCCTCTGACCCTCTTACTTTCAATATGTCATGTGAGGGTCAAATTTTCCAAATCCTGTTTCCTCATTATGTGCTTAGAAATACTGTCCTTTTTGTTTCTATTTCCTTTAAAAATTTGTTGTTGCTCATGTTCAGTCCATGGTATTCTCAGCATCCTTCTGTAGAACCAAATTTCTGTTGCTTCAAGTCTTTTCTTCATCTGATTGCAGTTACTGTGTTGGAAACCATTATACTATCCACACATTCTCTATAAGAAATACATAAAAGAGCAATAATAAATATATTTTTCAAAGTTAAAGTTAGTATTTAATACTTAGAGTTGGCAATGGAGAGATATGAGTTTCATTCCAAAAGTTTGGATGTAATGCAAAATGCGAGTTTGGGGGGAGAATTGCAAAAGAGAAAATCATTCATTATCACTTGTACTGCTCAGAATATAATTCACTAAGTGAGCCATTGTCCAAATGTGGCTAGGAATAGCAAGATGGAGCATCACACTTGCAAAACCTTGACAACTTGATGTATTCCATCTTCTCTTCTGCACTGACATTTCTTTACTTGCTGATACACTATTATTGGTTCCGACTTTTGGCAAGCATTCATTGCCATGCCACATTCAAGCTTGTAGAACTTTTCTTGGAATTTGAATTGGGTAAATCAAATTGTGTTGACATAAGAGCATTGCCTGAGTCCTAGGCCCCTAATTTGCCCTCATTAGTTGGATTCTATTGACAACATGATCCAAGTACTTTACATGTCTATCATTTGACAGTTTACTTGATCACACACCCTTCAATGTATGCATACACACACACACATGCACAAACATATATCTTGTATGCGTGATATTTCCACTGTATGCAAGTATATTTTTATATGTATATATCTTTATAAGTATATGCTTTACATGAGTCTATAAATTCACATTTAGATTTATACATATAAAAAATGATAAAAAATGTGTCTGTGTACATATGTACTTAAAGGTCATTTTAGATGGATTATTTTAATCTGGCTTTAATTCTTATTACTATAAAATTATTATAAATTAATAACATCTGGCATAGGACTTACTAGGAATTTTCACTCTATGCCAGTAATGTTACTCCTTTCATTGTTTAAGAAAAATAATAAACAGAGATAGCTGCTCAAACATGATTACCCACTATAAATAACATGGAAATGTTAGTATGAATATGTATGTCTATATAGCAATATTAAAAAACAACATTTAAATTGCTTCTAAATTTAAATGTTGTTAATTTTTTAATGAAACACATATGTGGTAAGAAATTCTAATATTAAATTTAAAAGTTAGAATTATCATTTGTTCTCATAAATATAAAATCTGATAATAATTTTAATAGATTTATGACATGAAAACCACATCAGTCAATTAGATAAACCAATTGAACTTTGATTGATTTGTTGAATATATATATATATATATATATATATATATATATATATAAGGTAACCAAAATGTCCTTGCTGTTTTTTATGTTGTGTGTGAAAAAGTAATCACTGATATGCAAACAGATGCATCAGTGCTAGGAAAGAGGTGGGTGCAATGCTCTTGACCAATTCAGAAGTTTTGCACATATACACATTAAACATAGCTCAAGCAGTGACAAGAAAACGTTGCTGTGTCAGAGTAACTTGTGCAGGTTTGTCTGCTTTATGAATTTAAGTTGAGCTTGTCTACAGCTGCATCAAGTCATTGAATACATCAAACCTTTGGGGATAATGCTGTGAGTGAATTCACTACAAGGCATTGGTTCCAGAATTTCAGGTCAGAAGAATATTGCAGTAGCCAGCAATTGGTATTGGATGAGGAGGACAACAGGCAAACTTGTGGTGGGCTTGCCAAATATTTCCAGGTTTCTGATGAAACAGTCATACTTCACCTGCATCGTATAGAGATGTACAAGTTGAGCAAGTCAGTACCCCATAAACTGTTGGAAGCTAAAAGGCAATAGCAAGTGACAACCTGTTCCTTGTTTTTTTCTAGGCACTACTGACCTGGGATGATAAGTGAGTCCTTATTGACACTTTCTAGCAGGGTGAACATTGGTTGTCACCACAGGACCACCTCTAAACCCATGCAAGATCATGCTCTGTATCTGGTGGACTAGATGACAATTGGTGGAGTATGAGCTTCTAGCAACAAGCATTTGGATCATAGGCAACAGACATTGAAGCAGAAGGAGCCAGCATTGGTTAATCAGAAGGATGTACTGTTCCTCCATGACAATGCGAGGCCTCATGTGGTTCAGGTGGCCAGGGATACCATATGGCACCATCCACCTTACTCCCTTGCACCAACAGATTACGTCTTCCATTCCTTGTACAACCACATTTGTGGGAAATCCTTTGCAATGTGGCAGACTTGCAGCAAGCATTCTAAAACTTTAATTCATCCAAGACACCTAAATTGTACTACCAGGGTATTGCACTGATAGAATAACATTGGCAAAAGGTTTGGGATGCTGATGTTGATTACTTTGAAGAATAATGGTATGTAAAATTTGGTGTATACCTTTTATTCTAATAAATCAAAAGTGGCAAAAATGTTTTTAGTTATCTTTTGTGTGTGTGTATATATATATATATATATATATATATATAATATGCAATGCACAAATATTGGTATGCACTGATACATTATAAGTGAGTGAGTATATCTTTCTCCCTATATATATATATATATATATATATATATATATATACACACACACACATAAGCACACAGATAGATATATAAGTGGACACTGAGGTCAATAACATGAGGTTAGAGTTTGCTTCATGCTTGAATAAAATTTTTATGTCCTAAAGATTGCATTGAAACATGAAACAAACTCCTGATACTGGGTATTAACCTCTGTGTCTACTTTTCTATTTCCATATGCACTATTTCTGATATTGAATAATTTAAGCCATAAATATAGCATACCATAAAACTACATTTTTAGCATACATACATACATACATACATATATATATATATATATATATATATATATATATATACATATATATATATATATATATATATATATATGCAACACCTTGATGGATGATATGAGGTCACTTAATATGTGCTTCTGTTATCATGTAACCCAGTACTACCTTCTGTATGGTTGGGTCATCATCAACTGAACCAGTTCTCTCACCAGGTTTTTTGTGTGAGTTGTGTGGCTAAACATCCAGCAGGATTAAATCAAGGGGTGGATAAACATGTTTGTGGCATTAGTGGGCATCTAGCATAAAGGGACAGACTGGGCTTCACAACTGTGTATGAAATCAGTGTGGTGGATGCAAGACTTGGGATTCCCCAAGCTAAAGTCAATAGCCATGGTAGAAGTTTCCCCTGATGGAATCTATGGTAATTGTCTGTGACCAAGTTGAGCTTTAATGTTAGAGGATATTAGCATTGGTTTGAACACTATCTCTACTTTTCCAACTCATAAATGTATATCTACCCTTCAAGTGGAGGGAACTGGTCAGGTGGCAGTAACTCTGCATTCAAATCTTGTCATGGGTATGATAGTGTTGATAATGAAGGATGATATTAATTTTCATTCTCAGGGAGAGTAGATACTCTGATAAAATTGTCAAAGGCTTGTGACATACCAGTGCACTGTGTAGTGGATTGTTTGTTTAGCAGTGTAACAACTCCTTATGGGTAATTTATTTCCAAAATTTAATTTTCTTGAGTGCATTAGTAATTTATTTTGTAAATGTATTGATAGTAAATTCTTTATGATGAAAATGTGTTGCTGGTATATTTACTATAATTTTTTTATACTTTCATAGTGATTAGCTGGAACCCTAACAGGTGCTACCACCCAATTCAGGGTTGATCTGGGAACAACAGCAATAAAGAAGTGGTTCCATTTTCCTCAAAAGCTCCCAATCATAGATCTGGCAGCCAGATGTAGTTTATCATCATATTCAGGACAGTCGTGTGTTGGAGATATAAATGGTGGAATAATGTAGACAGAGGAATATATTGTAGGAGCACAAATTAAACACAATATGGCATTTATAGATCTAAGAAAATGTGGTCCCAGGAGTATCAACAAAGATTGTGAGGAATCATTTACATGCTGCAGGATTATGGGGTTTATGCTTTTAGCCAAATTATACCATAACACCATTTCTATGTTGTATTCCACAAGGGTTAGCTGTGGTATTAATTATGCCCATCTGCATTCAGTGATGGGAGCAGATTCTGTCTTAAATTAAATGATATTTTACATGTACAACATAGACCAAGCAAGTAATACATTCCTGAATGTATTCAGCCAAGCAAGTAATACATTCCTCAATGTATTCACCCAAGCAAGTAATACATTCCTCAATGTATTCACCCATGTCTCAAAGGCCCAACCATTGTTATCAAGGTGTGGAGTATGTTAAGTTACAATACTTGTGTGCCTTCAGTGTCTGTTGAGAAAACATTGGACAGCATCAATGTTTATCCAGAACACTGAACAGTGATATGTACATCCAGAATATTGTTAAACTAGTTCTACTGCTAGGAAGAGGATGTGTTATTGCAGCAGGGTAATACTGCCTACATGATAGCCAAGCTATTCATCATACACTTCAAGATGTTTAATGAAACATGCTGAAAGGACAACTGACCTATTCAGTTCACCCATTTACAAGTCTTGCTATATTTGTTTCAACAGGTGTATAATCATGGAATAATGCATTGCAGAAAGATATTCACGATCTGGGAAAATACAACAGTGTATTAATACCCAAAGAGGATATACATTGTATGCACAGTTCTGAATACTGTTGATAGAGTGCTTATTTTAGAAGCTATGCACATATTGACCATTATTTGTTATTATTTATTATAATGCACGTCTATTACCTATGCATTTGACCTTGTTGCAAATTGAAACATGTCTTCAAGTGTACTGCAGTTTCATTTTCCTTCATTGCATGAAGTAAGATTAATATTCACCATTCAATGAAGTGCATTTGCAAAGAAAGAGATTATGTCGAAAGAGAAATATGTTTTTGTGTAAAATATAAAATAAATGGATTTTTCATCATGAGACCATGGATTATTCATCTTCCACCATACACACACACACACACACACATATATATATATATGGCAAATTTGTATATGCAGAAATACCTTGTTTTCAACAGTTATGCCTGCAACAAAGTGTCAATGAATCACTTACAAGTTGTGCATATGTCTGTGTTGTTGCATGTATCTATATTCAAAGATGTTTTTATTTATACATATTGGTGTCAGGCCTTTATAAATGTAGTTCTGGGTATGATGATAAACTACATTTCACACCAAGGCATCCAATTGGGAGACTAGAGGTTTTGAGGCACATGGAACCACCTCTTAATTGCTGTTGTTCCCAGGTTCACCCTGACCTGGTGTGATAACCTCTGTTAGGGACCCAGCTATGAACAAATAGTGATCTCCCCAAAAGACAAAATACACTATGAAAGTATATAAATACCTGCAATATATTTTTATATAAAAAATTACCACCAATGCATCATATTTATAGTAAAATGATCAGCAATACATTTTATCAGTAGTTGAAAGCATACTATTGTGTTCAAAATATTTAGATTTCGGCATTGATTAACCCATAGACTTTGATATGCCACTAAACAAAATCAAACAAAAACATGCAAAAAGGTATGTTTGCTTACTTATTTCTAAGCCTGTATGCATATATAAAATTCTGATGTATCACAGACTTTTGTTATACTGTAAAAAAAAAAGCTTAGTTTCCTAGAAAAACTGTCATTTAACTAATTTAAATTAAAAGAAACAAGATAACAGTTTTGTAAACTTCTTTTTTTATTTCTCTATCATTATATAGTTCTGATATGAGGTGTTGTAACTATTTAAACTGTTTATATCATTTGGACAGTTGTCCTCGTCTTTATTGCCATATTTGCAACATTTCAGCCATTGCATACTCTGACCTTATTCAGACCCTGTGGATAAAAGTACTGGTTGAGTAATTCAAAATGTGACTTAACCCCAAAAGTTGGGAGTTCAATACCTGGCCATAGAAAAGGGAACATGAACATGTAGAGGTGAGTAACTTAAGGGAATTAACTGATACTGAAATATCCAAAAAAGAAATGGCTTGTGGAATTAGGACAATTAGAATAATCCTAGTGTGTGGCACCTTTGGAAAGTGACTGAAAACCATGCCTCTGGTTAACCCAAGCCTTGTGAGTGAAATTAGGTGGACAGAATACTTGGGGTCCATTGATACCTGTGCTAGCACAAAGTCACCAGTGATCATGACCAAGGATTTGAGTGTGATGGCATTGTTCAGATTGTTGATCATGCCAGATAACACACTCTCTTCCAGAAAGAGTAATTAAGGTCTGCTCAGCATAGTTGCAGTATAAACCACAGGCTGGTTCTGTGGGTGTTAAATAAATACAAATGTTCCTGAGCGAGTGTCTGCAATAGGGATCGACTAGCCACCCTAACAGACGGGTATCCTTGAATAATAGTGGCTAGCTATTGTTACTATTATATAGATATATATTGTGTACACCTCTGAAGTCTATGAATCCACTATTATTGTTATTAGTTAATGGAAATTCTATTTTAGAGGCATACCACCGACAAAATGCCTCACATCTCAAGAACCTTTTACAGAATCCTCACAGCATTGCAGTTTTTCGAAGTGCTACAATCTTCGTCTCCAGTTTTCACCTAACACTTTTTCTGCTTTCTAAGAGACTGTTTTACTGGGTAATTATACAAAACCTTAGGTATGGCCAATTCTGATGTTATGTATTACTTAACATGTAAAGTGACAATATTTTCTTTACATTTATATTACTCTTCAGAGTAGATAAGCAGTTCCACAAAGTGATGGCCTTAAAGTACTTCTCTGTTTCTTTCTTCATTGTTCTCAGTGATCCACTTATTATATGTATAACTAGTTTTGATGTGGCATAATTTTATAACTTTATATAGATTTATTTTTAATCTTTATATTTTTATCTGAAGTCTATGAAAAGGCATTTCTTTTCGTTTTTAGTCACTAATCAATATACCAGCTTTGTGGCATGATAAAGCCCCATAGAATAGTGATTTTTCAGTACTTTACTACTGACAGATTTTCCAATGAATATACAGTTCAATCTTATGTCAATTTTAGTGTTCCTTGACAACCAGGCACTTACTAGTCTCAACATGTTCATAACATAATCTATATATTGGGTTTACAAATCATTCAGGATTGTTTGGCAATTCTTAGTTCTTTTGCCTTGTGCAGCCATTATAAATGCCTCCATCCCTTTTTTTTTATACTGCCCTATTCAACCACTGATGTTCACATTAACATCATTACTTTTGAGTACATATTGGCCATATTCCCAGGTTTTTAAAATTGTTTAATCCTGGTGGTTTAGCATCTTCTAATTTTTTTAGTTATTATTATGCTTTCTTCTGCACAGATTTTTTTTTTTATTTTCGAACAGAGATCTTGCATCACAGACGTTCTGCATAAGTCAAGCAACCTCAGACAACACCTTTTAGAAAATATTTACAGTGCCAAGCACCACAAACTTTTGAAGCAATGAGATACTTGGCTTTATTCTAACTTTCTTAATATCAGGCATAAATTTTGGTTGTATAGTCCACAATCCCCCAATGTTAACTGGGACAGTAGTGCCCTAAACATCCCACACTCTGGCAACTTCAGTCCTGAGGTTGATGTATTTCTTAAACTTGTCAATTTCTTTGATCTTGATATTGTGGTTCCCAGGAAGAGATACATCAGTGATGAGCCATTTTCTTATTTTTGGGGGTTGTTTTTTCCATGACAGTGATGTCTGGTTTGGAGACCTCTGTGATGTGGCCTGTCATGTTTAAATCCCATATGATCTTGACTTGGTCCTTTTTTTTTATCACTTTCTCTTGCTTGTGGCACTACCATTTCTCATCAACTTCAAGTCTATACTTCCTGTATAGGCATGAATACAGATGGCTGTTATTATATATAGGGGTATCAAATTTATTTTTATTTTTATTTTAAAGCTTTATTTTAAAGCTTATTTCCTCTATATATCTAAAGATTGTTCTTGAGTGCACTATATAAAGAGTGGTGCCTTCTTAATTCATTTGTCTCAATATTTCTCTTCATTTATTTACTTATCTGATTCATATATCCTGTGTCAGTCATTGAAAATCAAACTCTCTACACCAGGCAGATTTTTATCAAATTATAAGCATCTGAGCATTTTGGTTTCAGCTTTCTGTTTTTACCTAGAAAACCACAATTTACATACATTCTTAAAATCTCTTATTTAAAATTACTAAAGTTGATTCAAATATTCTTACATACCAACTAACATTACAATTATTTTTTTCTTTCAATTCCCCGTTTGGTACATTGTTTATTTGTTTTAGCATGCTTATTATTTTTCAAATAATTTTCGACATGGTGCAATTAGAATGACTATTCTTCTAGTTCATTTCATATTAATGCAAGTGACTTCCAGGTCTCTCCCCTCGACCTACATTGTTTCTTTTCTTCACCAATAATATTCCTAAGGCTGTCAGTTCCTAACTTGAGATTTATGCTGATGATGCAAATAATTAATCCTCTCTTAATATTATGTCCAACAGGTCTGATTAAGTAAAACTGGCAGCTGATTTAAAAAATGTCCTTCTATCAGTTGTTAATAGGAGTAATAAATGACTTGTAAATTTGAATGCCACCAAAATGAAACTAATATCTTTTAGTCATCATAAAGAACTATTGCTTTCCATCAGTATCTTTGATGCTAACCTCCAGGAGAGAAAATGAGTGTGCCTTCTTCATTTCATGTTTATCACTGTCATGAAGGGGAATGGTTATATGGAATCAATTGCTCAGTCTGCTGCTTGGAATGTTGAAAATTTTTCTCAAGAGTATCCATTTTCACATTTATGAATCTACCATTCATCCATGGATTAGATAATGCTGCCATATCTGGTCTAGTTCCCCTGCATCTGTCTCAAGATTCTTGAAAAAATACAAAGAAGGGTCAGTAATCTTATCACTCCTGACCTGGCATCTCGGTTTTCCCACTTTTCCACCTCTATAACATGGCTTACTGTGTCTTTTTTATTAGTATTTTCATTGCAGTTGTTCTAATGATCTTTCCTCCTTGGTACCATGACTGCACGAATTTAAGTGTACTGCTAGATTGACAACTAGGCTTCATCATTTTTGTTGTAGAGTATCTATTAGGTTGGTGCAAAAATAATGACGTAATAATGTCGTTTTTTTTACGTTTAACGTCAAAAAATGACATTATTACATCATTATTTTTGCACCAACCTAATAGTACCCCTTCAGTACTCTACCAGACGACCTGGCTCATAACCTTAAATAGTCTATGATTAAGGACTTCAATAGTTGATTAGTAAATTAAGCTGATTAATATTTGGACTAATCTTACTTTGTTTTGGCTATACAGCATTTGACCCTCCTCTATTTCTTGTAAGTTGTCATGTAACTTACTGTTCTGTGATTTTTGTATGTATCTATTAGGTTGGTGCAAAAATAATGACGTAATAATGTTGTTTTTTCACGTATCTTTTAACGTCAAAAAACGACATTATTACGTCATTATTTTTGCACCAACCTAATATTAGCACTGGATACTGGTGCTGAATAAATATATTAAGCACTCATTCTTCTCTGTATATTATTCACTTTGACAATACAACAATTTTCTTGCTGAAATAGATAAAATTAACTATAAGTTCTATTAAAATAGTTTTTCTCCCATTGCTTACTTGCAGAACGCTCTTCCAAGTTCATACTTCCCTGCTACCTATGATCTTCAAAAATTTAAATCCAACATCACTCACTGTCTACTGTTTTCCTGAAATTTTTTTTTTTTCTTAAGCATTTCACCCCAAGCAAGGCGGTAGTGCCACTAGCATGCAAGGTGTTACAGAGAGTGAGAACAAAAGTAAAGAAGATTGTATGAGTAAAAAATATTGAGAAGAATAGGAATCAGGATCAAGCATCAGAAGATGTCGATTGACATTATATTTGAATATTTGAAGTTTATAGCTATCAGGGAAGCAAGTAGGAGGAAGGGAGTTCCACTGTCAGTAAGTGTGAGAGAAGAAGCTGTTGGAGTAGAAGAAGTGATTAAATTTGACTGTTTCAACAGTGAAACGATGGGACAGAGATGCTGATCTAGTAGCATGTTTAAATTTATGCAGTTGGGGTACCAGTGAAAGTAGCTTGTCAGAGCAGTTGTCATGAAAATATTTGTAGAAAAGATAGAGGGAAGCCACAGCACATCTGAGTAACTGAAGACAAGATGCCAGATCAGGACATATCACATTGCATATCCGTCTCTGGATTTTGTTGAGGACCTCAAGATGAACAGCGGGGACACAAGACCATATATGGCAACAGTATTCAAAGTAAGGACAAATGGTAGATTTTTAGATTTAAAGGATGGACACAGGCAAGAAAAACCTTCTGGTGCAACACAGAGAACCAACTTTCCTTGCAGTAGCTTTTTTCACCTCAAGCCATTGAAAAGCATGAGATTAAGTAGATGCAAGGGGGATGCTCTTGTGGAGTTGGACATTAAACATTCTGATATTAGGCAGGGAGGGTTCTCTTTGGCGGATAAATGAGAGCAGATTTGTTTTGGAGGCATTAAAGTTTACAAGCCACTTCCTGCCCCAGTCAACCACAGATTGGAGCTCCTTTTCAACATCAACAGTCAGGTCAGTTTTGTCAGCAATACCAGATTTACTCTTAAGACAGCAGTAAATAGTAGTGTCATCTGCATAGATGCCTACTGGGGAACTGATGACTGTTCTTTTATTGTCCTATCTCCTCACTAACAACTTCTCACCTTCTTTGATTTTCAGTAGTCCCTGCCTCTTTGTGACATTATTTCTTTACATAGAGAGAAGTGATTAAAAACAAGTAGAATTTCGGACAGTGCTTTTATTTTATAGAAAAAGTATTGATTACAGTGAATAGTAAAAAAGTAAATAGTAAGTATTTAAAATGTCTCCAGTCATTAAGAGGAAGAGTATTGTATGTACTGATTAAACAGCATAAATAAATGAACTGTCATCTGTCAACAGACAGAAATAAATATGTTAGAATGAATTCCCTATGGTGTCCTCTTGTCACCTTTTGTTTGTATATTTGAAATAACCAAAATTGGGGATTCTTTTTACAACTAAATTTGTTGTTTAACCAGTTTTCATATTCCCACCTGTGTATCTTTTTCAAATGAATTTCTGAAATGAGAAATTATTATTACACATCTGAAAAAGGCTGAAGACTGCATCAGCTAAGATGTTAGGAATATAAAACAACCAAGATTTTGACAATAGTTTGAATCAATGAGTTTATGCACTACTTGAAGTCTTTATGTTTCTTTATTTTTAACTCTTCATCTGTCTACCATGTTCCTTCAGGATTTAGGTGAATATGGCTCTTCACCACTTTCTGTTTTTGTAGCTTTTAGTAAGGTTTGTATTTTGGTTATCTCTACTAATCCCTGTGCTGTTATTCATTTACATAAGCTTGCTAGGCAGGTTACTTACTGATTTCCTATGTCCCACTTGCCTTCATTATGTTCTGTGAGTATCAGATTCTCTAAGCCCTTTTCTCATTAAGTTTCCTAGAAATTTCAATCATCATTTTCTAATTCTATGTATAAGTGTTCTTTTTGTTTCCGTTTATCTTAAAACTTCCATGTTAATCACATTTGGTCCATGGCATTCACTGTATCTGTTTATAATTTGTTATCTTAAGTCTCTTCTTCATCTATCAGGAGATTCTCTAACATTCTCCACTGTAGTAACATAACAGTTTAGTACTCTCTGTTTCTAACAAAGTTTTCTTATTTTTTAATACCTTGCCTAATTTTTTAAAGGCATCTTTCACTATTCCAATGTTCTTTTGAATTTCAGTGTCACATCTTCTGGCCTCTGTTAAAACAATTCAGAGTAATATCTACTATACTAATCTTATAATCAAGATAAGACTACAAGATATCATTTTTGGATTAGAGAGAATGTAGCTTTGGGGACTTCTTCAAACAATTGATTTTCTTCTTGCAAAAATGTGATGGACTGTACCTTCCCATTCATACTTCAGGCTTTTAAATAATTCCCAATGTCAGGCTTTTAAATAATTTCCTGTGTCAGGCTTTTTAAATAATTTCTTGTCTTGTGCGTATACCCTAATTTCAGTGGGGTTGGCTTCCTGTTTATATTAGCAAACCCACTGACATCTTTTGAACACCAATTCTGCACTTAGTTATCTTTTAAGTCACTCCTCTAAAGCACTTCACCTCTTTGATATGCTTATATGACACTGAATACAAAATCTGACTCTGGTATCTTGTAGGGTGAGCCCAGTATAAATTGGGTTAAACACAGATCAACTCAAATGTTCCTGATGAATATTAAATTTAATTTAGCATTTCATAGTGGGAATCACATACATCATTTAAAACAAATTTATTTTCAGATAAAATGACTAAGCTGGACAGCCTAATGAATGTCATATTTGCAGAATAATATAATTAAGTATGAAATATCTTTACAAAGAAAGCACAAAATTGTGAAAACATCACTAGTTATCATATCTCCAAAGTAAATAGATTTTATTTTGTTTGCACAAGAATGTGCTACAATCTTGCAAAACAATAACACTATCAAAAGATTAAAGACTAAAATAATGGCGGCTGCATTCTTATATCAAGTGTACACAACTTACTCTACGCTCTATCTGTTGCTTCCATGTCATGTTATCCACTGCTGAATGACTTAAAACATGGTGTGTTTGTCTCTTATTGCAAATCTCTGCATAATTTATTTAGAATTTAAACAATGATGTGTGATTACCTACTGGGAACATCAAAACAGATGTGACATTTTAACTATCTGGATAGTGTAGTAACAGATGACTAGAATTGTAACATAGAAATCTGTGTTACACTTGCCATGAAGGTGCATAGGAAGTGTTCCATTGTATGTAATTTCTGGCTTCTTGTCATCTATCAGCAATTCCTCAGACTGCAGCAAGTGAATGAACAATTGTCTATTTCATCATTTTATTTCAGTGTTGGGGTGCACATTAGTAGCTGTAATTTCTTTTGTAGAAAGTGAAAGGGGTATATGGAAGGGAAAGATCTGAACAGGTCAACCATTTAATTCCTATTGCTATATGGTGACGTGTTTCAGTCTGCTGAAGTTAGACACGCCAAAAAATTCAGTGAGTGGAGAGGCATCTTCAACCTTTTATGACTCCACCATACTGTCTTTGCATATTAATAAATCTTATATTAAAAATTGAACTAGCACAATTCATCACTGTCAGAATTCCATACATACAAGGTCCAAACCACCCCAACACAGTTCAGATTGTCAAAATTCTGTTCTGTAGAGTTTCCCATTTTAGGATACTCTGTGCATTTCAAAAATTGAGTAGATTATTATTTAGTAATGTTAATATTAGTTGTTTCTTTATAATGAAACATTTGGCTTTTGTTGACTGAGCTATTGGTTGAAATTTTATCTTAAAATAATTTTTTCAGGAAAATAGGATTCCAGTGTCTGGTAGCTGTAATATTTCTTTTCAGTATTGACAGGGTCTTTCTTCGTATCCATTTATTTGAAGTAGTGTAGAATGTTAATATCTTGATTATGTCATTATTCCTTCTTCTAGTTACATGTGCTATCCATTTTATTTGTTGCTGATGTTGGAAGTACACAAGTGATGAAACTGTACCAAATAAGAGAAACCACATCGGTTTCTCTTATTTGGTACAGTTCATTGTTTGGGATTCTGTCCACAAGTCCACAAGGTTTGAAGGAGTACGGTCTTCACCAAGGCCCACTGCAAGTCACCAACTTGATGAGTTTAATGAAATGGGTGGTTGAAAAGGACAACGTGGAGTGATAATGTTGCAAGAATTACTTTGAGGAAAAAAGGGCAGAAAGTCACCTGTTTGATAAATAATATCCACTAAACAAAAATCTGAATTTTTGCTTTCTTTAAAAAGATGAGGTTCAAAGGGATTTTGACAAATATATGCAAGCCCAATGTAATTTTAACATGTTGCCCTTACCTTTATGTAATCACTGTATGCATGAATCTTGTCTGCTGTTGACTCAGTGGCTCACCAACAGTTGATGCAAAAGTTCATACTAGATTCAATTCAAACCCCCTATGTCTTTTGACAGTATCTCATAATATGATCCCTTAATTCAAACTTTACATTTTTTTCTGTTTGCTTTGTCCCATTCTGAAATATATTTAGCATTTGTAAAATCAGAATGAAATCAAAGAAAGAGAATGTATACTTATGATTTATAGATAATACAAAAGTATTTGATAAGATAATCTACAAAGATCTATTTGAAATTCTAGAAAAAAAATCATTTATTTGGCAAAGACTAGAATAATCCAGGATTTATACTATCAGCAAAACACCTGCATACAGACAGAAAATGAATTGAGTAAGGATGTTATTAGGTTGGTGCAAAAATAATGACATAATAATGTCGTTTTTTGACGTATTTTTTAACGTCAAAAAACGACATTATTACATCATTATTTTTGCACCAACCTAATAGTTCTCATCGGATTTATTCAACATGGCAATCTTAAGAAAAGAATAAGTCCTACCAGAATTATTATTGTTGAGCACAACTGTAACATTATAAGATATGCAGAAAACACCATGTTGACATCAGACATGGGAAGCAAACTCCAGGATCTCTGAGACAAAGTAGTAAAGGTTGTTTGTTTGTTTTATGGCATATCAACCTCAATGGGTTATTTAACGCTGACAAAAATTTTTTATTGCTGGTAATATTTTTTTTTCAGAAATCTATTTCTGAGAATATATTCCCTTCAAGAAATCTATTGCTGGTAATCTTTTTTCTTTTTTAATGTAAAACTGTTTGTATTGCTGGTATTTTTTTAAGTATTGCTGGTAATAATTTTTCCTTCAAAAATTATTGTTGGGAATTTTTTTTTAATGTAAAGCTGTTTGTATTGATGGTATGTTTTTAAGTATTGTTGATATTAATTTTTCCTTCAAAAATTATTGTTGGGAATTTTTTTTATAAAGTATTTCTGGTATTAAAACCTATTTTTACACAATTTTGGGTTTTAATTATTTGCCCATAGCTGGTACCCTAACAGGTGCTACCAGGGCAGGCCAGGGTGGACCTGGGAACACCAGCAATTAAGAGGTGGTTCCACGCTCCTCAAAACCTCTTGATCAGAGGCCTTGTTATTGGATGTAGTTTATCGCCTTACCCAGGATGCAGATGTAGTTTATCGTCATACCTAGGATAACAAAGTAGTAAAGGAAAGTGAAGAAAAAGAATTATCCATCATTTCTAAAAAGACAAAATGTATGGTTGTATGCGAGCAAAACAACCCAAGATGTTTATCATAAAGTGGAGATGTTAAAATCAATCTTTTACAGAAGTTTAATTATCTAGAAATATTTTGACAGCAGAAAATGTGACACCAATATCCAAAGGCACATTGAAATAGCAAAAGATTCCTTCCAAAAATAATAAAAATATTAAGAAACAGAAACATTTTCTAAGAACAAAGAAAAAAAGTGCTGAACAGGTATGCAATATTAGTATTCCCATGAATGCTGGCCAATTTTTTCACAGATGAATAGGAAACTTGAGGCAACAGAGATGTAGTTCTACAGAATGATGTTGGGAATACAATGTCGGAAACTGTGAAGCTTTAAAGAAAATGGAAATTAAAAAAGTATCAGAAAGATAATTGAAATTTTTGTGAGGAAAGTAGGCTTGGAGAGTTTGACAATCCCTATTTGTATTGGAGACAAGGCGGGCAGAAGGAAAATAGTGGGTAACCTACCTAATGAGTTTCTGTAAATGGATGGCAAAAAAAAAATTGGGTTGTATCAAAAAAGAAACACATTGTTAAGTATTACAGAGAGTAAGAAGTTTTGGAGAGCCATGATTGTTGGCCTCATTAAAGGACTTGACATATAGCAGAAAAAGAAAATATCTTAAATTTATTTGGATTGGTTAATAATTTCACTACCTTTTATCACAGTGCTCAGGAGTAGTTTTTTTTTTTTTGTGGTTGAGAAAAGCTAAAGATAGGAAGCTGTGGAGAATCATGATCACTCACATCCTGAAGAGGCATATATATAGACCACAATCAAAATTATATTGAAACAGTATATTTATTAGATGGTTAAAGCCAACATGAGAATGAAACAAATATAGAAGATGATTGATTGAAAATTACTGCTTATATTTCAAGTACTTTGTATTGTACACAAATTGACTAAAAGAGAAATAATTATTTGCATTTTCTCTGCTTTTATTTGGGTAAAACCAGCCAAAAGAAAAATAGAATTTTAAATATTTTTCTCATCTTTCTTTTTCTTGGTGCACTCCCCCTCTAAACTGAAAAATTGTTTATTTTTCCAAATTGACTGTCGTTTTCAATTTTTTGCCAATTTCCTCCCACTTGAAAATGTCAAGGAATCTTTAGTTGTTTGTTTATTTTGAGTCATTTAGTTATTTGAGCTTGATCAATATGCTTGTGTGTCAAAGTGTGAGGGTTTAAATCAAAAACAAGGAAATAAAAGAAATTCAAATAAAATAAAAGCATAATAATTTCTCTTGCCATCATTCTTGTTTAAATGCCCACCCAGCTGCACAGAAATGAAATCAATTGAAATGGATTAATTTGAATAACATTCTCAACCAACAATGTTTTCAGCACCAATGTGAGAAAGAGACTCAGACCAAGATCAACACATTTGCATTATTATTTGTTAAAAATATATACTTATACAATAAAAAGATGTTTGGGAATCTGATAAGGAGTAACTTTGCAGGTGAAGTTTAGGTCCATCAATCATTCAGGACAAATAAGACCTGTTAATGGAATGCAAAATTTTAAAAGCTCTCACTTTCAAAAGAATTTTTGCTGTCTGTTGAATACTGTTCTTTTTATCTTTAAACTATTCTTTGTCTTCCATTTTAAAATTTATTTTTCAATCAGAAATTTCTATCAGGATTTAGCAGTTCCAAACTTTGAAATTTTTAACCAGAGAAAATTATTAACATTTACTTTTCATTCAGGAAAAATAATTTCCCACAACACTGAAGAAAAAGAAAAGTCCACAATTTGTTATGCCCAACTCAAACACACTTGCAGTGCACTGGAAAACTTCATCAGTGCTGTTTATTTCTGGTGATATTGGGAGTTTTATATTTTTAAAAGCAACAAACTCCCTCCTTTCAAGAAACAAACCAGGAGCGATCATCATCTGGGCAGCTTTCTAGCCTCACTTAGTCGACTCAAAAAAGTTTGCTTAAGTTTATATAGTTGGAATTATTTTAAATATAATCAATGAAAATTTTTCCTGTCAATTTGTGAAATTTAGCAGGATAAACAATAAAATAAAGGAATTTGAGGATAGCACTTATTGCAAATTACTTGAATAAACATGGAACATGAAGAAAAAGAATTCTTTATTTCCTTCCTTTTTTTTTTAAAATGATACACACTAAGCATAAGAAACAAGAGACACTTGATTTAGATGATTATGGAGTAAGAGGCACAGATTATTGGGGTATGTAGAAAAGATAACGGATAACCCTAGACTTGAACAGGTTAAGATAGTAGTAGAGGAAACATCCTCTTAAGAACCAGTTCCACAGAGCATCCTCTTTAGAGTTGGTTCCACAAAGAATCTCAAATCTCACCAATAAAATATGAAAGGAATGAGAGTTGTTCACTATAATGTGTGTGGCATGGTAGATCTAAGCTGTTAAGGTTAGAGCTGGTGGAAGTAACGAATGAAGTTTGAACATTTTCAATGATAATAACAATAGAGCATCGAGAGGCTTGCAATATTTCATCTGTGAGAAAGGGATTGTAGGTTGAAAAGTATTTGTGACCCACAAGGATGTAGAGATGCTTTTCAACTCTACTGAAACTGGAAAGTGAAGACTGAGCAGCTTCTTCCCATATTTGGTGGTAGTACTCCATTTCCAACAGAATCTGGTTCTTGTAAAGATATATGATTGTAGGAGTCAGGTACTTACTGGAGTTGTACAAGAAGGCATCCATTTTTTCATCATCTTTAGCGATGGACTGTATGTATGTGTTCCACTTGAGAACTGGGCTGTAAGTCCAAATAGGTGTTCAAGGCATGGGGCCTCTCTGAGCAAACACCTGTACATCACAATTAGGGAAATGTCTGGATCCAATGGTGAAAGGTCACAAGTTTGGTTTTCGAGACTTTAAATGTGAACAGCAAGTTTAACCCTCTACACTGAGCTTTTAGAGCCTGGTTAGAGAAGAGATCAGCTATCAAGCTCTGGTCATCTAGAATTTTGAAGGTGCACCCATATACCATTATTATAAAGTTATGAAAATATTAACTTGAGCTAGCAGGGGAGGAGTAAAAAATCTTGAAATGGCTTCCTCTTGGGAGAATGATTTCTTGGTTTGTACCAAGATCATTGTTGTTTACTGTGAGGAATGATTTTTTTTTTTTTTAATTCGTTTCAACCCAAGTAAAGCAATAAAGCCACTAAGACACAAAGGGTTAATGGGTGCAGAAGAATGAAGTACAGGAATATTACTAATGAGTGGGAAGAGAAAAGAATAATCAGAAGGACAGTAGATAGCGATTTACAGTGCATTTAAATTTTTGTAAATTAAAGTTGGCTGAAAAGCATGGAGTCAGAAGGGAGTTCCGTAAGTGAGAAGTGCAAGAAAAGAAACTGTCATCATAGAATTTATGGCTACATTTAGCCAGCTTAACTCTAAATTGATGATATCTCATTGGTGGGAAAGTAACTGAAAACGAATTAATGAAAAACATTGAAATAACATCTATCCTTAAAAGTGGAACTTCATGATTTCACATAAAAATTTTGTAATTTTTGAGCAAGTTTCAGTGCTTATTGGCTGCTGTGCATTGAATATAAAAAAGAAATGATCAGTGCTGAGAGATGAATAGATGAGTTACTGACACCTTAAATAATTTATCTCAGATTGTTATTAAGCATTGTTAACTACTACTCATTTTGGATCAGTGTTACTTTCATCCTAAGTTGCCTTTTATTGTTCTAACTCAGTGATTTGCAAACTGTGCAGCATGCCTCATAGGTACAGTGGAAGAGAATAGCAGGTGAGGTTGAAAGATTGAAACAGTTTCAAAAAATTCATAAAAAATAAATATGATTTCAAAATTCTGAATATTATTATGGACTAGCAGCATGGCCCGGCATTGCCCATGCTTGATTCAAAAATCGTACAACTCATACAGCAATCGCTATCACTTGACTTAAAATATTTTTGCCCTTCCTTGCCTTTAAAGGAATGACTTTTGCCATGCTGATGTTGCTACATGCCTTACTTCTTGCCTATCTCACACTGCAAATTTTTTCTAAGCTCTATACTAAACATTAAATCTGTTACGGAAAAAGGACTAAACAAAATGAACACAAAACGATCAGCTTTAAAAAAAGGACTCGTAACTGGAAAAAACGAATGAAAAAAGAATGTTAACAACAAATACTTTTTCACACCCAACCCAGTTTTGCGGAATCAGTATCAACGTTGAGTTTAAGCAAGCGAATGAGCCAACTGAAGTAAAGTTCCATGCAGATTTAAATTTTTCCCACTTGTGACAAATGCAGCTATTGATTTTTTTGCATGCTAGCATGCTAGTTAACATTCATGTCAGTCAGCTGTTGGCTCTCATGCTGGCCACTAGAATCTTCCTGCCTATTCATGGCAGCCAGCTATAGGCTCTCACTCTGGCCAGTAGAAAATGGTCACAAACTACATGAAAACTGCCGTAGAAGCATGAAAAATTTGATTATTTCCACTATTGATGGGAGTTGGGAAATGCAATGTCAGTCTTGGCCTTCCTACTAACTTGGAGCACGTGCATGTAAATTTTGGTGCAAATCCATTGAAAATTGCGGCCATGCATTCGTTACACACACACACACATCCTGCCTTTTATAGATAGAGATTACTTGGTATTGCATACATGAATCCCAGTATAAATAGTTATAAATAATTATTTATTGATTTTATCATCGTGATATTTTTGCATTATATCAGGTTTGCAAATTGGAGGAGAGAATTATCAATGATAATGTTCTGACTTCAAATCCACAGTTATCTCCCTTTAACCCTCTCTCTGTTTTTTTTATTTTTATATGTACTTTTTATCATGTAAAATTTGGTGAGGTTTTAGCAAATTTTCATTCTGAAAATGTGGCCCAGAGAAAAAATGTTTAGGAACCACTGCTCTATTATTCTTATTTTTGATAAAAACAACAATGCAGCTCCTTTTCCACAAACAGCATTGCAAAACTTTAAAGAATCTATTGCTATTTCCATGTCAAATGTTTGGACAAATTCCATTCTTTAGTTCTATTTACAGCTAAAACCCACCATCTTTGAACCACATCTAGACTTCCATATTCTATTTGCCCAGAGGAATTACTACTCGGACAGCTTTTTCCTGAAAGCCACTACTTTGTGGAACAGCCTCCTGCATGGATGCTTCCCTGAATGCAACACTCGTAACCTCTTGAATGGTCAACCGTTACCTATCTTTCCTACCCATATGATCTTCACTTCATATTCATTTCATATACTCTCTACATAGTGTGATTATTGTGATTTGTATTTAATGATCATTAGTCAAAAAAAAAAAAAAAAAAAAAAACGTAAGAAAACAGGAAAAAAGACTCCTATATGGATGTTTTCCCAAATACATAATTTTAACCTATTCAAGTCAAGGGTCAAACATTAACTATCCTAATCCACATGATCCTCTCTCCCTACTCTTATATTCATTTCACACACCTCTTTCAGTAACTTTCTACCTTAAGTAGCTCTTGAGCCTTGTACTGAGTCAGCCTTAGCTCAGTTTTGCACAGAGTCAAAATATCTAATGACATGCAAAAAATCAAATGTAACCATATAATTAATTGATTGATTAGTTTTTACATATTATCAATAATTTGTTGGTTATTTAAAGCTGAAAGATATTTTAGTGTTAGAATAATCTTTTTGGTTCTAAGCAACTATTGCATTAATAATTCTTTTTGATATTACAATGATTTTGAGAGATGAGTCCAAATATTCATAGCTGGGGGGAAGAGTTGGATTCATAGGGTATTTGTGCATAAGTAAATGTAACAGACTCAACTGGGAATGTGAATTTATTTCTTATTTCTCCTTCCTAATTCATACCATTTTGTTTACATACTTGTTCTTCTTTTGTGTGCTGTGTTCCTTCAGGACATGGCAGATGACTCTCCACGACTTCCTTTTTTTGTAGTTAAAAATGTTGGTAAAATGGTCAGTTCCTTGTCCTGCTATTAAAGGTACTGGACTCCTTTCTGCCATGCTTTATCTTTAAAAGAGCCAGATCAGATAAATAAATGGAGTATCACTGCTATATCTTAAACTGGAGAGGCCTAGTTCTCACTTTACATTCTTGACAGAGTTCAAAAGTGTTTATGCAGCCTTATGGGTGATGAACTATTTTCCACTCTACAACCACTTTCTCATAGACAAAATGTTCCTAACCTCTCAGTATTGATATTTTCCTTATAAATTAACCCTTATTTTCTAAATGCAAGACCTTGTATTCCTTTGGAGCTTGTCAGTACAGACAAGAGGGCAGGGAGCATATAGTCTGGGCCCTGCTTGATTTCCATATACCATTGTCCAGTTCTCCACCTGAGAGAGCTTACTCCAGTCTCACCAAAAAAGGGCGGAATTTTAACCGGACAGAGTGTAACATTTATCTCGAGAGATAAGCAGAATTTCTTCTACTACTACTGTATATATAAATATTAAAGTGGGAGAGATAGAGATGACCTGAAGATTGCATGAAACAGACACTTGCTGTTAACCTCAGTATCCACATTCCCTGATTTTGAATACTTTTACCCATAAATATAGTATAACTTAAAACTATATTTTTATCATATATTTTTTTTTTACCAGTGACAGGAATATGAATTAATTGTAATTTTAGAATATTTAATATATTTGTTTTTCATTTTTTTTTTTTTTTTGTGTGTGTAGTGTAATGATTAGTTACTTGGCAATGGAAATTGGTAAACTGAATTCTGTCTGAGTTTGTTTCATTCACTTTTGCAAAAATAACCTTGGGAAAAATTATGAAACTATTTCTTCTCTCCACAGCTATGGGTAAAATAGTTGAGCAAACTGGATTTTCTAGTTGTTGTTAACAACCAGTCCAGGAAAAAATGAACTCTGAATTCATAACTCGTATGTACCGCTGGTGAAGTGCATGCAATTGATTATAGGGTTTACAATTAAATCTTGACTGAGGTCAAAAATTTCACATAATATTCCAATAATGTTGTGTTCATATTAAAAATTGGCATCTAATTTTATTAATCTTTTTTTCTCAGATGATTCCATTGTTTGAATTCTCCTATTTTTATGATCATATAATTATATCTCTCTTTTGCTAGCTTATTCACAAGTTACTCTTAATGGAGAATCCATGTTAACATGCTGAAAACCCCATATGAAATGATCAAAGGCCACTGTTTCTAAAATTTTTGTTTCAAATGTATTATTGTTTCCTGACAATAGATTTAATAATTTAGAAGTAATTCAATGAACATTCTTTCATTTTTGGTTGAGGTTTACTACAATGAACTCAAGTTAGAAGTAATTTTCTTCTGCCCCTTCTCATGGCAAACATCATGCTCATATTTTTCGTTCCACCTATCTGATTCTTTTGTAACGCTCTTTCTCACCTTCTTGTCTTTGTTTAATGATTAATGGAAGCAAATTTTGATTTCATTGTCTTCTGTCTTCTATTTCAGGTAAGCACTCTTGTATCTTCTGTTCATTCTTGACTTAAAATTTGCATCATGTGGCTCTAATGAAATAATTCTGCAAGAAGGTAAGTCAATCCTTCCTTAATTTGGAAACCTTTTCAAAAATGGAATATAATTTAATATACATTTTTATGAATTATCAGACAATGGAGGATAAAACTTATTGAGTACATAAGATTAAACGGTTTATGCATGTATTTATAAGTATAGCATTTGTTTTAATAATATGTTCTTTTAATATGCCATATCTGTTCAGTACACTAGTGGAGATATCTCTCCACAACTTCCTGCTTTGTTGCTCATTATCATTCCTCTTGCTCCTGTTAAGTTTATCCACTCACACAAATTCATGATGTAGATTAGTCACTGTTTATTCCTGCTTCCCTTGCCTTCAGTATATCCTTTGAGTGTTAAATTCTCTAGGCACTCCTTCCTCATTGCATGCCCCATAAATTTCAGCTCTCTTTTCCTTATTGTAAGCAGTTCTTATTTTCCTGAAATCCTAAATATTGCTGATTTGATGCTTGAAATGTGATTGAAAGAATCATAATGATATAGTTACATATACATATCAAGAAACATATATTTGCATACATACACAGTAGTCCTGGGTATAATGATAAACTACATCCAGCAGCAAGGCCTCTGATCAAGAGATTGGAGGTTTTGAGAAACATGGGACAACTTCTTAACTACTGTTGTTCCAAGGTCCACCCTGACCTGAGGTGTTAGCTCCTGTTAGGATCCCAGTTATTGGAAAATAGGATTTTGATTTTTGTCTGGTGATTCAATAAGAACGTATAAGAATATATTCTGGTAAAAATCCCAGCAATATATTTAATAAAAAAAAGTGACCAGTAGTAATATATTTTTAAAGCAAAATGACAATACAACAATAACATATAAAAGTACATTTTTATAGTAAAATTACCAGCAATACACTTTATCACCTACAAACTATATAATCTAAAAAACATATGTTTACCCTGAAAGTATAAAATTATGTGCAAAATGTCTGTAGTTTGTCATAAAATTGCATACAAAATATTTAGATTTTAGATTTGTAACGAGCATGCGCGGAAACGTCCTCAAACTGCGTGTGTGTGTTGTCGCCGGTCACATCTTGGAGTACCGTAATGGACTCGATCGAGGACTACAAGAAGAAGACGTGCGAGTCGTTTGGCGTCTTTTCTTGGGCAACAAAAGCCGTTGCGGTTGGTCGTCCGTCGGCAGCAGTCTTGGGTGCCATTTTGCTTGTTTGCTGTCGCAAGTAGGCATTTGTTTTTGTGCCACAAATGTTTCTGGTTCACAAGAAGGCGTTCATTTTTGTGTCACAAGAAGGCGTTCGTTTGTAGTGTCGCATTTGTTTTTTGTGTCGCAAGAAGTTGTTTTTTTCCCCCCGTTTTCTCGCACAATTAATAACCTAATAAGAGTTTAACATGATGCTAAACAAAAAAACATGCACACACACACAAACAATACTAAAAATATTTTGTATAAAATATTTTTTCTACCATCTCCTTCAAGGAATATTTCTTATAAATCAGTAAAAATAATCCATACTATATTTAGTTTACACACATACATATATAGGGAGGCACAGTGGAGTAGTGGATAGCAGTTTGGATTGAGAAATAAGAGGATCTGAGTTTGAATTCCAGTCAAATCCATTACATTCCTTTAGGTGCTAATACTCTTGGGAAAGGTATTAATCCTCCTCTTCTCCCTCCAGTTATGGGTAAATAGTGGGACTGACTGGGTCTGTAGCCTTGGATGGCAACTGATGTAGGAGAAGGAAAACTGTGAATTCAAAACCTGTGAAGGGTTGTTTGAGACCTTGTGGCATGTAGTGCATCAGGTCTCTGTATTTGGCCCTTCAAAAAATGTGGTTGGCGTCTGGCTGTCAGTTCCTATGAACTGAGCTGCTTGACCCACATATACTGAATAAGACAGGAGAGTCCACCATATATATATATATATATATATAACAAATGTTAACCCATACTAGGTCTAAGAGTCGATGTAGAGGGTTACTGAATTTGGTTGTTGTTTGAGTGGTAACATTAAGAGCTAAGAGGCACATATCATGAGGAAATATGAAAAGAATAATGGTTAACTTGAAGAGGTTAATATTAAAGCAGTTGGGAAGGTATCCTCTTAGGAGTCAGTTCCACAAAGTCTCTGTTTGTGGGAAGAAGCCATTGAATTGGAACTTCCTTCTTACTAATGGAATACAAAGGTTCACCTCAATGTACATGGCATGGTTGGTTTTAGGTGTGAGGGTTAGAGTTGTTAGAAGAAAGTAATGAAGTTCATGAGTACATTTTCCATGGAAATAACAACAGAGTAGCAAGAGGTTTTCATACTGTTTTACCTATTAGTTCATCCTTATAGAAGCATTTCTGACCACTTCTTTTCAACCATTTCTGTCATCCATAGTTCTACCCAGCTCTTCTTTTCTGATTCCAGTATCTCCTATGCATTTATTTATGTAGGTTCTGGCTGGTCATGTTTTCCTATACTTTGGATCCCATAATATAAGCTGATGTACAACTTCTCCAGCAATGGCTACTAAATCTCAGTAACCTTTCATTGTGTTCATAATCTTTGGTAGATTTTTCTATAATTCTTCATTGGATATATGTTCTTTTCAGCTGACATTAATCACCAAACTCTACAGTGAAAAGTACAGAGCATATATATTTTTTTCCGGGGATTTTGTTAATGCCACTGCTTAACCTATATAAAAGGATTCTTTCTGTTGTTGACCTAAAGAGTTGTACTTATAGGCTTCATTTTATTTTCCTTTTTTGGTTATTAGTTAAAATTCATTTTTGTCGGTGTTATTCAAGCCATTGCAATTCTAATATTAATGTCTGTTTATCCAGTGGTCAACCATGATCCCAAATGTAAAGATGATACACTTGATTTAGTTGCTTATATCTTGATAAAATTCCTCAAATTTTTTAGATAGTACTTCATATGTACAAATTAGTGGGAAAAAGGGTGTGCTGAAAAGTTCTCAGCCTGACCTACATCCCAAATGTTGAAACATTTGATTTGATTTTGAGGTTGAAGTGGGAAATCTTCAGCACTCATTTGTATGTTATTCCTATTTTAATATACTATATTTTATAGCAGATAAAATCACCACTATTTTCAAGCAATGCTGTAAATATATTTCTCAGATATTATATATAAAGATTATGTATTCAGTAGTCTAATGATTATCCAGATGCTGTAGATAATCAGTAATTGTACTTTGCCTGACTCCAACACTCTGTAATATTAATGAATTGTAACAAACAAAAACCATGTAACTTAAAGACTTTAAACAGCAGTAACAACTAAAATGGAAAGCACATGTAACTCAAAGAGAAAATAATTACATAATCAAAATGTTGATCTTACACTATATCAAAAAGAAGGCTGGGAAGGAAGCGCAGATCAACACTGAAAAAATTAATGACACTTAGTGAACTTGAGAGATTTATTTTTATAAAAAATTGTTTAATAGAAAGATTTTATGAATTTTATAAATTTCAACAGCTAGAGTACTAGCATTTTTCCTTATTAGGAAAATGAATACTCAATGTTTTCATTACCATGGATACCACCAAATATAGTTTGATTTATTCCAGATCTGTACAAACAATAAAATATTCTGCCTCTGTGTTGTTGATAATTTCCCATTACCATTTGTATATTTAAAAGAGAATCATTGTACATAATTTTCCCTTATCTATAGTTTCACTTATCCTTGGTCAAACCAAGGAATAGGTAGTTCCAATGTCTTTCTGAATAATAATCCCAATGTAGCAAGGGTGACAATTTGTGTATACCAAAGCAAATATGCAAAGTGGTTCCTTGAAGAGAAAAGATGAATTCTTGACTTATGAAAAAAAGAATCTCTGCTGATTTTGCTTAAATCTGCAATAAAAAATAAATGAAAATATATATATATATATATGTGTGTGTGTGTGTGTGTGTATGTGTGCAGTACTTAGTGAAAAGTGCTCAATATCTGTGATAGAGCTAACATATTTAGTTGTATGGATATTAGTTTGTAACCCTGGGTTGCATGCTATTGCGATCTGATCCTCAAATGTAGTATTTTGTACATGTGGATATTGAAAGGCCTCACAAGCCTGTGATGGTCATAATCTTACTACTTAAACTAACAGAACTGAAAGGATAAAAGACCTAAAACCAAAAACCTACTTAAAGCTAAGTGAGTGGTGTAATTGTCATAATTATTTCTTTATTATTTCTCATTGATGTTAATTATATCTAATTTCTAAATTAAATTTTACCATAGGTATGTATATAGAGACAAATACTTTTTTCATTCACTCAGTTATCAGACATCTGTTCTGGTTATCAGTACCTATCCTCTAATACAGGTGGTCAACTTTGATAATTTTTGTGAAAAATGCACCAAAAAATCATAATTTTTACATGAATTTAGATTTAACCCTTCAAAATTTTTTTTTTTTTTTTTTTCATGTTTTTATTTATCTTTAACTATTTTGACAAAATAATTAGGAGTTCAGTAACTGAGTCAGGTAATACAAACTTAGTGTCACTGTCAACAGAGTGAGTAGTATCTGAACAATACTAAATAAGAACAAATTATATATCCCTTGACTTGGACAGAGAACATCCTATCCCTTAGAGATTAAATAAAGAGTTCATTTTGAAATTACTAGGTTACTTGGATCAACAGACATCTGAAGAAGTCTGGAAAGCAGAAGCTCCAAAATTCTTTGATAACAATGAAGATGAAGACATTAGTCCAAATATAAGCAATGTAAATAATTAAGAGGAATTTGTATATTATTGGCTTGTTAACAGATGACTGGCTAAAGCTGGCTTTCTCAAGTCACTGATTATTTAGAGCAAATTTGTCTTTGACGTAATGTTTTAAATACAGGTCATCATTGACTTATGACCTATGTGACTTACAACTGTTTGTCTGTATGCCCACAACCGTGAATTGTTATATCTGGCCATGACTGCTCTGCACCTGGTAGCATGAGTGTTTCCCAACTTGGTATATGACAATTCCTGTCACAGCTCCCAGCAGAGTGAACATTTCTTCACATGCCTCAAGCTCAGTGTTAGGGAAGCCTTGATGCAGTATACATTCCCCACATTTGTGTCTTTGAAATTTTCATAACCACCCCCCACAAGATATCTACCAAAAGAAAATTGTCTTTGTCTCCTCGTCAACCTGCCAAGAAGGAAAGAAAGGCTATTGATCTCGACACAAAAATGATGGTACAGAGTGTGTTTCATTCGTATTGTGAAATTTATGAGAAGAAAAAAAAAGAAATGAATCAGACAGATTTTGTTCTCCTGCTTGTGAAAAAAAACTTTCCACTGTCTACTATGAGTCCTGCCCCAGCTGATGACATTGACATCCACAACCAAGTACCAATGGCTAATAAGATGTTTTGTATTTGTATTTTGGTATGTTTTGCAACAAATATGTTGTCTGGTTTTTGTACCTGTTTTTTGGTTTCTTCTATGTTTAGCAAATATTAAACCAACTGTACTGTAGTATGCAGGGTTTGCAGAATGTAAAAATAAGAAACAAAATAATATGTAGAAAGATGATACAAATGGTATCAAATGTAAAGAAAGCTTAAAAATTATAAAATCTACAGTAATGCCTAAAGAAAGATAAAAAAATTTTACAAAATGAATTACAGGCTGACATATGACCTTTAGAAGTTAACAAGGTTGTGTGTGTGTGTGTGTGTGTGTGTGTGTGTGCATTTGTATATAAACAATTAAGATAGAAGAATATAAAATCTTGGGTTCTGCTATGGATGTTTATTCTTTTATGGTGACTGTAGTGAAACAAAATTCTTAATGTCTCTTGTGTATGTCCATTTTCTTCTTTGGTCCAGCCATTAGGATATGTAAGTATATTTATCATATTCATGATTGAGCTCAATCATGGATATATATATATGCACTTGCACAGTGTTAGAACAACTAAAGGAAAGTTTCTACTTACTTAATTATTGGAAGATTTACAGATGGTTATGAGATGTCTTTTTTTCTTTATCTTGGTCCAGAAGTTAGAGTAAGTCAGTACAAGCATTGTTATTATGGTCGCACTCAAGTCAGCCTTGCAGTGGGTTGGAACAACCAAAGTGAAAGCTTGACCTGCTTCATAGCTTGAGGTATTTGGTAGTCACGTGTGAGTGCCATGCATTAAAAAGTTGGAAGAGATTTCATTCATCAGTGAACCATGGAAACTAACATTCTCCAGTGGAAACATAATTACCACATGGTTCACGTCTTCGAGCAAAGAGGAGAAAGAGAGTGAGGTAGAAAATTTTGCCTTTTTATAGGCTTCAACAATGCCAGCTAATGACATTAGACAAAATCAAGTGGGGTAATATTTCTGCTTCCTTTAGCTTCAATATATTTTTATTATTATTTTATTTATCAGTTTTATTTAATTTTCCCACAGACCGTATCAATTTACAACCTATTGGTTGTAGCCAATTGTGGTCATAAGTCAACTACAACCTGCAATTATTCCAGAGATATCTATGTGTATGTAAATCTATTTCAGAAAGTCAAAATTATGAGTAATTTATTTTAGATACTAGTCAAATTCAAATACGCTTTGTGTTTATTTTAAAAAATGATATCTTGTCAGTAAAAATTGGTTTTTCAAAGAAATATTAATGGATGAGCAAAACAGTGAATTTGTTTTAGTGTAACTATATCATGAAAATTGATTCACAGTTGAAAAAAATTAATTTTTAAATACAAAAATATAATAACTAATTGATTGTTGTTCATTTAACTTCATTCTCTCTGTATTCCATTGGTAAGGAGTAAGTTTTCCTCAGACAGCTTCTTCCCAAATAACTTCTGCTCTGTGGGAAAAACTCCCAATCTTGATCACTTCATGTCAAGGCACTTAATTGTTATATTTCCAGCATAACCTCATAAATTTTTCTTCCTACCTTTTCTTATACTCATATAGCACCTCTCGTATAGGAAGAAAATGAGTAACTACTGACACAGAGGTTCAAGCATGACACTTATGAATATGTTTTCTGCCAGGTGTATAAATAGCAGTGTCAGGCCACTGACTGCACTGATTATTGAGTGGAGCTCTCCAGTCAACTTAGTGTGAATTATTGTGTCGATGATTTAGTTTTTGATTTAGGATTTACCAGACATTAAGCTGAGCTGCGTGACTAACAAAGTATTCTTTGGTTGATTTTATATCTTTCATTTTGTTAAGTATTTATTCAGGGTTGTAATTAAATATTGTTTTATTTTAAGTGATGTCTTGAGTTATACTTAGTTATTAATGGCCACCGTATGTCACAAAAGCACCATACAGTGATCCTCTTCCATGAATGGCTCTTGGGGTCTTTACAACAGATAAAACATGTCACTATTCTATTACTATTTCCATTAATGTTTTTTAGCTACTGAAGACATTTACAGCTAAGATCCTTCCTGTTTCAATCTCTCTTGCCTTAAGTATAGCCTGTGAGTGTCATAATCTTCAAGCCCTCCTTCCTCATTCCATATCCCAGAAATTTGTTAAGATTGTATCTGTTTATTATAAATCCTAGTAAAATTTCTAGTCCTCCCATGATTGCCTTTCTGTGAAGGTTGAATTAGTCTGTTGAGAAGATGCATCCTTGTCTTATACCTCTTCGTATTTTTATATATTTACTGAATTAGGGAGTAGGTTATAGATTATAAAACCGTACAAATTTAGTATTAACATGTGAAATCCAATGTCAGAATTCTGATTATTTTTCTATGTGCCATATCCCTTGAGGGCAATCATTGCTTTCCACAACCTTCTATACCTTGTAGCTCTTAGCAGTGTCTTTCCATTTACCAAAATCCCTGCCATACTACCATCCATTCACACAAACACATCAGGTATGTAACTGTTGCCTGCTCTTCTCTTTTTCTTATCCCTACTTTTTGATCCTGAATTGAAATTCTTGTTATTTTGCAGCTGTCAGAGTTATCTTCTCTTAGTTAGACTGCCTTGACATAGCTAAAGAATTCTAGATTAATTCAATTCTTTCTTTAGGGCTTTAGTGTTATGTTCATTCTCCACACTGATAACTATTATGCCATCACTGTACCTTTGTTGTATATACCTGTAAGCAAAAACAGCTATCTCCAAGAATGCTGGCTAAAAGAGTTATTATTTGGCAAATACTCAAACATTGTCAATTTGATTATTTGACTAGAAAATTATGAGCAGTAATCAGAGATTCATATGTCAGTGAATTCTTCTTACATAAAGGAAATGACAGTAGACAATGCACTTAAAATGAAAATAATGTGATATAAATGGTTGGGCAATATGACATCACCTGACACCCCTTCTTATTTCAAGCCTCAATCTAGAGCAGAGGTCAAAGCCAGCTATAAACAGAAGTAATAAACACAGGTGATGCAATCAAGTCATCATGAACTGAAGTTAGAATTCAAATAACCAGAAGTGCTTTACACCTTGGCATATCCAGAGAACAATAAAGGTGTACGTATTACAGCAATCAGCCAGTGAAGATTATGACAATACAGGTGACAACAAAAACAGCAGTTACAACAGAAATTCAAATAATGGAAGTTGACGGTGCTTTATATGATATGTGAAAATGTATTTGTAATGACTCAGAAAAATGAATGCAAAATATTGAATTATAACAGAAAGTTTGCTCTTTCTGATTGGTATTGGGATTTGAAATTCAGCCACAAAACAAAATACAATTAAAACCTTTAAACCATCATGATTCCAACCTGATACAACAATATTTCCTGGGTACCAAAAATGTTGATTCTGTTTATCAGATGGCATTAGTAGCATTTAGTTTAACTCCTGCCAAATGGATGACTTTTATTTGTATTGTCATAGCTTTGTAGGGATTAGAGTACAATTTGTATTGGATAAGGTAACCAGGTTTAGTTGGAGGAGTTACTGCTTTTTATAACTTGGATGTAAAACTATCAAAGTAAATAAATATAACATTTTCAAAAGAAATAAATTACAACTTGTGAAGGAATATTATACATATGCCTTTATTTATATGTGTATAATTTAATTCCAAGCATGAATGACAATGAAGCCACTAGGATGCAAGGGGTTACTGCGTGTGATAGAATATGAGGGAATAAAACACTAAGGAGAGAAAACGAAAAAAAAGAAACAAGAATTAAGACGACAGAAGACAATGACTGACATTGCATTTAAATTTTTGAAGATCAAACTTGACTGAAAAGCAAGAAACTGGAAAAATGTTCTACAAGTGATAGATGCAAGAAAATAAACTGTTAACATAGAATTCATGGTTATATCTAGCTATTTCAACTGTAAAATGATAAGACCTTGTTGCTTATCTAGTACAGTACTTAAATTCATAAAATCTAGGCACCATAGAGGAATGTGATATTTATTCTGTTTAATACAGAAATGTGGCATGTGGCAGAAAAGGGGATTGGGGAAAGGACGGTCTTCTTCTGTCTTAACTATAACTTAGCTATCCGCAAACACTGACCCAATCATACAAACAATATTTCTTACACCAAAACAACACATTTATACGTACCTTTCTTACTACAATCACCATAATACCTCTTTGTCTCTATGAAAATACTAACTAGTCCCCATAGAGGAAAGTTCATCAGAACGGTTACCATGAATGTATTTATAGAAAAGGTACTGGGAAGCTATGTTACAGCAGTGGGAAAGTGACTGAAGCTGAGATGCCAAGACAGAACCAAAAATATTGCAGATTCTTCTTTGTATTTTATCAAGAGTCTCTAAATAGATAACAGAAGCACCAGATCAGATCCATTGATGAATGGTAGACTTGTAAGATAGATTCTGGTAAGAAAAATTGCTTAACATGATACAGTGACCCAACTTTCCTAGCAGTAGACCCAGCAATGATTATATATATATATATATATATATATATATATATATATATATATATATATATATATATATATACATAAGAACATAGCTCAGGAAAGAAGAGAAAGAAAAAATTATATTTACATGTGAACAGTTTGGTAGAAAACAAATTTATAGACATAGCTGTAGTATGTGTGCAATGTCCATATGATTTACTTGAAATCATGTTGTCAGTGGGCCAGGCAACTTATTCTCCTTTGGAAGGGTAGGCTGGGTACATTTGCTACCTACCATCTCCTGTTTCTGAATGAGCAAAAACAGAAAGGCATTTATGGCCTTCCTTTCATAATAACTGAGAAAGTGCCTCCTAGTGACATCATGCCAGGCAAACCAGTGGGAGGGGCATAATCTCTCCAATTCTTTTTTTCCATTTTAAAAAAATTGTTAAAATTGGCTTGTTTTTGTTTATTGCATATATAAAAGAATGTAGCTTTTTTTATCCTAGTAATTTTTTGAAAAAATTTTTTAAGTTAAAAATACAACTTAGCAGCAAAAAGATCTGTCCTGCTGTTTCTCTCCTTGCTGAAGGAAGATGGATTCATGCCTTTTGCAAGGGCATTAGTGAAAAGTGACTCTGTCAGAATTTGAATTCAGTGTAACAATTTCACTTTCTGTACTTACAATTATTTGCTACCAAGTATATCTATCTGTGAGATGAGTTTAGTAGCAACTAACTGATTACTTAAGAATGAAGAATAAGTCAATATTTAAAAATATCTATATCTAGCACTGAAAATCATTCACACTATCTTTGTTATGTTATAGTCACTTTAATGTGTAACTTCCACATAAATAGATCATGTTCAAGTCTTCTGTTTTTTAAACAATTTACAATGTCACTGAAAAATTGTTCAAAACTAAATTTCTTGCAATGCAAGGCCCAGGAGACACTCAAGTTAGAGGCTTACAGTTAAAATTGTAATGGTGAATGAGGTGTTAATGAATGAATGAATGGCAGAGAAGTGACAATGCATGTGAAGTAACACTAACTTTTCCTTTATCTAAAGTTGGCATGTTTTGTATACAGTGTTATTGGAAAGCATTCCTCAACTCTGACCTTCTTTTGGAAAACCCAGTGAATGATTTTGAAGAAATAATGCTCCCAATAAGACCTGCTGAAGGTGAAGTTAATTAAGAGGGTCAAAATTAGTTAAGAGAAATGACATTGTATTTCATGAGGTAAATGCTTGATCACATTTTTTATTAGTATTACAAAGTCATATGTTACAGTGATCAATACCAAAGTTGTTACAAGGACAGAATATGAGCAACTTTATTCTTATCTAAGGGGGACTCATTATAATTTCCCCTTTTTACATATTTAAACTAGACTACCACTGTAGTCACCAAGCAGAATCTGTCACAGCTTGGTTGAGAATTTTTTCATTCAGCTGCCATATTTATTAGCAACTGTACTTTGAGATTACAATTTCATCTGGACTTTAGAAAATCTGAAAAGAAAAAAATCAGTTCTCTCGAAGATTACAAAAATCACCTGGAGCATTTCTTTACCAAGAAAGATAAAATGTTTTGGGAGTGTAAAGTTATGAAATTGCATAAAAGTTGTCATGAGAAAGTGGAATAAAATGTTAAATAATATAAAAAATAAAAATGTCTTCCATTTTTTCTTAATAAAAAAAATTTTAGATCATGCAATATAAAATGTATATATTAAGAAAACTAAACATAGAACATAATTTAACAAAGCACATTCGAAAATCTTTTAAACTAATCAAAAGATACTAGCAAATATAAAAAGATTAAAAAGCATCATGTTTCTTCCCAAAACAATAAAATAAATACCGAGGTACAAAATATTTGAACCCAGAGATAAACTGCTGAAATTGTGACAGTGTAAAATTAACATACATGTACAAAGAAGATAAACCAACAACTGATGTTTTTGTATTTTATTTTTAGTCAAATTTACCCAAAAACACTAGAAAATCTTGTGAACATCTAAACAATTTACATAAAAAGTAGCTCATATCACCAGTAATGCTTCATCTGTGAGAAATTTGTAATTTCTTCTGCTTTAACCTTAATGAAATGGTTTAAAAGAAGCAAGTATCACTAGTGCTGTTCAGCAAATATTCTTTCAACTGCCAAAGAGATTGGTAATTATGTAAATCAAAGAAGCATTAAAAAAAAAAACTATAAAAATGATATTATGGCCCTGATCTGGCATCTCGTCTACAGTTGCTCTCTCACAGATGCACCGTCGCCTCTCTCTGTCTCTTCTACAAATACTTTCATGGCAATTGCTCCGATGAGCTGCTTTCACTGGTTCCCAGACTTCATGAATTCAAGCGCCCTACGAGGCTGGCATCCCGCTCTCACCCTTTCACTGTAGAAACTTTTAAATGTAACCGTCTCTTCTGTTCCAATAGCTTCATGTCTCACACCTCTCGCCTGTGGAACACCCTTCCCTATTCCTGTTTCCCTGAGAGCTATAATCTCCAACTATTCAAATGTAATGTCAATTGACACCTCCAGTTACCTTGATCTATCCACTATCCTTCTCCTTTCTTCTATCACTCCTATCTGCTCTCACTCCAAATCTTCTGCAACCCCCTGTATCCTAGTGGCTTCCCGCCTTGCTCAGGGTGTAATGCTTAAAAGAAAAAAAAAAGTTGTCAAAAGGTGGATTGTTAAAAATTTCCTTGTGACAACTGATTAACCAAATGCATTGTGGGCATTGACTCCACCTTGTCTGCCAAGAAACCCACTAGGTAATGCAGTTTAGGAATATAAAAGGACAGGACAATAAACCCTCTTCCACTTTTTTTTATTATTATTCAGGAATGTAGTAGTGAAAACAGCAGAACTTCTCTTTGCTGGAGCTGGGGAGATTTCCCCACCTGGCAGGCTCTGTTCTAAATTTCAGACAGCCACATGGAGCATCACATATTTTCTGACCACAAAGACTGTTTTTTTTTTCCTTTTTCAGGTATATGTTTACACACAAGTAAACTTTCTTTCCTTGAATTATGTTATTCTTTATATGAAAAGAAATATGTAAAATTCCTTCATGTGTTTAAATTTCTTTGTTTTGAAAATATTGAATTCAGTTTCTTTGAAAATTTTCCACTTCAACCATTACAAGTATTAGCTACAAATTGGTGACCAACAACAACCCCATCCATTAGAATCCTATAACCTCTCTCTACTACAACAACATGGCTTTTTGAATTATGTGTGCTATAAAATCTGTGTAATATTTATGTTTAATATCAATATTGTGAGGCAGCTCCTGTAACCAATGCCAAAAACAGAAGATATATTCTTTTTTAAAAATAAAGTTAAATCTTCTTTTATGTGATATATCCCTTCAGAACAAAGGCAATCATGGCTCTCCACTTCCCCTTATCCCTTGTAGTTCTCAATATTTTTTGTTCTTTTACTACTTCTCCCACACCCTGTTCTGCCATCCACTTGCTTAAGCCCATTAGGCATGTCACACATTGCTTTCTCTTATTTCATTTCCTCTATTCTCCCTGTGAGTATCAGATTCTCTAGGCCCTCCTTTCTCATTTTGTGTCCCAGACATTTCAGCTGCTTCATCCTGGTGTTAAGTATAAGCTTCTGACTCCAAGTCCTTGTGAGTGAGGTGGCTTGTTAGTGAGCCGGTAGGATGAAAAATAAGATGTAGCAAAGAACACTCTAAGCTATTCTCATCTAAAGCTACACTGCATAGTTCCCCCAGTTCAAGCCTTTACAGGTAAGATCTGCCATGACATGCATTCTTCTTTTATGTGCTGTGTCCCTTATAATTCTCAATATTTTTTGTTCATTTACGACTTCTCCCAGACCCTGTTCAGTTATTCACTTGCTGAAGCCTATTAGGTATGTCGCACATTGCTTTCTCTTGTCTCTCTGTCCTCTATCAACCCTGTGAGTATCAGATTTTCCAAGCATTCCTTTCTCATTACATGTCCCTTGTTTGCATCCTTTCCAAAACCTCATTGTTGCTCCCATGTTCGGTTCATGGCATCATTGGCATGATTCTGTAGAACCATACTTCTGTTGCCTGAAGTCTCTTTTTCATCTTTGAGGAGATCATCCAACATTTGCTTCTGTAAAGGAGGACAGATATCATGTAGCAGTTCAGCACTCTTTTCTTTGTTACCAATGAAATCCTCCTCTCATAATACTCTGCCTAGCTTTTGAAATGTGTCTTTGACCATTCCAATATGTTTTCAGATCTCAGCATCACACTTACCATCCTCTGTTTATACACAAGTTCAAATACATTCTCTTTCTTCTTCTAAGTGCCATGTTCCTTCAGGACATTAGCAATCATGGCACTCCACAATTTCCTGCCCTTTGTTGCTCTTAGCAAAGTCTGTCTTTTTACTATTTCTCTTAATATCTGTTCTGCTATACACTTAGACAAACTTAAGTAATTTATGCACTGCTTTCATCTGTCCTTTTTGCCTTCAATATGCTCTGTGAGTATCAATTTTTCTAAGCCTTATTTCCTCATTATTGTGCCTAGAAATTTCAACTGTGTCTTTCTAAATATGTATGCCCTTATTTCCATTTTCTCTAAAACTTGTAAAATAACCACAATGACAATGATAACAGTAATTCTGAATAACTTTATTTTCATACCAACAAAATACGAATACAAAAATATATTTGTCCTCTGGCCACACAGCTCTTTATATAACATTGGAGGAGGTAACTTACATCCTCAAGTGTCTGCTTGTGGAAGTCACCGATTATTCAATGAGACCTTCCATTTCTGCTCTACAAAACTTCATAGTTCCTCACATTTTCAGCATATGATATTCTCAGCATCCTCCTGTAGAATCACATTTCTGTTGCTTCCAGACTCTTCTTCATCTATAATGAGATTGTTAGGCTTTCAGTGTCATATAGGAGGACCAATATTATATAATAGTTCAATACTTAATAGAAATAATAAGAATATGCATAAATAAAATTGATGATAGGCTTGTACAAGTTAGATGAATCCCAAACAATACTTTTGCAATCTTATCTGTGCTTTGTTGATAAACTATTGGTATTATAAAAGCTAACTAGTCTGTGTTGTCAAAAAGTCAGCAACAAGTGGGCCAGTATGTACACCCGGCCTTATCTGATTACACTCAAGCATTTCTTCATATCTAATAAAGAGAAATAAAAGTGATGTAAATTAAATTTGGCAAGGAGTAGTCCAGAATATGTGAGACAAAGGAACAACAAATTCAGAAAGTAACAGAAGTACACAAAACAATCACAGATGGTGATTCAAGTAAATTAAAAACAACTCAAAAAAAAAGAAAAATACAAAAAGATTTTCTATCACAAAAGTAAAGCTTTTACGAATTCTATTACCAGTTGCAGAAAGTTTATTGTATTTTCAACAGATGAATAATTCAATTTATACTACATTTTTCTTGTTCCATAGCTAGGTTTGTAGATACTGAATCAGTGTACAAAAAGAAACATGTCTATGATGATAGACTTGTTTAAAGTCTATTTAAAGATTAAATTTCTTTAAAGATTTAAAAAGTATATATTCTTTATTCTCAATTACGCAGAAAACTTTGCATAGATATATAATTTGTTGTATGACACTTATGTTGCATGACATTTTTTTAAAATGCCGTAACAAACTCACTCCCCAAAAGAATCTAATAATATTTCTGTTTTAACACGTAGCTGTTAGCTTATGCCGTATCACGTTGAAACATCAGCTTGATTATCAAAGTTAAGCAATTTTGAGCCTGGTCAATACGCAGATGGTGATCACTTGGAAGTGTTAGGTGCCGTAACCTTGGATGTGCACGTAGTGTAATGGATAATGGCTCAGAATTGAAGATTAGAGAGCCGAGTTCCTATTCCAGTTGGGTTCGTTATATTCATTTATGTGCAAATACCAGCTATGGGTTAATTGGTAAAACTTAAATCAGTAGATTGCAATTATCTCGAAAAATTTCTTACAATCTAAAAATATTTTGTGGCTTTAAATAGCCTGAAAGAGGTTGATAAGGCATAAGCCAAAATATGAAAAAAAAAATATATTTTGATTAACATTTAATCTTTCATGTCCCGCTAATACCTGGATTTACTAAACAACAAATTAATTTCCATGCTTGAGGATGGCTGTAAGTACATCTGAAAGTACTAGCAAAATAAAAAAATTATCTTATACAACTTGAAGTTATTAAAAACAAGGATCATAACATTCATCGTGAGGTTCATGAGTTAATGTAAGAAAAACATGTTTTTCACCATTTATATCATTAACTTTACTAATCTACTTTTTGCATGAATGATTCATGTAATATATATATATATATATATATATATATATATATGTAAGTATGTATGTAATTATTTATTTTTAAAGAAAAAAATTTATTACATAAATATGCTATAAAATCACTACAAAAATAGCCATTTTGTTTCAACACCCTCGGTGTCTTATCAAGTGATGACGTTGAATGTAAAATAAATGGTTTTAAAAGTTTCAAATTAATTAATAATCCTACGCAAGGGGAAAACGTTGTTACAAAGGCTAGATGGACCAATCAAAACACAAGTACAGGAAAATTCAAAAAGCTCGATAACGAAGTCATGTTATAATATCTATTCAGATGTTTAGTATTAAAAAATAATTTATTCCAACGAATAATTACTAAATTATATGATAAAATTTAATATTAAAATTTAAAACTGCTAATTACAAAATCAAAATTTAACATTTATTCGCTATCAAGTTTACAACTATAAAATTACTGAGGAGAAAAGAAGAAATATATATGTTATTCAATTTATTTTTTCATTGAAGTTACTTTAGCTATATTTAATATCCGGTCTTTTTACAATGTATACATTTTAATCCTCATGGTGTGTAAATGGGGTCCTAAACTCACGCGTAAAACAAACGCAGTCAGATTCTAATACATAAGCACCAAGACATATACACACACAAAAAAGGGGACAAGACAGAGAACATCTGCACGGTCTGTCATGAAAAAAAGGGGGGGGAATGGGAGAAGGGAAACCAACACACACGTACATACATACATAATTAAAAGTGGATGCACTTTCCATACATATAGATACATATAAATACATGCACACACATCCACAGACATTGACCCAGACAGTTGGATACCCCAACCGATAAATATTTAAGACAGAAAATGTCATTGCATGAATGTTAACAACCTATTGAAATCTAACTTAAGTGAGTAAATATACAAAGATAAAAATGATTAAAATTAATATTATTTAATATATTAAAATAGTGTATGTAGATATAAAAATCGGACATTAAAGTCAACACCCATCGGTAACTACGATGTCCACCTCATATACATATAAGTATATACACGCACACACACACATATACGCATACATACACATACAAATATATATATATATATATATACACACACACACATATATATACATACATATACATATATATACATATACACACATATATACATATATATACATATACACACATACATACACATACACACATACTCACACACATACATAAATATACATACATACATACACACCGAAATATCTACACATACATACATAAACATATACATACGTATACATTTCCATGGTATCAAGTACACATACACATATACACATACATACATGCATCCACACATACAGAAATATACATACACATAAATATCTACATAAAAATACCTATCTATAATAACAAATACACATATATACGTACATACACATAAATGCAACGACATTTGACCAAAAACATATATAAACATACATACACATACATAGGCATAGACATACTTCGATATACATGCAAACACAAAAATACACGTATCCTAACATACATATATAAAAAAAAAAAAAAACACATTCATACCAACATAAATATACGTAAATAAATTTAGGTACACAATATAACAATACACATACAAACATACACATATATATATACACATACATCTACATGTATGTATATATATATATATATATATATATATATATATGTATATATATATATATGTGTGTATGTATATAAACTGAGGACAAGTCTTTTTGGAAATAATCATATAATAAATGTCCTTATCCCTCCCTTTTTTAGTTCTGAGGACCATTTCACCCTGCCAATACCTCATGAATAATTGTTTCATTTTTTGAAAAGACAAATGTGTACTTGGTTTCAGTGAAAAAAAGGAAAAAAGATAGACATGTTCAATGTCTCCTGTTACTAACTCATGAAGAATGGACTATTCCATTTTGATTGTATGAGAAGGGGAAAGACATATCATACTTTGTTTCAGTCAGAAAATGAAAAAAAATCAAGGCAATATAGAAATGTTTAACATCTGTTTCTGTGAAATTGAATAAACTGACAACTGAAAATTTTTTCATTTGTACCTCCTTGCTTCTTAAAATAACAAACAGCATTCATATTTATGCTATTGCAATATTATGTTATAGTTTTTAAGCTCAAATATTTAATGATGTGATAGGGGAATTTCTTTGGATATTTTAATCTTGTAGAACTTGCCCTGATCTTATTCAATTCTTAATTACAGAATTAAGATTCATCCAAAAGCTTAAATTGGATAACCATGAAATTTACGCAGGCTAAAACTTGTGTAAATAATTGTAATATCCTCTCGTATTTTTTCAAGAACATATGTTAAAATGAAAAACTTCAAAAAACAAAAGAAATCTCAATATATCTAACATTTTATAAGACTTTACACAGGGAATAATGTCATAGACTCATTCCCAATAAATAATATAAAAAGGGTTTTAAATTAATGAACTGTACTTCCATGGCTTTGTAACAAGTTACTTTAAGCCCTTTTTTCCTTGTTGGTCTAAACAAATAGATTTTTTTTTTTTGATTTGAACAAAGATCAACACAAGCTTGTTAAAGCTAATGAATTTGATTTATACATTTGACTAATAAAGCTTTCCAACAATCTATCTTTCTATTCAATTAAAATGTCCATGTCTTCCTATAGCAATGAATGTTTGTTTTTTCCTAATATTACTCCTTCTTTTTTGATTTCAATCATCACATTGACATAAAATATTTGCTTTTCTTCTGTTGGTTATTTGGCCTGTCTAAAGAATGACAAACATTAAAACAAGATAACCTCCAAAAAAAAAAGACCATGATGAAATGTCTGCAAGTAAGTGAAGATCACTAGGGAGAATGGTCACATTTTCTTTCTTCTAAGAATAATTATTATTATTCTGTTATATAAAAGTTAAAAACTCCAGTAATCATGTTAGAATTCTTTACATTATTCATTATTATGGCAACAAAGATGAGGACAATAGTCCGAATAATGTAAATAATGTACATAATAACTCATCTCAGAAATATAGATAGAATTCTTTTGTTGCTACTGAGTAAATATGAATTGTTTTTTTATTTCATTTTTTCCTAAGTTGGCAGTGAAAACTTTAAGACACCATATAAAAATATTTTTCTTACTTCAGAACAATAAAATATCTCAATAATGACTAAAAACTTGGAGCTGACAGTGTTAATATTGAAACAGGAACTTGTTTTGACAAGATAAAATTAAAACTAAAACCCACAAACATTTGAATAAAATTAATTCATTTTCTTTAAATCTATTTCAAATATACTTATATATTCAGATATGTGTACAGGAAAATAGATTTGTGTATGATTGTCTAATGTGTGCTTACTTTGCATCTTTGATAAAATTTTACAGGAAGTTATCTATGATGGTCTATCATATGGCATAGAAATGAGTTTTGTTTGTGTGTGTGTGTCTATTATTTTATTGATAGCCAAGATACCTAAAGATTGCATTAAAAATGTGTGAACATATTATATGCATAAATACATTGGTCACCATTATTTACATACACAACTAGAAAGTATACATGGGTGGAATCATGGTTAGCCAACATCAAAGAGAAATTAGTCAAGCAAGGTTTAATTACATCTTTTGTGACTTTTTGTGACTTTTGCACAAATAGCCTTGGGAAAGGCATGAACCCAGCTCCTTTTCTCTCAGATATAGGCTAAATTGAAGTGCAGGAAAAGGAAAACTGAACTCAAAAAGAGCAAGATAGAAATAAATAGAGTCCAATCTTGATTGGTGGTTTCACAACTGTGGCATTATTCCAGACTACAAAGCTTGGTATAGAGCGACTCCCTGCGTCTGTTCGGTCTCACGTTGACTGCTGACCTGAGATGGAACAAATACATTGAGTCAATTGCATCGTCCACCGCGAGGAAAGTTGGCTCTCTGTGCCGCGCCAGGAAATTTTTCTCCCCTGAATCGATACTTCAAATATACAAAATGACCATTCGCCCTTGCATGGAGTATTGCTGCCATATATGTTCTGGGGAACCTTCTTTTTACCTCGGAGTTCTTGACAAGATCCAGAGATGGATATGTAATGTGATTGGCCCTGATCTGGCGTCTTGCCTGCAGCCACTATCTCACAGACGCGCCATTGCCTCTCTCTATCTCTTCTACAAATACTTTCATGGCAATTGCTCTGATGAGCTGCGTTCCCTGGTCCCCAGTCTCCATGAATACAAGCGCCTTACGAGGCTGGCATCCCGCTCTCACCCTTACACTGTAGTAACTTTAAAATGTAGCCGTCTCTTCTACTCCAATAGCTTCATACCTCCCACATCTCGCCTGTGGAACACCCTTCCTAATTACTGTTTCCCTGATAGCTATAATCTCCAACTATTCAAATGTAATGTCAATCGACATCTCCAGTTACCTTGATCTACACACTATCCTTCCCTTCATCCTTTCTTCTATCACTCCTATCTGCTCTTGCTACAAATCTTCTGCAACCCCCCTGCATCCTAGTGGCTTCATGCCTTGCTCAGGGCGCTAAGCTTAAAAAAAAAAAAATATATATATAATATATTTATATATATATATATATATATATATATATATATATATATATATATATGTAAAGAGTATTACCTGTAGAACAGCATTTCCACCTAAAAAAGTTTAAAACCCATGCCAAATTCACTATAATTGAGAAAAAGAAAAGTTCAGAGCAGATAACATTAGAAAAATTTTAGAAGGCCATGAAGATAAGTGGATTCTGCACCTTAAAATTCTCCATCCAGACAGGCTTAATCACAAATTTAACAACATAGATAGAATTAATATATAACTCCATAAATCAGGACCTACCTACATTTCTCACCCATATAAGACAGACATGCTTGCAGAGGTGTTGAGGCCTCACACTTATACACACACCTATACTAATATACACACTTACACATATCATACTCACTCACTCACTCACTCACTCACTCACTCCCTAATGAGCTAAATGATAACATACACCCATATTAATATACACATTTACACACATTATATTCACTCGCTCCCTAGGAACCAAATAACACACACATTTAACAGAGACACATCCCCTTTCCAGGAACAAATGAAACTGTCACAATGACCAAGGGAATTAAGAGCATCATGAATCCATCCAGCCCTTGTCTTAAAATAACAATTTAAAAGAGACTGACCAACACAAGGACTGACCAAAATTCATGATAAAAAATAAAAAAAACAAAACAAATCAAAAACTACAAAGTTCATTTTCTCCATCAAGTCATTGATTTCTGTAGTTCACTGCTACTAACAAGCAGAATTGTTTTCCCCTGATGATGGCCATATTGGCCGAAATTAGTTGAGGAATCTAAGTGAAATAATAAAAATGAAAGAATATTAACATACAACCTAGTGTGTCTGAAGATTTTAAATTTTTAATATTTTCTATGGTTCAAAACGTATATATATATATATATATATATATATATATATATATATATATATATATAAATAAAAGTATGAGGGACAAAAAGATTGTGCTGGTGTAATTCCATTTTTTTTATATTTAATGGAGCTATAAACTGTCAGCATCATTGGCACAAATATCTGTGAGTGGAGCAGTCACTGTATGTGACCTGTGAGAGATGTCCAGCACCTACCACAATGACAGGGAGTAACCATAGGGTCAAAGAGCCATGTAAATCATGTGATGGTGGTGTCTGCAGTATGGGTGACATCACCACCATCAGTGAGGGATGCTGTGGTGAGATCCTTTGATTCCTGTTCAAATCTAGTTGTTTATGACCCCACCCTCCAGTAAAAGCAAAATGAAAAACAAAGAGACAAAGAAGAGAATCATGTGGAGGTGGACATGTGAAGACACATTCATGGCTACCCCTCAACATCATGATGTCAGAGGTAAATACAACATCCGGTACCTTTGGAAAGTGCCTGAAAACCATGCCACTGTTTAACCCAAGCCTTTTGAGTGCAATTGGGTAGATGGAACTGATCAGTAGCTGTTGATGGTTGGTTATGTTCAGAAGTATTGTTCATGACAGATTATATATTCTCTCCCAGAAAATGTAACTACGGTATGAGCACAGTTGCAGTATAAAAAACAGTGTGGGTGTCTGTGATAGAGTTTGTCAAGTCAAAGGGGTGTGCTTGGAAACAAAGAGAAGCAACCCATTAAAAACCCACACATATACTATATATATATATATATATATATATATAGATAGATAGATAGATAGATATAGATAAAGACAAAAGGAAATCTTACCTTAGACAATATGCTTCATCTTATGAAAAACTTTATCAAAGCAAATGTAAAGATTTTATTTTGTGTAAAGTCTTTACTGTATATATTCTCACATCATGTGACTTTTAAAGACATAAATTTGAAGCTAATTTTAACAGAGTTGTATTATGCATGAGATATAAAATTAGTATATGTAATACTGGCCCTTGACCAAACAATTTACTATAGTCAAAAGTAAAGCTGTATTTAAAGTAAACATCGCACATTACATGAGTATATATGGTATATAAAAGAGGAAAAATGTTATTGGTTATTCAAAATTTTGGGTATATGAATGCCCATCAAAATTTATCAGTTTAGCATAAATGTCAGGCAAGTTCATGGATGTGAGGTGATACAATTCAATGCTTAATAAACAAAAGTGAGTAGGAGATTATTTTTTAGCATCCCGATATCAAAAGAATTTGAATAACCAATAAAATTTTTGTTCTTGTATATAAATACTTGTCACAAAATAACATCCTTATATTTGCCTTGATAAAGTCCCACAAAGGACAAAATACATCAGCTAAGTTTTCCTTTTGTCATTATTCATATTGTTCTTTTAAAGATATACTATATCTTAAATTTTTACACACATGCACATACATATATATACATACATATACACTTTTATATATATATATATATAGAGAGAGAGAGAGAAATATAGTCTTAAGGTGTGCTATATTTATGGAATAAAGTGCTCAATATCAGAGATAGAG
>OZ010571.1:31864194-31866694 GCA_963932145.1 Acanthosepion lycidas
GAACAAGTGTGGCCTGAGAGGGGTTTCAGACATGAATGAACAGACAGAATTCGCCCGTCCTGGGTATGACAATAAACTACGTCCAACAACAAGGCCTCAGATAATGTTTTCGGAACAATAATTTTGCCAGCTATACGTTTTTTTTTATTAAAATAATGTTGCCAGCTATAAGTTTTTGAAACAGTAATGTTGCCAGCTATACGTTTTTTGGAAAAATAATGTTGCCAGCTATACGTTTTTGAAACAATAATGTTGCCAGGTATGCATTTTTGAAACAATAATGTTGCCATCTATAGGTTTTTTTGGAAAAAATAATGTTGCCAGCTATGCATTTTTGAAACAACACTGTTGCCAGCTTTCTGTTTTGGAAAAAATAATGTTGCCAGCTATACGTTTTTTGGAAAAAATAATGTTGCCAGCTATGTGTTTTTGAAACAATGTTGCCAGCTATGCGTTTTTGAAAAAATAATGTTGACAGCTTGATCGTACTGTATATTTAATATATGTATAGATATATGTGCATGTATGTGTATATATATATATATATATATATACATACAAAGAAATAATCACACATAGAATCAATCAGAAATATTAATGCCATTAATGGTGACATCCGTCACTAGAGACATAATATATGCATTAAAATACTGTTAATCCATCGAGTGAAGTGATCCTCGTCGAAACCATTGATGTCTGTAGTTTTCAGTTTATTTGATATTAAAATGCTAGTACTTACGAATAGTCCTCTATTCATCATCAGGCATGTGTTTTTTTTACTTATAAAATCAAAAACTTGAAGACGAAATACTTGTTTGTCGACCGAAAGAAAATTTCTCGGACATTCAGGCCGGTAAATGTTATTTAATACTGTTTATTATAAACAGAGCATTTACTTAAATACTTGTATCTATAAAAAGAACGTTAAACATAAAAATGTCTTTAATAAATAAATTGTCGGACTTTGTCCATTTCTTAATGTATGACGTCATCTGTTTACATTTGATACGCCATGACCAGTTATGAATGTACGAGATTCATGGAAGATTGAAGTTTATAAGCAGTAAATTCGACCTTGCCTACTTTGTGGCCGAGTCGGTTAAGGTACGTCAGCGTAAATGACGGTTCCGTATAGGATGCAGGTTCGAATCCTGTCAAAGGACGAATATTTTCTATGAAAATTTCTCGGACATTCAGGCCGGTAAATGTTATTTAATACTGTTTATTATAAACAGAGCATTTACTTAAATACTTGTATCTATAAAAAGAACGTTAAACATAAAAATGGCTTTAATAAATATATATATATATATATATATATATATATATATATATATATATATATATATACCTTAATTTGGCATTAAATGACCCACAGTGGTTGATATGCCATAAAACCCAACCAACAGAATTCACCATTTATTCCTTTAGAAGATATATATGTATATAGAGAGAAAGATAGTACAAAATATTTCTTTAAAATAAAGTTTCAGTAGAAGTTAAGTATTTTATGTAGTAACTTTTAACCTTGCACTCGTCCCTCTTTTTCTATGCAGATTTGGGATTTTTATTTTTTGTGAAATTTATTAGTTTTCATTCTTTATTTTTCTGATCCATATCAATGACTATTTTCCTACAAGATGATTACAAAGTTAAAATTTATTTTCTTTAGTCATTGTTCGTTCTTTCAAACTTAAAACACAATTAGATTCAGTGCTGAACAGTGAAGATTAAAAAAAAGAAAAAGATGTCTAAAAAAAATTGGAAAGAAGTAACTTTGAGAACATTTTATTGAAAATTTGAGAAATAAGGAAATACTGGGCAGTAAAAAGGAAATGATTTAATCAAAGATAAAATGAGAAACAATCCAGTTATAATGTTGCTAGATTTGCTTCATTTCTACATTTTTTATTAAAAAGTCATAAATATTGAACAAACAGAAATGTTGAGAATAACTAAAAATTTGACAGTAAAATAAAAAAAAAAAAATGTAAATTCGACATGATTTAGAGTCAAGACTTATTTCAATTCAGAATCTCTGTAAATCATATTGATCAATATCAGCTTAGAAAATTTTTACAAGGTATTGTCTTTTCTGTCATCTGCTGAAAAGAAATGGATAAAAATATACGTAATGCATTATAATAATAAAAAAAAAAACACTCTTTTTATATTTCAAGATTTTTTCCATAAAGACAACATGCATAAAGTGCTTAATATTTCTACTCCTGTCATAAGTATCAATCATAACGATCATTAAAAATTAGATTACAGAACCATAATACATTCTATCTGTTTCAGATGTATAATGGTACTTTGTACAAGAAAACCTGAATAGTTTTCATTTAATTTATATCACCATTTTCTCAATTTTCATTAATCTATGAAACTGATAAATTTCTCTTATTCAGCAGAATTAGAAAATATTTCTTGCTCTTATGTTATATTCTTCATATGTTTTTTTCTTCTATGTGTCATCTCACTCAAAATGTAAAATATG
>OZ010571.1:31878853-31906353 GCA_963932145.1 Acanthosepion lycidas
TGAACTTTTATTGGGGGCCAATTCTGTGCCTGATCAATGCAAGGCTCAGGTTTTCTTGATGAATCAAACTGCTACCATCTATAAACAAGTGGCAAATTTGGCTTCTCAACAGAATCTGGCCAAGGATATTAAGTTTACAATGGAGGAAATAGTCAAGTTTATGAAAGAACAATTTGACCCAAAATGTTTCATTGCGTGAGAGTATTTCAAATTCTGGTGTGACATGCAATGGAAGCCAGGTGACACTCTCCAAGAACTGGCAGTGCATATATGTCAAGATGCTGCTACTTGTGACTTTCCTTTGATCACTAACCCACAAGATGAAGCTCTTAGACAGAGATTTATATATTCTGTCAAAAATGAAACCACCTTAAAGAATCTTTTCAAGATCAAGAACACAGAGTTAGACTGCCCAGGCAGTCCAGATTGCTATCGAGACTGAAGACACAGTGAAAGTTTCCATGAAAACTGTTTACAGATCCTGTCAGCAAGGTCAAGCAGAGCCAGAACAAGAGTCACTGAAAAAAATAAAAGCAGCCTCATTCCACAAACCCAGAATATAAGTGTCACAAATGTGGAAGGGCTCATAAATTCACTGAGTGCCCCTACATAGAAGTCATATGTCTTTTGTGACAAGAAAGGACATTTGGAAGCAGTTTGTAGAAAAAAAGCAATGACAGCAACAAGAACATTGCTCCCAACTTTCCGTGAAGAGAATCATGAAAGCAGACCTTATCAAAACGATCCTCAGGGAAGTTCTCAAAGATAATTTTAGGTTGGATGTGCCAATCACAATCCAGGACTGACAGTTCACAATGGAACTGACCACTGAAAATGGATGATGTCAGCCATCATTATGAATCTACCAGAAAGCATGATGTGCCTGTGCTGGGAATTTTTATGGGCCAAACCAAAGATGCAAGGACTAGTAAGCAAAATTCAATTCCCTACATCTTCACTAAGATCCCCGACCTGAACTTGCTGGAATGAAATGCTATCCAAACACTTGTAATCTGTGTGAACAATGCTATTGGACTAAGATGCATAGAAAGTCAAAACATCTGTGAGGGTGCAAAAACATCACATCTCAAGACCTCTAATGAGCTTGTTTCCCTGCAATAACATTACCACAATCTCTGTGATGAGTTCCCAGATTTTTTTCAAAGAAGAATTGAGATGTTAAGGATTTCGAACTAGAAGTGAATTTCAAGTCTGATGCAAAGCCGGTTTTTCACAAGGCTTAACTAGTTCCATTATCTGTTTGGAATGACCTGTCAAAGTTTACAAAGAAGTCATCTCCAAAGGAGTCTGGAGACAAGTTCAATTCAACAAATACCAAATGCCTGTGATACTGATTTATGGGGCCCATAGTCCAACACTATGAAACTAAAGTTGTGGTTATGTAACAACTACTCAGTAGGCAGCAACAACCAAAGAGAAAAACACTGTTGTCTGATGTTACTCCCAGAGGACTAATGCAGAAGCTAAGAGCTCGATACAGTTACCTAAAGATTGACCTTGCTGATGCCTACAACTAGATCAAGCTGGCACGAGAGAGTCAACACAGGCTATCCCTGAGCACTCACTTTGGAGTACTCCTGCAACAATGACTCCCATCATGTCAGCACTTGGTTACTTCCAAGAGTTCATGGAGAACTTAACCAGTAATCTGCATGGAGTTGTTTTCCAAAACAATATGGCTGTCAGTGGCAAAATGCCAATGATCACTTGAGCAACCTGAGGCATTTATTTTTTGTTTGAATGAGAAAGGACACAGATGCTTTTGTGTAAACTGCTTTTTCACACTGCCTAGTGTGGAATATCTTGGCCACATTTTATCAGCCGAAGGAATCATGCAGGGATCCAAGCTTAAGGCAGTCATGAAGATGCCACCTCAAGCTTAAAGTATTTCTTGCACTTGATTCAGTTCTATGGGAAGTTAATCCCAAACCTGGCCACTTTACCATTTAACCAAGAAAGCAACTCTCTGGAAGTGGGGAGATGAAGAACAAGCACCATTTGAGCAGTTGAGAAACGTATTATCCTCAGATCAAGTCCTTGTACATTTTAACCCAATCCAGACTCTTGCATTGAGTTGTGGCTCATCCAACATTGGAATTGGAACAATCCTGTTTCATTGGTATCCAGATGGAAACAAGTGCTCAATTGTCAATGTGTCTAAGACTCTCATATCTGCAGAAAGAAACCACAGCCAAATCTAGCCATTAACTTTGGCTTGTGGAAAATCTACCAGTATCTGTACAGACATCTGTTCATATTGGTTACTGATCATATACCAGTGATGGCACTATCCAGTCCTAAAAAGTGACACCATTTCTCGCAGCTAACCAACTAGTTCAGTAGGCTCTGTGGATAAATTAGTTTGACTACACAATCAAGTACTATAAAACAGCAGATCATGGTAATGCAGATGACGCTTGCTATGATTTCAAAAGGAAGGAAAGTGGAGAAGACTCTTGAAGAGTTCTTGATGCAGTACCAAAGAATGCCAACAGTGGATTTTTCTCCCAGCAGATACAGACAAGTATTGATTCTCTTCTGTCTTCACCAGCCAGCATATAGCTCAGGGCAAGGAATTCAAGGTGTCACCATACACTGAGATGACTCTGAACTTGGGAGGAGTAGCCAAGGTAACTAGGCAGTACAAAGCTACTGATCCAGTATATGTACTGTACTTTGGACCTCACTGAGACAAACATTCCTGATGGGTACCAGTAGTCATTATAAAGTCATTGGGTATTTGTTCCTTCAACATCAAGGTTTTTTTGCATAGCCCAGTATGGAGACAAGACTGGGTACAGCTATGTCCACTCTATTCTTCTATGGAGGACTACAAAAGACAATGTTTCTGAACTTCCAGCTGATCATCCAATGGAGGTCTTGAAAGAAGTGCCACAAGCTCAGAGACAAACCCCAGACCAAACTACCTGTGTTTAAGTATGAACCAAACAACCCTAGACAACCTAAGAGAACATCCAAGCCCAGAGAGATACTTTGTTGTTGATGCTTTTAGTATAGCATCAGTTTAGATGGGGAGGAGTTTAGGAGATCACTAGCATCTAGATCTGTTGAATGCAAATTGCTAGCATGCAAATCTGTCCCAAAGAATCAATGGGAAAAATGTAAAACTCTCTAGAATGTTCTAATCACACTGCTATATAAAACAATAATGGTGGAAAGGTTTACTTGTCTTTTTGTCTTTGTCCTGTTATACATTGTTGGAGAGACAGTAAATTAACTTATTTGAATTATAGCTGTGATTTCTCTGCAAAAGAAATACAGTTACATCAATCCAACTCAACTTAGACACATTGACAATCGGGCACTCACTTCCATCCAGATAGCAATGAAACAGGACTACTTCAATTGATGATGTCCCAACATTATATCAGGTAGTAAACATGATAAGAAGATCAACACAAATGTCATCAAAGCAATCTTTTGAAACAGCAACATACAGATTGACTATTTTGGGTCCACCTCAGAATTAAAACATATATCACCTGAAGAAGGCCTGAGTGTACAATGGTTGAAACATTGTGAATGTGACAGTAAAGATGAGGACAATAGTGTCCAAACAATGTAAGCAGTGTAAAGGATTAAATCCACTTTAACAATTTTTAAGTTGTCTAGAAAACTGGAACATTGACTTTGAGTATATATATATATATATATATATATATATATATTACCTGAAATAGTGTTGCTCTGGAATATGTATCCTAACTGTAAGTAAAACATTCTGCTACTGAATTATTACACACAGATTCAAGAAAAATATTTTTGAACTTTTTTTTCAGGAAGATCATACATTAATACTCTTGGCACTTGATCTTGGCCATTTATACAGTGATTAGTGCAGTTAATTTACTCTTGTACATCACAGCCACATATTATATGCAATTACAAGAAGAATTAATGAACTGTATAATGACAGTAATTTGATAATCATAATACATACCAAGCAATTATATATCTAAGCAATTGTTTTCTATTTCTATAATAAAGCCACTTCTTCAGAATTATGTCTTGAAGCTTGAAGGTTCAGGATGTGTGCTCGTCAGTTAGATTTTTGTTTTTGAAACTAGTAATTTCACCCAATACAAGGCTGGTAATTTTCCAGCACACTTTCAAATTTGCTTTTTATTAAATGTATGCTGGATTCTGTTGTAAATGATGGAGTGAGTCAAGTGAAAATTTCTTTTTGGTACAATAGAAATGCACACATCTTTAAGACAGAAAATTTTCTTCCAATGATGTCAACCATACCAGAATGAGTTTTTCGAAAGTATAATTAATTGTATTTAAACTGATTGTATTTGACAAACTGTTTTGAAGTATATACTACTTCAAAGATTATTTTGAATTTTGTGTTTTCAATTTGAAATAATTTCTCTTAATTTCCTGTAAAGTTTTATATACAATATAACATGGTTTTGTTATTCAAGATAATCTGTTTTTGAAACTTCAGAGGTTTTTTTTTTTACTATTGTAAACCTAATACAATGCCCAAGTGTCACACAAGGTAGAGGATTACTGCATAAAAGGAGAAAGTAAGAAATGCATATTATAAGGATATGTAAAATAGATAATGATTGATACTAGACATGAAGAGGTTATGATCCTAATGATCAGAAAAGCAATCTTTTCACAAAGTTCCACAAGTTCACAAGAGTTCTGAGGAAGAAGCTGTCGGACTTGAACTTATTTCTTACCAGTTCCTAGCAGTGACAGTCTGAACTGGTTGAACAGTAATAATTCTTATAAAGTGTTGTAAGCATTAACAAAATAAAGCAATAAATATCAGACTATACAGTACATATTTCATGCAAACATCTCCTTGATAGTAAGGACACACTAATTTACTAAAACTTAATGTTAGGTTTCCATTTATCTTTGAAATAAAAACATTGAAGAAAGTGCTTGTATTCAGAATGAATGCTATTATCATTCACTAGATAAACAAATTTTTAATCATTTCATTGTTAGGCTGCAAAGTTTTCAGCACCCTCTGAATAATATATAGTGTGTGTGTGTGTGTATGCAAGTGGCTTAATAGTTAGCAGCCCAGAATAAGAAATCAACATTCTGAGTTTGAATTCTGGTTGAGTTCATTACATTCACTTTTGCACAAATAGCAATGGAAAATATATGAATCCATTTTATTTCAATAAATAGTAGAGGAGATTTGGATCTTTAACATTGATTGGCAATCAGTATGGGAGAAAGACAACTCTTACTTCAAAACCTATGGAGGGCAAACCTCATGTCACATTATGTACCCCACTTCTCTGTATTCACTTATTCTGAAAAGTGTGGATGCTTCTGCTCAAGATTTCGCTACTATAAGCAAATCATATACGTGGGGGAGTTTGGTTGCTCAGTTCTAGGAAATGAATTATTGAATCCTCATACACTGAACTTTATAGGGAAATCTATCACACAATTCTGTATATACACCACACACATACACACTATATATATATAGATATATATATATATATATATATATATATATATAGTGTGTGGGTATAGGTCAGATAATGCTTAAGGTATGAGGCAGACACCATGCAGTACTGCTGTCTACATCCATCCTATTTATATCTAAAATTCCTCATATGCAGCACTTCCCCCATCCACTCCACAAATATAAAATTTTTTAATTATATATATATATATATATATATATGGTGAAAGAAAGAGCAGAAGGGATACTGAAGGTAACAGCAATCATCTAAGCAACAAATTTTATGTTTGTATTAATTCTTATGGTGTCTATATATATATATATATATATATATATATATATAAGTAACACAGAAGAAGGAATAGATTAGTGTCTTAATTCCTTAATAATGAATTACAATGTGCATTCTAGAAGTTTTGAGACTTTTTCAGGAGAAACATTTAATAATTTCAAATAAGTGCAAAACTCTAATCTCCTTCAAAGTAGGATCTTCTGACTTTAATGCACTTGTTATAACACTGGTGCCACTTTGGGAAAACTCCATGCAAGTCTTCCAAAGTGCAGGTGTCTAGAATTTTTTTCAGAACCTCCTTCATCTTCTCAATGTATTCAAAATGACTGTTTCTGAGGTTTTCCTTCAGCTTGAGGAACGACCAAAAGCTACAGGGAGCTAGGTCTCACGTTAAATATGATGAATAGAGTGGTTTTTACATTTTGCCTACATTTTCATGCATTAAATTTTGATCCCACAGTATAGAATCACGTGTATGACAAGCAGAAATGTTGTCATATTTCTAGAACATTCAATAACAACTGAATGATTGAGAGAGGTCTACCTCTCAATCTGAGAAAGTGTCTTAAAGTAGAGACTGGTATGAAAGTCACTGATGTCAGATTTCAGACCAGAGTTCCAGAAAGATAACTTTGAGAACTGCTCTTTGTTCTTTCTCTTTGCTCAAATCAAAGATGATCTCCAAATGTAAGCAACTCTCTGCCTGGTTCTTGAGACTAACTTAAATGCTAACCTGGCAAGTAATAATGTTTTCTCTTTATATCAATGACTTTATTTCACCTTCCCTAACCCTGCTTCTACATTGTCTTTTGTCTTTCCGTCCAACCAACAGAAGACACATGTCTGTTTGTTCTTCTAATGCCACATGGCTTAAGGAAGTCTGCACACTTATCGTTAGATGTAGATCTATTTATATAAAATTATCTCTTACACAATTATCTACTTATTCAGCTCTCACAGTTGAATAATCAATCTTCACTTACATCTGCACTTGTAAATCTGTGGATTATGCTCTTCTGAGCGTCAACTTTATTTAAAATATGGTTTCTCATAGCTCAATGGTGGGAATAATAAGTTAATGTTTCATTACAGACCAGCTGATATCACCAATTGATGATTTAAACTTTTTCCAACAATACATTTATTATTCAAGTCTAAATAACCATTTGGTAAGACTGATATATGAGGTTGCATCCTTACCTGGTATGAAGCTAGAAGAACAAGCTAAAGCTATGCTATGTCTATATGCATACTTCTCAAAGAGAAAAAGAAGTGAAAAATGGTGATATCTTGTTGCAAAGGCTTTGCAACTACATTGTACAAAAAATGCATCAAGGAATATTGTACTGTTCAAAACTATTATATTTCTTTTATTTCTCTTTTTCATTATTTTTATATTTTAAAAGAGAATATCATTTTTACACTTTCTATATACAAGTAAAATATTAATATGTATAAAACCTTCAGCAATCTTGAACATTCATGCTGGCAAAAAATGGACTGTCCAAAACAATGATTTTTCCCATGACTCCACCATTCTTTTAACTACCTTCACTCCTTGGCAATGTTTATTGTTTTAAAAAGCAATGAATAGAATTGTAATATAACATAAACATAATAAAAGACAATTCATCCATTTTTTGTTTTTGAGCACTTTCAGAAAAAAATATTAAACACTATTAGATTGTTTATTTACAAGAATAATTTTATATTTACAACAATGTCAAAACTAATACAATTATATTAAAACTCTTGCAATGCAATATTTATCCTTTATCAATGTGTAAAGAAATAAATATGAAATTTTTTTATTCATAAATTCACGTTACTAAATTATTAAAATATATGAACCAGCTGTAAAGAAAACCTTATTATTTATCATTTTATAAAGTTTGAATCACTTAACAATTAGCTGATGTTTTGTCAACCATTCCAATAAAAATATAATAGTGTAAATAAACAGTCTAATAAACAAATAATGTTTATTATTTTGTTGGTAATTCTCAAGAACAAAGAAAATAAATAAATTCACTTTCAATATGTTTTATTAACATTCTAAGTATCTCTACAGGTTTTATTATAATTCAAAACCTCTCTTTTTAAAACAATAAACATTGCGAAGGAGTGTAGGTAGTTAAAATAATAGCAATGGAAAAAAATGACCTTTTAATGCAACCAATTTTTTTTTTTTTTTGCATGCATGAAGTTTCAAAGTTGCCAAACCTTCTTCCATCATCCTTTCACAATGTTAGCAATCACGGCTTTACACAGTTTTCTGTCCTTTGTAGCTCTAGGTAGATTTTGTCTTGTTATCTCTCCTAAAGCCTATCCCTCTTGGCTTCAATATGTCCTGTGAGGGTCATATATTCCAAATCTTCTTTCCTCATTATGTGCCCTAGAAATTTCAACTGTCACTTTCAAATGTTAAGTATAAGTTTCCTTTTTACTCATTTGATATGAGCATTTGTGCAACATTTTCACCCATTTTAAGGGACTAAACATGATTTCTACAACCTGCTGGCCTTGTTATTCTTTTTACTCCAACTTTTTCACTTATCCCTATTTCTTTTCAGTTTAGTTCTTGTCAGAATAGGATGAGTAATTGAAGTATTATTTATTCCCTACCCCATTAGACATTTATCATGTTACACACAACCTTATAACAGCTTTCACTCTTTTAATATAGATGAAACTTGAGTGATTCAAAATGCTGTATGACTAACTCATTTCACCCAAAGCAATGCAATAAAGTCACTAAGATGCATGAAGCTAACTACATCACTTTGCAACATTACTATAACATTGTAACAATGTTTGGGATTAGTGGTCATTATAGTTGATTGCAACATTATAGTAACATTGTTACATATCCAACAACGAAAATACAACCTATCTTGCAACAGTGTTCTGTGTTATCTTTGTAAAAATCATTTAACTCCAAGAAGGTCAATAAAACCACTAAGACACGGATCACTGAGTGCAAAAGAACATGAGAAATATAAAAATGTTATTAAACAGAGAGAACAATAAATGAAACACAAGTTAAGAAAATAAAAGATAAAAATTGACTTTGCATTTAAATTTTTGGAGATCAATGTAGAAAACAAGAGGCTGAAAGAAAGTAATGTGGAAAGTCAGAGGCTGAAAGAAATCAGTGTAGAAAACAAGAGGCTGAAAGAAAGTAATGTGGAAAGTCAGAGGCTGAAAGAAATCAGTGTGGAAATCAAGAGGCTGAAAGAGAGTTTCAAAAGCAAGAGAATAAACTCTCAGCATAGAACTTATAGTTACCTCTAGCCATTTCAATAGTAAAATGATGAGAACCAGTTGCCAATGTAGTACTATGCTTAAATTCATTAATTCAAGATACTAAAGAGGAAAGCTCATTTGAACAATTACCATCAAAAGGTTTATGGAAAATGCAAGTATATGAAGAAATCTAAAGGAAAATAAAGAATGTTGATAACAATAAAAACAGTGAAATTTTTAAAACATAAATAAATAAAAAGGCTTGGAGAATTCAACACTCACACTATGTCAAAAGCTAGGATGGCAGTGAAGGCAATAAATAATCTACTTGATATGTTTGTACATATTAAAAAAGAAAAAGGTATTAGAAAATAATTGTTTATATAGGAGAAAAATATTGCTAACTCTGCAGCACCTTTGTGTGTATCCAAAGAGACTTAAAAGAAGGAACAAAGTAATCTGTTGACCCCTCAATGAATGATATCTTCCAAGAATTTGCTCACTCAGTGATGGCCAAGTTACTCATCTCCAGTATTGCTAAACCTTACCACAACAGATTTCTACATTGTGACAGCATATGAAGATCAAAATATTTTCTTATAAGCTTTATTTAATTAACAATATTAAGCACTTCCATTACAAAAATTTTAGAATATTTGTGAAAAAATACAGAGACTACCTGGAAATGTGTAAAGTATGATGGGGAAACAAACTAAAAGTTTACACAATTAACCATTGTTTAATTTTAGGAAAGTTTCAGAATTGTTTATTTCTCATTGAAGCAAATTTATACTTTAATTTAGAATTGTGTATGCTTGTTTACATGTTATCCTATATTCTTAGTAGTAGTTATAAATTGTATAACATTGAACTCATGGAAAGATTATTTCATGTCAAGATAACAGAATCCAATTAACTTATTTCATGTAATCTGTAGCCTTTCAAATCTTACATAATTTTAATCTAGAAAACAAAACCATTATTTAAAGAAGCACATTATGATAAATATATGGGTTATTGTTTGTACTTTGAATAATTAAACAAATGTGTTGCTATAATCTATAAAATGCTTTCCCATCTTTGAGTTTAAAAACTGAGATGGCGAATAAAATTAGGGACAGCAGTAAATTGGATGGTTCACTCTTTCCCTACTTGAAACGGATAATGACTCAGAGACAAGAGTTTGAATTCCAGTCAGGTTCATTACAGTGACTTATGCATAAAGATGAATATTCTTGGGAAAAGTAAGAATCTATTTCCTCCCTCCAGCTATAGGTTAAATAGTAGTGATATATCGGGGAAAAATCATTGCTATTCTCAAAAAATGTGTTAATGCAATATTCACTCAAAAAAATAAGCATTATTATTACACTCCAAAAATAAGTTTCAGCTTTATATAACCCACAAAAGTTAAGCTACAAAAAAACAAATCAGCCAATCAAATTTCTCCCACTGTAGAAATACAAAAACAAAAATGAGATATGAATAATAGGTAAAGGGGTAGCATAGCTTTAGCAGCTATGAAATTTAAGCAAGATTTAACAGAGATGACCACAGAAAAATAAAGCACTATTTCCAAGGTGGCAGACAACATTAGTAAGGTCATAAAAGGAATACTTGATTTTCATAAAGATATCAGCACTATGTAAAAAATGTGGTCACCAAAAGTTGGTGATTAACAAAGATGGCAATCATCCGAGACTGAGAAACATTACATTAAATTGCATCCCAGTTGAATGATCATACCATGCATTCCATTGGTCTTCATTGTTGTCAGCCAACACAAGTATTATGATTGACATCAAAGCATTCGTCATCATGTCTCATCTCTGCCAGAGGATATTGCTGGAATCCTTAAAAGATTGGTGCATTTAAATTTAAAACAGTTATGTAAATTAAAGTAGTACTTTGTCTAGCTTTATTTATTAAAATCTATTGTAGATTTGTAAAATTAAAATAACTTAGCCACATTATTTCTTAAAACATGTTTAAATATACAAGTCTTTTTTAACTTGATGCTATTTTCTCAAGATAAAAAGTAAAATTGAAAATTAAACTGCAATATAAACTTCTTTGTTTTGCAAGGTTTTAGTGTTATTTCTTCGAATATATTGTAGACATATATCTCTATTTTTAAATCAGTTTAAGTATATGGATAAACAAACCCAGAATAGTCAAAATAAAATAAAAATGTTAAATCTTTTTGAGAGAGAGTGAAAAATTCAGTCTTTAAAAAACAAATATTTCCCTTGAATTATTTAGATTATCTGTCATGCTTTTATTTATTTATTCATTCATTGTAAATAGATATTTAAAACTCATCCTTTTAAAAATTTTACTCTATTACAATGTTATAAATATTAATTTATTTTAAGATTGAGAAAAATGTATTTTTCTGTCAGAAGTAAATTTAAAATGACAGTCTGGAAATGAAAAAAACAGTTTTGTGATTTACTCAGAACTGATGCACTCAAAACCATACATTATGCCAGTGAAGATGATGATGTAAGTGAATGTGTGTCTATATCAAAAGTAATGGCAGTGATGTATGTGATTTTATAGGTCTTTTTATAAGCTGTTTCCCTAAACAATAAGAAAAGTAAAGAAGTCATGGTCATCAGATCAGTTCATCACACATTAAAAAATCAGGTTAAATTCAAACATTCTTAACCAGAATTAACTTACTTTAAAATGTGGCATAGGTGTACTGATTAGAGATGGTACTTTCCCTTTCTTATAATAAATTTAACTGGTAATCCATATGAATATGTATATGTATATATATATATATATATATGAGGAAAATTTGATGGTATTTTAATTTATGGGTAAAAATTGGTCAATATCAAGGATAGAGCATATGTAAATATAAAACTGGACACTAAGGTCAACATTGAGCAGTTGTATATAGTGCATGTATTTGCACTATATGCAATGCAGATAATATAACATACTTTAGACAAATCCATTACTTTAAATTAAACAAATGAGATAACCAATGCCACCCACCACCAATAAAATAAACAAAACATCTAAATAAACAAATTAATTTTTTATGAAATAAGCATCCCAATATAAGAGAGCTGACCAGAAATTCGGAGAAATTCAAAATGGTATTAAATGTTTGTTATATGCACTTTAACATATTGCTGCTGCACTAGTAATAAATTTTGTTGAGTGTTGGTTGGTTGTTTTTGATATTGTGGAAAAATAAGTGAAATTATCTGTGTGTGGTATTGTTGTCACACAAGTAAGGTGGTGTGTTTGCAATAGCTTGTTTATCAAAACAAGGCTGCTCTGAGCACTGGTTTTGTAATCTTTTTACTGAAATAGGTGTGATACACAGGTTCTGCCACCTTGTTATTTAAAGCCTGCCTTCCCTCCCTTCTTTTTTTTTTGTGAGAGTGAGTCCTTCTACGGGCTCTCTCTCCTTCTCACGTTATTAATTGATCCTTGACTGAATATTGGGTCATAAGACTAGACATTGTTTTGCAACACTTACTGTACCGACTGGCTTCTGATCTACCCTTTGAGTTGAAAGGAATTTTCGACATTATGTAGAGAACCTTGAGAATTTGAAATTTTTATTTATTTATTTTTTGTGGTGTTGTATATTGCTGTTGTCGACAAGTATTTTCCTGTATTGTGAAGGTGGAAAGGAATGTGTTTTTAGATGTTGGGCAATAGAACTTGTATCTGACAAATGAAGTGCAAAACACCTTGACTAATGTTATGGTTGTCAAAGCAACATGTATTTATAACATTTTATCAAAAGCAAACAACCAACACAGTTTTATCACAGTTACAATAAGTTTGTCTTTGTAATTCACCTCTGAGGATGGTCATAGGGGAAATTGAAAGTACATTGGTAGGAAAAAAACCTACAATGCCTTCCTTGAAGAATTTTAATATCAAGAACCTGATTAGAGAACTGGAAAGAATCATTATAAATATAAATAGACATAATATGTCCATACTATTCAATGAAACATATTCGAATGAAGATATGCTACCTAAATATGCATACATACATACACACACACATATAGTTAATAAAATCTTTAGGTGCTGGCTAGGAACACAACTGTCGTTTTGACTGCCAAGGTCTCTTCAGGTGGTTAATGCAGTGAATTAAATTACCTTCCACACACTAAAACTAATAAGATAATGGTACACCAAATGTAATTGGCTGTGGTTTACAATTCTTCACTTTTCTCAGGATACACCATTCAAATGCTGGCCTTATAAATCTCTCTAAAACCCCAATAATGCTTACATGTAGAAAACCTATGTTTTGGTACTCTAAAAGAGGAACCATGGTTATACGATCTTTTTTTAAAATTGACCCTCTGCCATCACATTGCCATCACTACTCTCTACTTGTGCACAATACACTACTTCCTCAGTGCAACACTTCTCATTCAAAGAGCATTTATTCTTAATCCTATTAGGTTGGTGCATAAATAATGTCGTTTTCTCACATATTAACATATGTGAGAAAACGACATTATTTTTGCACCAACCTAATACAATTACACAAGGCTGTATCTTCACACCTCTGGTTCTCTTCAATGTTTGAATTTCTATTGTTAAATCCTTTAAGTTATTGTTCTACCAGGAATTTAGGCAGAATAATTAAATGATTCAACAATAGAAATTCTCCTCCTTCCCAACTATAGCAGATTATTTCCAGTGTAGCATTATCTTATTTAAGTTTTCGTTTGTGAAAGATAATTTAACTCACACCTAAAGAGACCTTGGCAGTCAAAACTGCAATCATGTTTCTATCTAGTGTCTAAAGATTTTATTACCTATATATTTATTACTAGCTCTACAGGTTAGTTTTTCTATCTTGTTATTGAGCACATTTTTATTATACATGGTTTTAAATACCCCTGTTTAGTATTCATTTACTTGTTTATATATATATGTATATATATATATATATATATATATATATATATATATATATATACTGAAATTCACCTTTTGTAACTAATAATTAAATATTAGAAAACAATCATCTTATTTTCTGATATATCTACAACTACAGAGTTAATTAGATCATTTCTTTTATAAAGAGTCCACAGGTAAGTAATCTCTGGATGAAACAGAGTAGTTAACTCCTCAAACATGTCTTCAACATTTATATATAAAAAAAAATCATTATCTCATTAATGACTCTGTAAGCATTGCAACTATCACAGAAATGTTAACTGTAACATTCCATATGCTCTGGAGGAAATTTATGATGAACTGCCATCAAAAATTGCAGATATTTGAAATGCTGAATGATTCAACCAGAAATCTTTTTTCTTCTTTGTCTATGACATCTGATTCCCAAGAAACTAGACGATTGTGTTTGCATGAAGTGATTCAGTTATATGCTTCTCCATTTCCAAAAGTTTTACTCTGATGAGTTCTACCACTGCCTTTTTCTTTCATCTGTCTTTTAAACTTTTCGGTCTCCTCTTCAGCTATTCTTTATCATAGAAGAGTCATAGCAGTAAAGGGGGATAACCAGAATTATCCTCTGTTGGAGATATATGTTGTTGCTTTGCTTATAAACACATTTAAAATTGATCAGAGATAGTAACTGTGTTCACAAAATATGTCAAACATCATGGACAAGAACAAGGCAAAAAACTAAAAATCTTATGTAAAACAGTCTCCAATGACAATAATGTATTCAAAATAGATTTGTTGTAAATTTATAGCATTGATCTGTTTTCTGCATTTTAAGGAGTATATTCTCCAAGCTTATCACTGGTTCTCATCTGATCACTGTTGTTAAGCAATGTTGAGCTTGGTCAATGCCTAGATGGGTGACCACTTGGGAATACCAGTTGATGTAAGCTTGGATGTACAGGGCGTGTAATAGACAATGACTTGAGATGAAAAATCATAGAGCTGAGTTCAAATTCCAGTCAGGTTTGTTACATTCACTTACATGCAAAAGCCCTTGAGAAATGTCTGGACCCACCTCTTTAACCCAAGTTTAAATTAATATTGACTTGCAAAAGAAAAAAAAAATAATCCAAAAATAAGTTGTGGCTTTAAATAACCTACAAAAGTTTAATAAACCATAAAAAATAAATAAATAAATCCAAGCTCCTGTGTAAAATTTATTCAGAAATAATTCAGAACATGTCACGCAAAAAAGAAATAATTCAGAACAATTTAAAGTAAAACAACTTTGGTTATATTATAATGTTTCTTATTCTATGCTCCCCACACTAACAAGAGATAAACAAACATTTTTTTTTTTAAATTACTTTAAAATTTATTGGATATAATATAATGGGACAAATTTTTTCTTCTTGACCTTAAGATTTCCAATTTTTATTCGCTTCATACAGTTATATCTGGAGTTAAATTGATTTGATAATCCTAAAAAAAGGTAACATGAATAAAAATCTTGATGATAATTTTGCTGAGACAAGAATCTATTTGTCTTCTTGACCATACAAAAAAGTCAATGAAACAAAGTTTTATGTCTATTGCATTGTGAATAAACATTTAACAATATACATTTCAAACAAGACATCTACAATACTAAACCCAACTCATACATTTGTAAAAACAATGATCATTTGAAAAGCCAAACAACTGATATCAAAATGTTTAAATTGGAATTCAGTTTTGTTTATCTTGCTTTAAAAAACTCTTTGATGCTCAGCTGTCAATCATTTGAGAAGTTAAAACAAATTAGAAGAAACAAAAACTTTGATAACAACAGCTTCTAACTGACTTCTCTACTTCTTTGACTCCAAATCTTGAAATCTTGAATAATTCTAAAAGTTCCAGAATGTTAATATACATGCTGGAACGTTTAGAATTATTTAATATTTCAAGCCGAGTACATTAGCATATGCACACACAATGAAAATATATATCTACAATGTGTAATGTGCAACCTTTAAATTTAGTTTCATATATATATATATATATATATATATATATATATATATATATATATATATATATATATAATGTGTGTATTCAGATCATTTAGGCAGAAATTGCTCCTTAAGTCAAATACTACACAAAACAACAGACATTTTATGTCAATTAACTTTAATGATCATCTTTTCCAAATTATGTATAATATTTCTCAAACTTGGAGGAAATTCTATCAAGAATTATCCAAAGTTCATTTCAGAAAAAAAAAAGTAAAAGTAATATCATCCAAGCTTCTGACTTAAGTCATCATCAGGGTAGATAGACAAATTTTTGAGTTTAATAAAATTTTAGAAATGGTATTACAACACAATTTTAAAAAAAGTAAGCTGTTAGTAATTAAATGTTAGAAGTCATGTGATAAAAGCATATAAAGCACATATTTATTAATCTCAAGTTGTAAAACCAACAAGTGCTATAATGTAAGCATAGTGTGGAGTGCTTTTTTGTTTTTACTTTTTTTTATATACATTTGAGGTCATAATTGCTTATTTAAGTCACAATTGTTTTTATTTATTGGTGATTGTTTCTGTTGTATGTGTATTGCTTCAAGATTCATAAGTCTTTTTTTACTATTTGATTTTGCTGGTATTTTGGTATTGTTTCTGAGTAGTTGTCAATTGTTACTATAATCTTTATGTTGCTTATTAATGTGTTGTATGACAGCACAATAGAATGGTAAGTGAATCTCCATAAATATGTAGTTTATATATACATAAAATAAATCCTAAAGAGCCAGGAACAACTAAACAGATCTTCAGGGTAAGCTGTATTGAGCACACTATGTTTTAGCTTTATTACTCACTTGGATTTTTTTTGGGACTAAAAACTTAACGCACTGGATGATTTGTTTCCCCCTCTTTGGATGTTTCTAGTTCTTTCTTTTTTTTTTTCCAATTTTTTCCTCGAGTACCAGTGTGTTTTGATACGCTTACAAGTTGTGCTATCTAAGGTTTTTTCCAACTGAGTATTACTATTAGTATAATAATAGAATATGTGTGTGTATGTGTGTGCATGCATGCACATATAATGGCTAATAATATAACACAATTAGAGAGATAACACTTACGCCCATTTGTTTTAAATTTTTTTTAAATTTCTTTGATTCAGGCTAAAATGACTCAGTCATATATTTTGCCATTTTCAACATTTTGATTATTTTAAAAATATTAATTTAGCAACAAAAAAACACACACACATACATACACATATATATATGCATGTGTGTGTGTATGTATGTATATATATATATATATATATATATATATATATATATATATATATATATATACATACATGCACTGAGGTGAACAAGTCATATCAGTAAGCTGTTACATGCCTGAACAGAATCATTATGGCCTGAAGAGTGCATTGAAGTATGAAACAGACTGTCACCATTTAGTGTTGAGCTCTGTGTCCACTTTTTATATCTATATGTACTCTATCTCTGATATTGAGCTTCTCTTACCCATAAATATACCATAAATTTAAACTATATATTTTTATCAGTCATACATACACACACACACACACACACATATATATATATGTGTGTGTGTGTGTGTATGTGTGTTAATTCTTTATTTATTGTAGAAGAGATAGTGTTTGTAGATATAGACAACATGAACATAAAAAGCACGCTACATGGTGACTGTTACTTTCATACCACAAGCTATCTTCAGATATTTTCTCTCTCCACATACATACATTATATATATATAAAAATAAATAAAATCTTAAAAATGACAAAATCAAGAGACAAAAGAAACTGAACCTAAAACACTAGGGAAAAAGTAAAAAGCAAAAATAAGTAACTGTCCAGAACTTTCTCCAATTTAATAATATATAAAGTGCTCAATAATCTAGAAATTTCCGGTCAAATAAATGACCTATAACTGAATTGGGATCCTGAGACACAAAACCCCACCTTTGTTTCAAGTTAAATTGATAAGCTAATTCTATAAACAACAGCCACCTGTGTTAATGCTAAGCTCTACAGTAAAATCAATTGGAGCACTCTGGCTGATTGGAATTTGTTTACATTCGTAAAAACAATACACTAGATTTAGCTGTTTCTCTCTGTCAAATGAAGATAGCTCAGTGGTAGAAACTCTGACTGATCAGTTGGGTTTCTATCCAGGCTTGAGGCATTTGGATGTCCGAGGGTCTGTGATACAGCAAAACAGTACTGTCTGCAAATAACATTATATATATATATATATATATATATATATATATATATATATATATATATATATATAGCACATATCAGAGTGCACAGATACTACCTTCTGATCATTAGTAGTATCATATATTGTACTGCTTTGCCACTCATCCACAAACACTTACCTCCATCAAGCACTGTCCACAAAATATTCAGTAGACGCACATTCAAAATCAGCTATAGCTGCACTTGAACATATGACACAAGTAATAAAGAAAAGCAGTACAGAAAAATAATCACCAAATCACCTCCATCTACAAAACCCACATGTACCTGCAGAGCAAATCTTGAATGTGCCTTAAACTGCAATTGCCTGTAATGCAATACAATATATCAAACCACTGTAAAAACATCAGATAATAAAAATATATACACCAGAAACACAAAAAGTATGCACACGAAACATCTTTTAACAGTAGCAAATAATCAAACACTATTTCTATACACTTGTGTATAGAAACAGAAACCAAAATGCATGTTATATAAGAAAAGCATCACCAGCCTACAACAATAACTTTTGTCTGGATGAAAGAATAGCTATAATCACCTACCCAGACCAATAAATATTACTATATATTATTTGTGTGCTGTGTTCCCTCAGGGTGTAGTCAATCATGGCTCTCTACAATTTCCTGTCCTTTGTTGCTCTTAATAAATTTTGTCTTTTTGTTATTTCTCTTAAACCCTGTTCAGCCATCCATTTACTCAAGCTCACTAAGCATGTTGTGTATTGTTTTCCTCTGTCCTGTGAGTATCAGATTTTTCAGTTATATCTTCTTTTTGTGCCCTAGAAACTTCAACTGTCTCTTCCTGATATTAAGTATTATTTTCCTGTTTGTTTTCATTTTCTCTAAAACTTTGTCATTGCTCACATATTCGGTCCATGGTATCCTCAGGATACTTCTGTAGAACCACATTTCTGTTGCTTCAAGTCTCTTCTTTCTCTTTGTGGGGATTGTCCAGCATTCACTCCCATATGTCATGTAAGAGTTTAGTGCTTTTTTCTTTGTTTCTAACAAAGTTTTCCTGTTTCTTAATACTCTGGTTAGCTTTTGGAATGCATCTTTCACTATCCTGATGTGCCTTTGGATTTTAGTGTCACACTTTCTGTCCTGTGTCAAAACACTTCCCAGTTCTTTAAAATTTTATTGGTATCTTTCATTTGTAATTTGCATTTTGAGCTCATCTTTTTGCTAACAACCATCCATTCTGTCATTTGATGTTTAATCCTTTTACTTTAAAATAGAAAACCAAAAACTGAAAAATATAAAACATCACTAACAAAACTGCCAGTATATGTATTATATACAGTGCAAGTGACATAATGAAAAAAAAAAAAAGAATGCCTTAAACAAAAAAAAATAAGATACTCTCTCACCCCCAAGAATAAATAAAGGAAATAATAATAGACAAACTATATTAAAATATACAAACCAGCAACAATTTACAATTATTTGCTACTAATTATTAATTATAATTAATGAATAAAAACAAAATATATTGAAGCAATTAATAACAAATTAAAATGTTAAGAAGCTATGCATTATATAACCACATTCTGGGCCATAATTAGTTTTTATCAATAGCTGTTAGAATAATTCAAAATAATTATTTCTGCTTATTCAGTTGCCATTAGAATAATAATGGAATAAACTGAAAAAAACTAACCTTGCTACCCATAATCCTTCAATGACTAACATATTCAAGTAGTTAAGCTACTTTCAACTCACATGGTGTGGTTATTGCATTCAAGCATTTGATGTTGAACTCTGTGTTCACAGTGCTATTTACATACACACTCTCTCATTTTTTGACAACTTTTACTCTGTAAATATATATATATATAAATATAAAGAAATGTACATTTCAATTAACACCCCACCACCAGTACATTTATAATACCCTTTTCTTCTCTCTTTCCTTTTTCTTCTTCTCCTTACTTCTTCACATCCTCTTCCTCCCTTTCTGTCACACCCAATGTTGTGTGTTTTTTATTCTTTTTAAAATAATATAGCTTTCATTAGTTATTTAAAAAATAAAGCTTTGGGAGGTCAATTGATAGAAATTGCCTGAGGATACCTTAACTTTGTAAACAAGGTAGTGGATTTAACTGATGTCTTAATTTTTATACTAAAAAGCTCTACATGTTATTTGTTTTTTCTTTATTTTTTATGGCATGTGTATTAAGCACTTTTTAATACTACTGTTTCCTGGTTTGATTCAACTCTGATCATTAACCTTTTGTGTGTGTGTATAATATATACACACACAAACATGTTTCATTGAATAATATAGACATATACATACAATTATTATCACAATTACAGTTACAATCAGTTTGTCTTTACAATTCACCCCTGAGGATGATGTTGGAAGAGATTGAAAGTACTTGCCTAAGAAAAAAACTACAGCACCTTCCTTGATGAATTTCATGTTAACATCATCAAGAAACTGATTATAGAACTGGAAAGGATTATTATAAAAATAAATAAATATAATAAGTTTATCTTATTTAATGAAACATGTTTGAATGAAGATATGCTGCCTCTCTCTCTCTCTCTCTCTCTCTATATATATATATATATATATATATGCCTGACTCTCCTGTTGTATTCAGCATATGAGGATCAAGCAGCTCAGTTCCTAGAAACCAACAGCCAGACACCAGCACATATGATTTGATTATAGTGGTGAAGGCTTTGTGAAAAACCAATTTCACTTTTTGAAGAGCCGAATACAGAGACCTGGTGCACTACGTGCCACAAGGTCCCCAAACAACCCTCCACATTCAGAATTGTCTTTCTCTGAGACCAGTTAATATCCAAAGCTATAGAACCCAGTCTATCCTGCCATGTACCCATAGCTGGAGGGAGAAGAATATTAATAATATATTAGTAGTATTAGCATGTAAGTGAATGTAATGGATTTGACTGGAATTCGAACTCAGCTCTCCGATTCCTCAATCCAAGGCGCTATCCACTACTCCACCATGCATCCCTCCCTCTTTCTCTCTCCATATATATATATATATATATGGAGAGAGTGAGAGAGAGTTTTTTTCCCCACTTTTTCTAACCCCTGTGTTTTGGCCTTCAGATTACTAAAATCACTCAAAGTTATTCCATGAGAGTCAACAATATTTTCACTTGAGTGTATTCTCTGATTGTCTATGCTAAAACTATTTTAAATGAACAATTGGTTTCCTATCAGCTTACATGGATACTTATTCTTCAACTTCTTGGCAAAATCTCAAAAACTCTCGTATCCATCTGAAGATTAGTTGCAGAGGACACATCACAGACCATAATGCAGAAACTCTGAAAATAATATGACTTTCCTGAAAATACCAATTCTCTAAACTCTCATCATTCATTGGTAAATAATCAGTAATAAGAAGAGAAATTCGAACAGTAAATCACAGATCAAAATAACAGCATGAGAAAAGACTATAACATATAATATAAAGACAAATAAAAAAAGTTGGATTTAAGATGATGAGAAAATTAATATAAAAACATATACAATCTTAATTACTATAATATACCATGAAGTTATATTATTAGTTTTGTGATGTCACTTTTATAATGCTCATTGTAGTAGAGACTTTGTAATCGCAGATACAACTATAGTAACACCGTTGAACAATACTGGTAACAGACGACTTCAAATAACACTTGCACTAATAGTACTTGCTCGATAGTACTCGCTCGAAAAGTAACCACTGAATAGTAATCAGTATAGTAATAGAGGATAGTGTAGAAATAGTGATCCATATAGTGATAGAATAGAAATGGTGATCCGTATAGTAATGGAGAATAGAACAGAAATAGTAATTGATTAGATGCCATGTTAATTCCCATATATACATTTCATTTGCCATCCTGTGATCTACTTATACAAAATGGGATCACCTGTGTTTGCTCTCTGGTGATCTGTGTTCATCTCCAGTGTCAGCAGTGACACTTTCTTCCTATATAACAATTAGTGGCATGAAAATTTACCTGCATCTATTGTCCTGAAAACAGGAGACAGTAGAAAACTGAATTTTTAAATGAAAAATACTGGATGATTATACACACACATTAAATCTGCTCCATTACATAATAAGCTATATTTTTTTAATCAGTATCTCCCCATTCAAGGCAGTAAAGCCACTAAGACACAAGGGGTTAAAGTGTATGGAAGAATTAGGAACAGAAACATTAATAATGAAGCGAGAAGAAAAAAAGAGTAATCAGGATGACAGCAGATAATGATAGACACTGCATTTAAAAATAAAATTAATGCATCAAAAATAAAATTCTTGAAGTAATTTCTCTCCTTTGAAATATTAAGTTTACCTTTGATGCTGTAAATTGTATTGATTCAAGCTCAAGGTAAAATCAAGATTTCAAATGATGGTTTTGAAGTTCAGTCCTCGGTAGGACCACAAGTTAACAAATCGGATATTGAAAATGTAGCATTTTTCTGTAACTGTCAACTTTGACTCCCATCCTCAGTAAAGATAAAAATAAAATCTTTTAAATTTATACAAGAAATTTCTTTAGGAGGAATACTGTTTCAACATACCCTGATGAGGATCATGATTTCTTGCATATTATGTGTAATGAAGTCATTAGAAATAAGAATGTTATTAAACAATTCTCTCTTTCTAGCCTGATAGACTCCACCCTGAAGCATAAGAATACACCTCTCAACACACTAGGCATTAATGCTGTGTTTTATGTCACATGTAGGTTTTTACAGGTTGGGAGGCGAGTCCCATGCCCCACCAGTTTTGAATTATAGTGCTGTCTTTCTCCTAGACTGGTTGATAGCCAAGGCTGAAGAAACCAGTCCGTCTTACTGTTTAACCCATAAATAGGGTATTGTTAGCAGTAGCATCTGGTTAGGCAAACAGTGTTGTGCAGGAAGTGTAAATTAGTAATAGGAGATTTTTTGTTTCTATCAGGAGTAAGTTATGGCAGCTGTTGGACTTTCAAAGTAAAGGGACTTTTCTCTTTTATTGAGCAATGTTACATTGATCTGTATATGAATATTTATAAGTGGAGTCATGGCTTTTGCTGTTCTTGGATATTACTGCTTATTTTTTTTTTACCCCTGGAATATATATATGCAAATATGCACCATACTATTTATTGGCAAATGTGTCTTATCTCTTTCTTCCAGTTTAAACTTTTTTTTTTTATAACTAAGCTATAATTATAAACTATAATTTTGGAAGGGGAAAATTTCTCCGAAATATGTTGGTAAAGTTCCAAGTTTTCATCTGAAATCAAGAAAACATGAACTTTAAGGAAAATAGTCACAATATATGGAAAATAAGATGTCAGTTTAACCAATATCCTAATGGTGGCAGTTTACACTTATGCCTTCTTTTTTTCCCATATATCTCAACTATAATTTTAAACTTTTATTTTAGAAATTGGAATTTTCGCTTAGATATTTTGGAAAAATTTTTCTGCTGAAATAAAAAAAATACAACTTTAAGAAAAATGGTCAAAATATCTGAAAAAAAAAAAAAGATGGTGGCATTAGTTTTAATTCAATCCAAGAAGACATTTTCCAATCTTGGCTGCATCAGTCCTAAAATGAAGGATGTAGTTGCATAGACATATGTTTAAAACTTTGTATACATTGATGATGAATGTATCTCATGTTTTTTAAAAAGTAAATTATCAGCATATTTCAGTTGATTAGATTAACAGAGAGTTTAAGGTAAGAACACTAATCTTTTTATCCTCTCTTCTGTTGTATCTAAATCTGTCAGCATTTATGTCATAATAGGCTTAAGATCTGTTTTGTCATCCATCTACCAGTGATGCCCATTTTCTAGATGTGGTTTCATTTCTGCTTTGTATGCAAATAATTGTTTTTGTCTGAATCTAAAATGTGTTTGGATTAAAAAAAAAAAAAACTCTTATTTTCTTACAAAAAGAGATTTACAGCCACACCGAACTATACAAAGACTATCATATCATACATTCAGATATAAACATCTGGTTGCTTGTTTTCAAATTATGCCTCTCTGCCAATCCCTGTTGCTGATGCCTGCTCAAACAGATTTGTATTTATTCAATTCAAAACCCATAGATCTAATCTGTGAATTTTCTGTGACTTTTCTGTGACTTTCCTGAGTAGACCTTCATTACATTTTCTGGGAGAGTGTTAATGATATGGCACAATCAACAGCTTTTGAACAAAGCCAGTATGCTCAAGCCCTCTGTCACAATGACTTATAATGTCATACTAGCACAATCATCGACAATTCTAAACAGTTTTTTTTAATGCAGTTTCGCTCATAAGGCAGTAGGGTTCATTATGTTCACTTGTTCATAATTGCTCATGGGAAATGTATGAATCCACATCTTCTGCCCTCAGCTATAGGTTTACTCATGGTATGATTTTTAGATATTTCCCAATGGCACCACTCACTGGGATCATCTCCCCAGGCTGATATTATCAAGAAGTCTCCTTTTTGACAAATTACCTATGGTAAGTTTTGAACTAGGGTCTCATAGTCAGAAAACTAATGTTAGCACACACCTATGTGCCCACATCATTCATGCTTAAAAAGACATGAAAAATATATACTAAAAAAAGAAATTAAAAATATATACTAAAAAAGATTTTTCAAAAGTAAAATCAGTATGTGAAGAGCATACATTTTGTATACATTATTACACACACACATATATGGATGCACAGTCTGACAAAGGAAAGCTGTAAATTCAAAACCAGCCTGAAACACAAAGCTACTGCTACAGCTTCAGTACATGTGGTAACCCTATGACCATCATGTACTCCAGAACTTGTCACATGACATACTGATAGATACATAACCAATTCATTACTCTGAGTTAGACTATATTTCATCTTAATTTCACTTGCTTTTTATGGCAATTTTAAAATTTTCATTCTACAGCCTTTAATAAGCCATCAAAATCAAAAATGAAGTAAACCAAACAGCAAAGAAAATGCTCCACGGCCTAATGTTTACATAAGTTTTCAAATTAAAGCAGGCTACTTCCAAAAAATGGGTCTCAAATCAAGTCTCATTGAATACTTTGTATTTATTTTCAGTCCACGGTATATCTTATGATCTGTGAGTTTCAATAAAAAGCAACTGAAATTATGATAACAGGAAAACTAGCTGAAGAACTGATAGTCATTTATAATGAGTTACATCTTCATCCTTCTTAGTTTTCCCATATAATCCCCAAAGTTATACAACATCGAACCTGGTCAGTATCTAAATGGGTGACTATATGGGAAGGCCAGGTATAGTAAGCTTAGGTGGTGTAATTGGTAATGGCTTGCAATTGTTAATCAGAGAACCAAGTTCCAATTTCAGTAGGGTTCATTATATTCACTTGTGCACAAATACCCACATGAATCCACATCTTCTCCCCAAAGCTATAGGTTAATTAGTAAGACTTGTATCACTAAACCCTTATCTCTGAAAAAATTCTTAGCATATAAAAAAATATTCTCTGGTTTTAAATGACAGGCAAAGGGTTGATAAACTGGCACTAAAAAGCAAGATTAATCAATCAATCCTCCTTTTTAGTGTCATGAAACACAGGCTTACCATTAAATCCTCTGCTAAGTGTTACTGCTGTAGTTTATATACCAAGTAGGTTTTTATGGGATGGAGTTACCATATCCATTCCCAACTATTTTTTAATTCTGAGTTACTTTCTTCTAGACTAGTCACTAGTCAGTTCTGCTATTTAACCATAACTGAGGAGGAAAGAGATAGATTCATACCTTTACCAAAGCATTTGTATGCAAGTAAATGCAATGAATTCATCCAGAATTTGAATTTTGCACCAAGTTCAGAAGAGTTAGCCTGACCTTGTGAGTGATGAATTGTTTGCTACACCTCAACATCGTTCTCACAGAATAAATGTCAATAGCTTCTCACTATTCTGTTACTGTTTAAATGGCAGATGTTCAAGTGAACTGCATTGCTTGATTTCATCAGTCCAGACCTTCAAAGTGAGAACCCGCTGTACCATATATACAGGGCTGCCTCATTCTTGTTCTTTTCATATTCCATTGGGGAGGAAGAAGTTACATTCAGGCATCTTCTTCCCCAGACTTGTTGCACTGTGGAACAGACTCCTCAAAGGATGCTTACCTAATCACTACAATTTGAACCTCTTCAAGTTTAGGTGTAATTGTTATCTTTCCTACATATCCAATTAATATGCAACCCTTACTCATTCCCTGTACGCCCCTACAACACCCCCACTTAGTAACCCTCTATCTTGAGTGGTACTTTGGCTTTGTATTGAGTAAACAATAGTTAAAAACGAAATCTGATTTCAGTTTCTTTTCCAATAACCATTACATTTCATGCACATCTAATGCTTCATCAAAGTAATTAAAAATATATTATTATGTACTCAATTAATAAAATCTTTTTCACAGACTTTCTCAGAGACTGGGAATTTTTTATCAACTAAATGTTCTATATAGCATTTGTGGAGAAGATATATTTATCAGTTCATTATTGGATTTAGCAAGCTATATTGGGTATGTCAGTAATTAATTTGGATTTTAATCCTGAAGACATAAAAAAATTTAGAGCATAAATTTTCAGAATGTATGATAAGAGTCTCATGAAAAGCCCCTCAGAAAAAACTCATTTTCCATTGGTTCATTGAAGAAAAACATTCGCATCTGTATAACAAACAACTTGGTCACATGGAGCAGCTGAAATATTTATCCATTTTTTCTCAGTAGAGATACACAGAAGCTATAATATATATATATATATATATATATATATATATATATATATATAAATAAATGTAATGAAAAACAAATCACTTTAATGTACCATTACGATATCGTAATGGTACATTAAAGTGATTTGTTTTTCATTACATATTAGCTCTGTCCTAACATTGAGCTCTCAGGATTTCATCCTCTTTGGATTTACCAATTCGGTTTACCAAGTTCCTTATAACTTAAATATATATATATATATATATATATATATATATATATATATATATATATATATATATATATAGGGACCAAATATGGATCAGAATCTGACAGTTTTTAGTAAAACTTCATCAAAGAATGGGATTTGGAGAGAAAAAAAGAAATTCTGGTATATTTTTATTTTTGTGTTGTTTGATTTTTGTTGCATAATCCAACTTCATGTGAATTTGATTTGTTAAGTAACATTAGTATAATTTATGGTGTTATGAACTTAAAGAGAAATGATGCATAATTTTGAAGCTCAAAAACTTTAACTGATTCCAAATCTAACT
>OZ010571.1:31911353-32036353 GCA_963932145.1 Acanthosepion lycidas
TGAACAGAGCAGATAAGCAATGAGGATGTTTTAAAGAGAATAGCAAATATACAGAAACTAGTACTTACAATCAGAAAGAGTGGAAATTTCTGAGACAAATAACAACAAAAAAGGACTTCGAAAATTAAACACTCATTGGGCTCTGACAGAAAGCAAGAGAGCTAGAAGGAAATCATGAATAACTTTACAAATATGTAGGACAAAATGGCAGAAGAAGGAAAGACAAAGAATAATGGTGAAGGGTTAAAAGCATTGGGGACATGCTACTGATTTGTACTAAATGATTCATAAAAGTTTAGCAAACAGATTGATGGATTATCCAAAAGTAATCTTATATGTTAATATCTGATATATAATAGCTAAAAATATAATTAATACCATTGCTTTAAGTTCTGAAGAAGACTGAAAAAAGGTTTTCTGTGATGGTGTAATTTGTTCTGATAGAAGACATCATCTTGAAGGTAAAAATATGGCAAATCTAGTCATAAATTTGATAGGACTTCCATTGGATCTTTTAGATTCATTTCAAATATGGTTAAGAAACCATAACAGCTATGGATACAAGAGTCAAAATGCATCATACTTCTGATCAGAAATTTAATGAGAACAGAATTTCAATCTGGGAATAACTTAATAAATAATTTTTTCTATTAGAAAAATTCTTTCTGATATAATAAGCTGATTTGATTCCATTCTCAGATGGAAAAGAAAATAAGCAAAATAGATTTCTAATGATTACATGTCATTATCAAACTGGTTCCTGGAAATTTGGAATGCTATTATTGGTTAGAAATTACAAAGTATTAGTCAAGTAAGACATAAACCTATTGTTAAGATTTGTGAATAATTCAAGGTGTACTTTATGATGTAATTTTGATGCATCATATGGATGTGTGGGTGGTGTGATGGATAATGGCATGGAATGAGAAATCAAAGAGCTGAGTTTTTTGACATTGACTTAGAAGCAATTACCCCCGAGAAAGATATGAATCCACTCTTCTTGCCAATGTATGGGTTAAATAGTAGAACAGATTGGGCTCTTCAACTTTTGTTTGGTAGAGGGAAAACTCAGAATTCAAAATGGTATGTAGCCCTGGCAAAGCATGTGCCATATATAGCTAAGGAAAGACTTATGGTGTTCACAATGACTTTGTCATCACGATTATAGTCAGCTTGCTTTTTTTCCTTTTCTTTTTTTCTTTTTGATGCATCACACATAAACGGGAGGTTGCATTTACACACTTTTGACATATGTATCAAATTATATGCAGATATTGTATGAATCATTTTCAATGTGTTTTTTTTCAGTTTCCATCTCAGTAATTATATTTGTTGAGAAGCCTCACAAATATAAAAAAAATAAAAACAGATAATATTTAATAACATTATGGATTTATTGAGTAAAATATTACAGTATGATATGAACTTTGAACATAGTTGCAAATATTTTCTGTGACCTATTAGATCATAGAAATGTCTGTGACAAATTTCGAACTTAGTCACCTGCAAGAAAATGAACATGACGCTTTGTGTGCTTTACATGCTAGCAGACATTTGCATTGCAAAAAGAGCACATGCATGAGTTGAGTCTTTATAATATTATCACCTGATGAATATGCATGAATTCAGCAGGTATTTCTGGACTTCCTTGAAGTGGCAGTGAGGAATATTGTCCACAAACCATAAGTCAGTGATTATGTCCATCAGCAGCTGCAATCATTTGCTCAACCCCATGTGTTGATTTAATTCCCTTTCTTTCCTCTGTGCTGATCTCATTTTGAAGTTTCTCATTTTCTCTGCTACACTAGACTGGCCCACTCATAAAAATAGCCATGCTCAATAATTATCTTTCATGGCATTTCGCCAAGTAAAGCTGGTGGGGTCTACTTGGTGGTGTCCCTCTCCTCTCAAAGTAACATGTGGTAGAGTGTACTGTGTCACAGAGCACTAGCACAAAAGAAATATTCTTGACTTTGCATATTATAAAACGTTAGCCTTCAAAGGCAAAAAAGAAAAGTCTCACTGCCATGCTTCTTACTCATAGCTAGAAAAAGACTCGTGCATTTTCAAAGATCATCAGTATGAATTAAATGCAAACTCTCCCAGTATAAGTTTGAACTTGGGTTGTCAATTCTGTTCTCCCTTACGTCAACTACTAGACTATTTACACATCTCTTACAAATTCATATGTTAGATTTAAATGAAAGATAGAGGTTAACAAATAATTAATTCACCCTTCAGCTGAATTGCAAAAATAATATTACATAATTTTGGACTGATTTCAAATGAAACTGATTTAATGCTCGATTGAGTTGTCTGTATTTTAATGAGAGAGACATCCTTTTATAAACTCTGTGTTTAATTTGTATACCTTATATAATGAGAAGGAATATCAGAAATATACATGTACCAATTTGAAGACAAATATATTAGATTTATTATACAAGCCAATTTTTCCATAGAACTAGAAAAAAGGTAAAGTTGGTATTAATTTTTGGATGTACATGGTGTGATAGTTAAATTGTTGCCATTATATATTTTAAATTTTGTGCATGCACATTGTTTGTCTTTGATTTTGCTGTTTTCTCAGTATAGTAGGGTCAGCTGGGCACCTCTTGTATAGCTCTCTCATTTTGGGGAGGTCTTGTGCGACAATGTCAATTCACTTATAAATTTGCATTCTTCTTTCACAGATGGTGACCTCTGGTTGTTTTGAGCCCAGAAATAAAAGAACTTCAACACAGGGAATTTTAACAGTATTTACATTATTTGGACTATTGTCCTCATCTTTGTCACCATATTTATCACAACGTTTCGGCCATTGTATACTCCGGCCTTCTTCAGGCGGTTGGAATTTCAAACTGAACTCTTTATTTCGATCACTGGGGTAGACTTTTCTAGTTCTCCACTGCCCTAACCGGCTATTGAACTCGTACTCTTTGGATCTGTCACTAGATCTAACCAACGCCTTTATCCACTGTGCTGTGTGTCCTTTCAGAGGGAAAATTAGCAGGAGATAACTGATAACTGACATCCATCAAACATGGCATGTGGAACTAGAACAGTCTACCCCAGTGATCGAAATAAAGGGTTCAGTTCGAAATTCCAACCACCTGAAGAAGGCCGGAGTGTACAACGGCCGAAACGTTGTGATAAATATGGCGACAAAGATGAGGACAATAGTCCGAATAATGTAAATACTGTACATAATACCTCATCTCAGAAATATAGACAGACTCTGAGGGAATTTTAACCTAGCTAGTTTATTAACATTGATATATACATCTTCTATTTATCTAGTGGGGTCATTCTACCTTCACTGGGGAGCCGTTTCAGATACAAAAGAGACCACATCTACATTCTTTGACATGTCAGAAACAATTCCCCAAAACTCTTTCTCTATCGTTCTCATGCTCATTCAGCCAATCAAAATCAACATACTTGTTTTGTGTTTCATCTGACCAGAAAGGTCAACCACAGGAAATCCAAGCAGAGATAGTATTCCCACTAAAAATGATATTTTGCTAAACTATTATTTAACAAATCATCTGTGAAAAAAGAGCATGATGACACAATTTACTCTGCCAGAAATTTGGAAACGGCATGCTCTACTGCTTAGCATTCACACCAGAAGCTCCAATACAAACATTTCAGAGTGTTTGGGTGTCAATCTGAGGACAGTGCAGAGGACTCAGAAAGAGTTGGATGAGTTTAATGGTGAATACGAAAGTATGGCAGCTTGGAAAACTCCCTTTAATCATTCTTATAAGAACTCCCAAATTTATTGGTGAGGGACACAGCCTCAATACAGAGGCCTATATCAAGTGCCTTGAGGAGGTATTGCTGCCCAAGGTCAAGATGGTGGTTGTTGGAAGACCCTGTGTCTGTTAACAGGAACCTGCACCATGCCACACAAGCAGGAGAACCTTGTTATGGCTGTCAGATAATTTCTGCAAACACATCACCCTTTACATTTGGTCACCTAACTCCCCAAACTGCAACCCCACCTTGATTAATATGTGTGGGTCACTTGTTGTTGCTTTGATTGAAATATAGCAACAGTAATGCTTTCTCTGAAGTAGATGATGTTGGCAGAACAAGCAAAAATAAAAACAAAATTGAGTTTCATGGAGAAGAGTGAGAGTAAAAACAATGGAGAAATTTTGTAAAGAGAGAAAGAAAGAAAGAGTGTTGAAAATATTTATAAGTGGGGTGCTGAAAATTTCTAACCCAAACATGAACCGTTTCCCATACCCCACCTCTCCCCGAAATAATGTTGATACTTAATCATTTGGCCAGATTTTGAGAAAGTGCGTTAGGCCAAGAAATTTTCAGCATCCACTTGTTTCATTTTATAATGTCATGTCAGATAGTTGGTATTTCTAGGGCAGATAATTGGGAAAAGGAGCTTGGAAAATCTGACACTCACAGGACATATTGAAAGCAAGAGGATAGAGGAAAGCAGTGCATAATCTATCAAAGGAGTTTGTTTAAATAGAGGACAAAAAATTTACTTAAGCATTAAAAAAGACAGGAAATTGTGGAGAACCATGACCAACAAAATCCTGAAGGGACACTGCATGTAGAAGAAAAAGGAAAATTGACATTAAAGAAAGCAGGATTGATGTAAAAGTTTTAGATATAACAATCCATTTTTGTTATAACTACTTAATTTTAATTAAATAAAGTTTTATATGTCATTAAATGATCAGTAATTACTGAGAGACAAATGCAAAAAAAAATATTTCATCCTCATCAGTAATGTTACTTTCACTAAATAAATTTTATTGATTAGATTTTTATTCAAGATTAATCCAAACGTTTTTGCTTAGATCTTAGATAATATAGATAAATTATACAAATAAACTGAAACTTTTATACAAAGCATAACAAGTAACTTATGACCTTAAGATAATTTAATAAGGATTTTAATTGTTGAGAATAATCTTCATCAATTCAATTAAAAGTATTTCCATTCACCATCTGATTCTGAAGATTGTTCTTTTCCAAACTGTTTCTGTTATCGTTGTTTTCTTGTTGCTCAAGTCAGACCGAGAAGTTTACAGAAGCTAAACATGGAATAAGAAAACATTAACTAATGATAAAAGAAAACACAAATAACTAAAGAATGAGACAAATCTACAAATTATAAATGACTAAATACATGTAGCTTTTAATAATACATGGATGTACACACACACACACACATCTGTGTATATATATATATATATATATATATATATATATATATATATATATGTCTGTGTATAAATCTGTAAGGATATGTATTTTTATATAGACATATGTTTATGTACATGCATATATATTTATATATATATGTAGACACATCTTTGTCTGTACATATATACAAACATACACACTGGGTGCGATGGGTAAATTGTCGCCATTTCATGTTTAATTTCCTGCATATATTTTGTTTGTTTTTGATTTTGCTGACTTCACAATATAGTAGGGTCAGTTGGGCACCATTTCTGACAAAAAGAGCACCATAATGCAATTCACTCTGTCAGAAATTTGGAAATTGCATGCTGTATTGTATGGCATTTGTGCCAGAAGCTCCAGTATGAACATTTCAGATTGTTTGCGCATCAATCAGAGCAATTCATAACAAATGTTCAAAATGTCCTCCACCTACTTCTACTTGTGCATGTCCCCATCAGATCATTGATTAGCAGACTCTTTCAAATACTCCCATATGGTGTTGAATGGTTTCACAGGCCCCCATGACACATTGATGAATCTTATCTACATTATGTCTGCTGCATAAACCAATTGTTTTAGGTGGCCCCACAGATAAAAAGCTAAAGGACTGAGATCAGGGGAACATGCAAGCCATAGAACTGGTCCTCCCCTACCTATACCTCTGTCATGTTAGATGTCAGCCACTGCATCACAATGTGACTAAAATGTGCTGGAGCCCCATCATGTATAAACCATATGCATCTTTGTATTAGCAGGGGTACATCCTCTAGCAGGTCTGGAAGTATTTTCAAAATAAAGTCCCTGAAGACAGCTCCTGTAAAATGTACTGGGAGAACATAGGGATCTACCAGACAGTCACCTACAATTCCTGGCCATGCATTAATCATAAACTGATGCTGGTTTCTAGCCTGTATTGTGAATTCTGATCTGCCCACAAACATTGATTGTGTAATTTCTTTTTATTCTATCTCTTCCAAGTGTTGCTCCATCCATAAACAAGACTGAAGAGGCAAACAACAGATTGGCAGTTTGTGCAATAAACCATTAGCAAAAGTTCTCCTGTGGTGAGTGATCAGAGGGTGAAAGACCCTGTACACGTTGCAAATGATACAGATACAGGAGTTCTCTTGAAGTACTCTACATTCGGTAATATGAGATATACAACATGCTAGGGCCACTTGTGCTGATACCTTGATCATCTCTGATAGCCTGTAGAATGTGTTCTTCATGTTGAGGTGTTCAAGTGGATCTCAGTATTCCATGATGTAAAATTTGTGGTGCCACGGATCCTGTCTCAGAAATGCAATGATAAACAAAAGGAAAGGTTGGATGAGGTGGCTGCTTTTTGTCTGGAAATGCGATCTGACACAGCCATGCAGCCTCATACCCATTACCATTTATGTGGCTGTATGCAAAAATCATATCTGCCTGTTCATGATATGAATATCCTGCCATTGTTAAATGGAACTTTTCTCAGTTAACTCATTGCTACACGAGTTTAATGTTGAAGACAGACTACCCACCAATGCACATGAATGACAAATATAACCTAGTCTACAAAGCAACAGAACACCATCTACTGTAAACTTTCTTTAAACTTAATAACTCATAAATTGAAGGATTTGTGGACATATGTTAATATGGACTTTTGTCCTTGTTTTTGTGAGAAACCCACCCCCAACATTTGTAAAAGTATTTTTGATACACCCTGTATATGAACTCTTTTGTGCTTTATATCTGTGAATTGGTATGCAGAATGCTCTGAGAGTAATAACTAGTATTTATTTTTCAAAGAAACTACAACAGATGCTGAGAGCTCTGTAAAATCACTAGATAGGGAAAGATTATTTTTCCACTTCATTAGTACAGTCGGCTATGTATTTTTGCCAGCAATGAAACTTTTATGGATTGATTCATATGAGGAGCTGTGGAAAGGTTCTCAACCTAACTCCCTATAAACTGACCAAATGACTGAACATGAGATTTTGTGGAAAAAAGCTTTTTTGGTCAGGCAAATAAATTTTTCACCACATCCTTATATATATATATATATATATATATATATATATATATATATATTTATTGAGTGTGTGTGTGTGTGTGTGTGTGCAAATATGTCGAAAAATAGGAAAGAACACGTTAGGTTAATAATCTGAAGTTCTTTAGTATTTCTGTTTTTATTTTTAAAAAACAGTGCTCAATACATAAGTAGAGCCTAAATTATAATTATTTTTAAAAAATTTCCAAAAATTTAGCTTGAAGATGAAACAGAGCTTGATACTTTAATTCAATTTAATCTTTATAATTGAAGTTTTTAGCTCCTGTTTTTGAAACATGAGAATTCTTATGTGGCAATGGAATCATATTTTTAAAAAATAATTATTATATATATATATATATATATATATATATATATATAGTTAAAATAGATACAAAAGTATCAAAATTAAGTATAAGATTTTAGGCATCTTTCAGCTGACACATACAGATATATATACAGACATATATATATATATATATATATATATATATATATATATATATATATATATATATATGTTAATAAATAAATAAATAAATAAAATAAGAAACAAAAATAAAAACAAGAATATAATTTGACCTAAATAGATAAACAAACGACTTCCGGTGAAATAACCGCCATAATAGAATACCCACAATGCACCACTAACCCGTATATATATAAATAGCCAAGAAAAATAACAGCACACGTGGCTTGACGATTGCATATAGCATGAAACAGACTGTCGCCTCTAAGTGTTGACTTCTATGTTCACTTTTATATTTACACACGCTCTATCTCTGATATTGAGCACTTTATTCCATAAATATAGCACACCTTAAGACTATATTTCTTTATATATATATATAAAGAAACTGATTAATTGCACAACTCCAAGTTTCATGCTGAAGCAGTTGTCAAGTGTTGTCATTATTATTTTTTTATTTTTATTTATCTTGCACTATAGAGTATTTATATATATTCATATACAATCACTCACTCATATACCTACCTATATTTACCCATTTGGTTATATATATATATATATATATATATATATATATATATATATATATATATATATATATATATGGCAGTAATAAAGGTTGTATGTCACCAAAAATGGATTAATAAGCATATTTCTGGAATATGACATTTTAAGGCGAGTACTCTTTGTAATTTACTACTTGGTATGAAGAGATACAGCATTTACTAATAATAGATAAAGATCAGTCTTCCTATATGGCAGTGAATGCTGAACCATCTCCTCACAGATGAAGCAACAGAAATTCTGCAGAAGGATGCTGAGAATACTGTAGATCGAACATATGAGCAACAACAAAGTTTTAGAGAAAGTGTAAACAAAAAGGACACTGATACTCAACATCAGAAATTTCTAGGGCATATGATGAGAAAAGGGGGCTTGGAAAATTTGATACTCATAGGACAGATTGAAGGCAAGTGGGGAAGATGAAAACAACACATAACCTTCCCAGAAAGCTTGAGTAAATGCATGGTGAAACATGGTTTAGGAGAGATAGCAAAAAGACAAAATTTATTAAGAGCTACAAAAGACAAGAACTTCAGGAGAGCAATGATTGTCAATATCCTGAATGGATGCAGCATATTGTAGAAGATAAGTCTGTTGTATATCTACCCACAAAACCTAATAAATAGTGCAAATTGCTAAAATATACAGGAGTTATTAATAAGAATATTTCACCAAGAATAGACTCTTTTAGTTTCATGGAATAATATACAATGTAGATGTAATTCTATGAAACCCAAAATCCTGACAAGATAAATAAATATTTAATTTTATTTATTATTTGTGTGTGTGTGTGTATGTGAATTGTCATTTTATCCCACAAACTGATGGAACCTGGTCATACAACTGAATATTGGATTAGCTTTTAGGCTAGTCAAGGTCATAGAAAATGTACATCTCGATAATACTTTAAAAGATTTTTTTAAGAAAAATCTAATGTAGACAACTTTTATTGCAAACAAAAGTGAAACAGCTGAAAATAGAGCTCAAGAAATCACTATAAGAAAGGAGGATTTGAACTTGTTGAACCAACGAAAAATTTTTATTTAAATGTCAATTCTAACATGGATAGACACATTGAAGTCCACAGTTATTGATTACAATTGAAATTTGCATAATAAAAAGATTATAATCTGTGTTGACAATTTTGGATAAATATGTTTGGAAGGACAATGGTTTAGCTTATGATGCAATTAAGAATTAAATCAAAAATATCAAATATTTATATTAACAAGAGTTGCTTATAAAATGAACATTTATTTGTTTTGACAGACAGTTTGTGATGGTGATTTCATTCAACATACGCAAAGATTTTATACAACTTCACTAATAATGAAATAATTTGTAATGAAATTGTTGTGTCATTTAAATGGTAAAATAAGAATTAAATCTCCATTACTTAATATTTTATTCCCTTCAATATTTTATCTGATATTCTCAGGCAGCCTGTGGCTTGATCCCCATTGCCTGATCTGATATGGGAACTTTAGATTCTCCAATGGTGATTCATAAGCAAGTACCCATATCATCTTTGGGTGGTTGTTTATATATCCATCTTTCCAACATACTTCTATATTCAGTGGTTGAGAGTAAATCCAGATTAACTCTACACCTGCTTTCTTTTGATGGTCTGAAATAATACCTCATTATTATACATATGGGGCAGTTATACAAAATCAATTCTTATTTCTATCCTAAATTCATAAGACTATAATATCAAATTTTAATTAGAGGTTATACATTAAATGTATGTGAAGTAAATCTCGGATACATAATAAGGAAAAGGACTTAGAGAATCTGACACTCACAGGACATTTCAAAGCAAGACAAACAAGATCAACAATGAATAACTTATCTAATGGGCACGTGTAAATGTGTTGTAACCTAGAAAAGGTTACTGAATGAGGAATAACCAAAATGGGAATTGGAAATGAAATGATAATCTTTATGACATCAACAAAATACAATACTTGCGAGCAGCATGAAGTAGGTACACCATTGATAGTAGTGCACTACTTCAACAGCATATTACCCCCACTTACAATCGTCACCAATGTATTTATGAGGATTGGGATATACCCATTAGTGTTCATAGGTATCGTATATAACAAAATTTATGATAGAACAAGGACTGGCAAGGATAGTAAAGGAAAAAATATTCCTTTATGCTATAAAAGATAAGAAGTAAGGTAGAACCATTATTGTCCACACCCTGAAGGGACATTGCACATAAAAAATAAAATAGTATATCCTATAATGAAACAGAAATGCAACATGTAGTTGGTTTTGAATGTAGGTATATTCTTATTCATTTAACAGGGAACATAATAACTAAAGTTACTATTTTATGTGAGAAACACAAAAAAGGACTAAAGCATCTTGTTACTAACCTAAGATATCATGGTGTAACTATTTTAACTGTAACTTTCACTTGGGAATAAGAGGTGAAGTTACAAATACTACATAATCAGAATTAGTATGATAATATCTGTGTACTTTTATTTTTAAGTTTCTTCATAAGGTATAAAATATACTATGGTGAAAAAGGCATAATCATCTTTTTTGTATCAAACTTAAATTTATTTGTATAATTTATCAGCCATTGATACACTAACACTGAATGCGAATATAGAAAGACAAGATATGCATCTGTAACAAACAATGTATATAGAATAAGTCAAAATAATCTTTTTAATTAGATTCACTTAAAGCTACCAAATTATTCAAACAAGTTGAAAAACAGTTTGTTGAAGTAATTATTATTATTAACACTAGAAAATTATAAAGATGTTTCTATCAAATCTTGTTTAAACTGAAATTTTAAAGAGGTAAGAGTACTTCTGTGACAACTTTTTTTGTTCATAGAATTGGTTTTTGATTAGTAAGTTTAAATTCTTCCTTTATTCTTAGAAAGTTTTAAAAATAGAGTTAATCATTTTTTTTATTTGGTAGACTTACTTATAAAAAGCTGATTGGTCTTTTCATTATAAACTTATCTGTCAGTTTTTTAAACAAAGCTGTTAAAAACATTTAGTCAGAATTTTCTCGTTTGGAGTCTGATAAAATGAAAGCTGCAATTTCTTGAATTTGAGTAACAGACATTTTCCTCCTGATATGTGGCACTAATTTTAAAAGTATAAAAAAAGAAAATGTGAACCAATTATCATTTATTTTATGAATTAATTCAATATGGCTCATGGCTTTAGCAGAAACTTTAAAAAAATGCATCTTTCAAAACATTTACATTTGTCTGCATCCTCTGGAATCAGAAAATTAAAATTTTCTGGTTTCGGCCATGTAAATTTAGAAGCATTTGACGATGCTAATAGCAAAGGGACATTTTTGGAGAAATAATGTCAATCTTTTCTTGCAAATTTAGCACATTATTAAAGTTGAATATTTTATTTTTCACCCCAAATAAAGCTCTCATGCATATTTGTAAACAACTGTCTGCCGGGAAACAAATTTGATTAACATTGCAAGTGGTGAAAAAAAACAAAGTATGTTTAAGAATATTTTAAACAGATTTTTACAAAATACATTTTTATACTACTCAAGTCAGAAATTGAAGTTATATTACCTCTGATTCCCAAAATTTTTTGCAACACCATTTTGACCTTTGTTAGTTCAGTCACTTTTAAGGCATTAAAATTAATAATCATTATTCTTTCTATCTAGTCCTGGGTATGATGATAAACTACATCTGGTAGCAAGGCCTCTGATTGGGAGATTGGAGATTTTGAGTGCAAAGCCACCTCTGAATTTATGTTGTCCCCAGGTCCACCCCTGTTCGGGTCCCAGCTATATGCAAATAGTGAACCCCCAAACAAAACACTATGAAAGTGTAAAAACACCAGCAATACATTTATTTTTAAAAGTTACCAACAAATCATATTTATAGTAAAATTACCAACAATATGCACATACTAACAAATTGTAGTGACTTCATCCAAATCTGTCTAAAATTTTACCAAACAACCAAAATGGAAAACTCTTTCACAATATTAAGCCATATAATATCCAACAATTTCTTAAATCAAACTGTATTCTAAAATATAACTCCAACAAAAATACAACACAAACCATACATATCACTATCTCTAGTAATCATGTTCACACAAACATGTATATGCAAAAAAGCTGTGTATCATCTACCATGTATTCAATTGTGAAAGCAGAATAACATTTTTATTTCTTCCAGGCTACCAATAAAATTAAATTGTAGCATCAAATGACCCATAAAGATTTGATATACCATTAAACAGACAAATCAAATCAAATCTTTATGTCTAGAATCATATTGTTGAAGTATCACGTATATCTAAATAAATAAAAGATTAACCTCAGAACTTGTCATAGTTTTAAATATCATTGTCAAGTTCTTTATTTAATCATTCCGCCCCCAGCAAGGCAATAAAGCCTCTCATACGCAAGTAGTTACTGAGAGTGAAAGAGTATGAGAAAAATAAAACATTATTAAAAAGAGAGAACAATAAAAGAACAGGTTTGGTAAGAGATGTCAAAATGGCATTTTTCAGGTTCAGTAGAGTCCAGAATCATCTCATAGTTCTTGTGGATGACACATTATTTTCCAACTTCTCTCTCACAGGCAGGATGTGGCAAGTCTCTTGCTGCTCAGTTGCTACTTTCACAGAAAGTGCTCAGACAAATTATATTCCTGGGTCCTGCCAGACCTAACCTCAATGGCAAATACCCACCGTACCACTTACATTCCCACAACCACCCACATTCCCTCCCTATTCCATCAATTGCAAATAAGTTCTGCTTGAACGTTTTTTTCCCATAAACCACTCCTCTATGGAACTGACTCACAAGATGATGCTTCCCTGATCACTACAATCTTAACCTCTTCAAGTTTACGATTAACCATTATCTCCTCCTCCTATCCCTTACAAACTGCCTCTTAATGTAACACTCTACCTCAAGTAACCTCAGGACCTTGTATAGTGTAAAGCTTAATGTAAAAAAAAAATGGAATTAAGAAGACAAAAGATAACGATTGATATTGCATTTAAATTTTCAAAGATGAAAGCAAGCAGGGTGAGAGAAGAAATTGTTATTATAGAAGTTATGGTTATATCTCACCATTTCAGTTCTGAAATGATGGTGCCTCACCACTAGTCTAGTAATACACTTAAATTCATAAAGCCTAGATACTGAAGAGGAAAGCTCATTAGAAGAATTGCCATGAAAATATTTATAGAATAGGCACAGGGAAGCTGTATTATGATAGTGGGAAAGTGACTGAAGCCAAGAGACCAGGTCAGAACCAATAACTTTGCAAATTCTTTTATCAAAAATCTCTAAATAGAAAGCAGAAGCACCAAACCTGATGTGATAGCAATATTCAGTGCATGGATGGAAAGTAGATTTATATATGTGTAAGTATGATTTTAATGAGAAAAATTGTCTTGCATGACAGTGAACCTACTTGTCTCGCAATAGACTTAGCAGTTCCTTCAATATAATCTTTCCACTTCTTGTCGGTGAAAAATGTTAGCCCAAGAAGTGACAAGAAGTAGAAACAATAAGATAGAACATCTGAGAATCATCATTTAGTTTGCCTGACCGAGTTTATTTAAAGACTCACTGATGATTAAATATACATTACTTGTAAAATATATTTTCCAACAATTCTTGTGCAGTTCTGTGAGAGAGGAATTGCATGAAACTATTTTATCATTGATTTACATTTTTTAAATGTAATCTCTCTTGTTTGTGTCTATGGACATGAGCTGTGTAGTTATTGCTTGTTTATGGTATTCTCATACTTATAAAATATCTACAAAGTTAACTTTGATATTTAATTATGATAAAATTACAAAATGAATTTATTTTTGAAATAAAAAGTTATTACTGATTAATCAAGAAAAATACTTACTGATGATTCAATTGTCAGAGAAAAAAATTTCCTCTAGTTATATGCCTGTCATAAATATATTTCTTACCAAAAAAACTTTAAAATAAGCATAATGAAAGTTGTGCATCTTCGTAACCTGAATAAGAGAATTCATGTACCAAAACGTGATTGAAATTTAGTCGATTTTTATCAAGATGTAAAAGTAGCTGTTTTAATTTCATATTTTGTTCATTGTTTTATATGACACTAAAGTTAAAAATGAATTAATATCATTTGTTAATTTGCTGATCATTGTATACAAAGTGTAAATATTTTAAATTATTAAATTCAGGGAAAATATTTTAAATTATTATTTTCAGAGAAAAGTATATAAAATAGCTGAAAAGATGATTAGGTGAAATATTTTCATCAAATGTCATCACAATTTTAACAATTCTTGAAATTTTTATCAATATTTTATTGCTGTGATAATAACTTTTTTATTGATTTATTTTAAATAGAATATTCTTTGTTTAGTCAGAGATGACAACCAGTGCCTAAAAGAAAAACAACCATGCAAATTTTATGTCTAAAGGCAGTGAAAAATTTCTTTCTCTAATTTTATAAACTCAACTTCAGCTTATTTTCTAATTAATGATTTTTCATCCAATCAAAAGTAATCTCTGTCAACAATAAGGAAGCAGATGACAAAGATTAAAAGCAGCAAAATATTCTATTGATTCAGATAATCTTATTTGTATTTCTTTGCTTCTCCTTACCAGTTCAGTTTAATCTGTTAGGCTACATTTTTTATCATAATTTCAGTGAGATTAATGTAGCACCATTAATTTCAGTAGCAGCCCTTCAACATAGTAGCATTAGCAGCCCTAAATAAACCTTATATCAGCAGCAACTTGAATATAAAAAAACATGAAACCTAAAGTAACTCTCTCTTCTGGTTTTTCTTCTTTCTAATTGGTGACATGAACTTTCCACATTGAAGCTAAATTGGCTGTGAACACTTCAAACTAAAACACACCAACCCAGAAAGTCCCAATTGAATATATTCATGTACATTTCCTTATGCATGTAATTTATTTCTAATGAAAGAAACTCTTGTTTTAAACTTTACTTTTATTAATTTTGTTTTAATAAATATCATCTTGCACTGCAATTTAATTGGTCTGTTATTTCATGTATGTACTCTTTTTCACCACCATTATTCATGTATTATGAAATGTTCCTGCAAGAAACTTTACACATTTAATTATAGAAGTAGCCAATCACTAAACCAATTTCTGTCCAAATTCCAGCATTTTATATCATTTTTATCAGTTTTTTTTCAAATATTTTTTCATAATATTTGTTTGAACTTAATTCAGTCACACATTTGACAATACAAATATGTGCAGTTAAGTCTCAAAACTTGTGGATTTTTTGCAATAATAAACATCTCAGTGATATTATTTGTTTGTCACCATTTCAGTTTTTATGCACCATGGGCATTAAAGCATGTTTCATCAATCATGACAAAGCAAAATCTTTTCAAATGCTTCATGGCCATCAAACGTTAAAATCTACTAAATTTCTCATAAGAGACAATTAGGTTACAAACTCATTGTATACAATGAGTGACTTGACAAAAGGAAGATGCACTCAATGAGTGGAAACTCAGCTGGAAACTGAGAGGTACAAGCCCCCATTATATTAAGAGTAGTAAAATATTTAAAGCAAATGTGGCTCAAAATAGATTTAAAATGTCACAATTCCACATACTGTAACATTTAGGAATGTGCATTAAACCAATTATTTGCTTTTCTTTGAAGACAACCTAATTGTGTGTTTCAGTTGTGACAAATAGTAAATGATAGCAGATTTCTAGAAAGTGCTATTCATGGGAAAGTGTAAGTCAATGCTGGATTGACGTAACGTTTGGGGTAATGAATGGTGCCTGAATGAGTAATATAACCCTCTTCGCTTAAGGCATCAGCTGCATGGTGGAATGGTTATGTTTTGAGTAGGAATCACTAAAAATAAGTTTGTAAGTCTCTGAAAAGTGGAAAATGGTGTTAAAGTGATCTCTTTTGTCGACATTGTATTCCTAAAATCCAACCTTCAAACATGGCTTACGAAGAGAATGGCATTCAAATAAAAAGTCATTTTCATGGACAACAATGCTTCACCTCATACCATAAATGCATGTAATACATACTTATATAAATTTAGGTTTAAAAAAAGAGGCTTATGGTGTGGCCGTAATGCTACTTGAATCTAAACCCTATTATGAATCTTTGGAATATTGTTAAGAAGAACGTCTATTTTTGGGTAAGCTTTTGGTTTGATTTGTCATGTTTTGTGGTATATCAACCTCAATGGGTTATTTAATGCCGACAAATTTTTTATCGCTGGTAATATTTCGTTTTGTCAAATATCTATTTCTGGTAATAATTTTTTCCTTCAAAAATGTATTGCTGGTAATAATTTTTTTCAAAAAAGTATTGCTGGTAATATTTTTTTCCTCAGAAATGTATAACTAGTAATATTTTTATCCAAAAATTTACTACTGGTAATAGTTTCTTTTCTTCAAAAATTTATTGCTGATAATAATTTTTTTTACAAAGTATTTTTGGTATTAAAACCTATTTTTACACTTTCATAGTGTTTTTAACCCAGTTTCAGGGTTAACTATTTGCCCTTATCTGGGACCCTAACAGGTGCTACCACCTCAGGTCAGAGTAGACCTGGGAACACCAGCAATTAAGAGGTGGTTCCATGCTCCTCAAAATCTCCTGATCAGAGGCCTTGCTGCTGGACGTAGTTTATCATCTTACTCAGGACACAGATATAGTTTATCATCATACCCAGGATGCCTATTTTGGGTGACATGAATTTTGCTAAAAAATATTACTTGTTTACAGAGCCATTACTGCAGAAGAAAATTTCAAATTGACTTGTGTTGATAGTAGACAGCTTCAAGTCATTAGAGAGAATGGCAATTATGTCACTAAATTATATTACGTTTTTGCTTTGTTGTTGAACTCAGCTTGTCATGAGCAGTTTTGTTTATAATTTCTTTGAATATGTTATTATTGTGATAGCCATTGGCTTTAATCTTTTATCTTTACTGACCTTCACATTGATTTTTTGATGGCATGAAAAGTGACTCCGTCTAAAAATCATCGTTTTATATAAAAGCAAAAATTACCTTCTAAGTCATATTTGAGGATATTTGGGAATTTCTAACATATGCAAAACACTTATGTCTGACAAAGACATGACATTCCAACAATGGGTTTTATATTGTAATGTTTCTTATTTGTTTAAAATGATTCTACACATGCTGCATATCATGATGATTTCAGCTAATGTCTGTTATTAAAACTATTGAGTGAATACAGGTCATATTATTTTACATACATGGGTATCATCAGTTATTGTCCTTACTCTTTTATTGTGCCAAATGTATCAATTAACCTTTAAAATAGGTATATATACAGAGGCAAAAAAGTAGTGTGTGTAGGGCTTGGTACTCATGTGGATGTTAACTAGATTGTGGGTTTTGTCTCTTTTTTAGGTGAAGGTCCATGTTCAATATGTAAACAAAGAAGATAGAAGAAATGTACAAAGTAACTTTAGTTTCTGTTACAGACATTTATTTTTTATGTTGACTGTACGGAAACAAGGTTAACTGTCTCTTGAGCATGTCCATTTTCCTTTTTGTTTCAGAAATTATTTATGGGAAGTAAGGATAAGAATGGGTAAAGATGGTCAAGCTCAAGTCAGTTTCACACTGAGTTTAGAAGACATAACCTCTATTTCATTATTATTGCTGCTAAAACAAGTCCGGCAATGTCATTAAGTGGAAAGAGTTCAGTCATCAATGTACTGGGGAAACTACAATTCCCTAGTGGCAATGCTATTACTGCATGTTTCATATCTTGAAGCCAAGAGGAGAAAGAGAAAGATTCTGTTTTTTCCAGAAGTGGGGTCATAAAATCACACATGTGATCAGAAACCCTATCAAGTTTTTTTGTAACTTTCATTAAAGTCATAAACTTAATTAAATCCAAATAGAAATGAATATTCTTTGTCGTTGAAAATAATTGCAGCTCAAAATACATCAAATGTTACATACTGAAACATTTTATAATGTGCACTAAACTAATTATTTACCTTCTTTCATTATATGTGCGATTTGTGATAAACAGTACATGAAAGTCAATCAGTTACATGCCATGCGTGATACACGTTTAGGCAATCATGTATCTTTTGATACATGATTGACGAGGTAGATTCTTTCCAGCAATAGATTGCCATGTCTTCCTGCTGTAGACCAGTTGCCATCCAAGGCTATAGAACCTGGTTTGTCCTGCTATTTACCCATAGCTGGTGGTGGGTAGAAGAAGAGGAATCATATCTTTCCCAAGGGTATTAGTATATAAGTGAATGTAATAGATTCGACTGGAATTCAAACTCGACTCTCCAATTCATCAATCTAAGCTGCTATCCATTACTCTACTGTGCCTCAGATTTCTAGGAAGTGCTATTCATAGGTAAATATGAAAAATAGTGTCTGAATAAGTAGCATAACCCTGTTCAGTTAAGGCATCAGTATTGAGATGAAAGTTTTATGTTTTGAGCAGGAAGCCAAAGAAGACTCGGCAATATTTTCTATCTGGACTCAGCATCTCAGCTTCAGTCAATTTCTCTCTACCCTAATGAAGCTTCCTTTGGCACTTCTATAAATATTTTCATAGTAATTGTTATGATAAGCTTTCCTCATAGGTATTTTGACTCAACAAATTTAAATGCAGTACTAAACTTTCGGCTTGTTCCCATAATTCTATTGTTGAAATTTCTATTTGTAACCATAAATTCTATGCTAATTTTTTCTTTTCTCGCACTTCTTACTTGGGGATCTCTCTTTTTTGTAGGTGTCAGGTTTTATTTTTTTAAAAGTGTAGTGTAAACTTTGATTTATTAATAAATCTAAAACATATAGGCTACAGAAGCATATATTTAATTAGCACAGTATTCCATCTCTTCTTTTATATGCTATATCTCTTCAGGTCATAGGTGATCATGGCTTGCCACAATCTACTCTTCTTTGTAGCCCTTAGCAACATTTATCTCTTTGTCTCCTGCTCCCTGTTCTGCAATCCATTCACATAAGCTCATCAGGTAGGTGAACAGCAAGCTTCTCCTGCCTCTATTGCCCTTGATATATCCTGTGAATGTCCAATTCTCCAAGCCCACCTTCCTCATAATGTGTCCAAGAAATTCTAGATGTCTCTTTTGATTCTGAGTATAAGTATCCTTTTTGTTTCCATTTTCTTTAAGATGTCTTTGTTGCTTGAATCAATTCGTTATTTTAGTAAAATTTCATTCTAAAACACTATTCAAAGAATTATTAATTTTTTTTTTTTTATTTCTTGTGTGAACCAACTTTACAGGTCTTCTTCACTTATTTATTATATCAGAGCTACTATTTCCTTTCTGTTTGCCAGTTCTTTCTGTAAAAAAAATATAGAAAGATAGACTTTTCTATTTTCTTAGAGAGTTTTACACCTGGAAAATGGATCAGTGAAAATGTTATGATAGCAGCAAAAGCTACACAAAGAATTCTTGGAATGATAATGACTCTTTTCAAATTATATGTTTCACTATTCATACTAATTTTTGCTCTTTTGCTCATAATATTTCAGCTGTTCTTCCCACGACCTTCATCAAGTGTCCTTTTTTTTTGTACTCATTAATCTTTTAGGAATTTCAAACCAAACCCATTATTTACAGAGGTAAAATCTTCTCATTTTACTTTCTTTCCTTTAATGATATCGGATATCAGATAATACTCACTCATGTTATTCGTCTTTGTGTTGCATGTTCATTTTTCAACTAAACCAAGAATGTGAGCCAGATCCAGAGAACTAGATATTGCTTCAATCCACATAGCCATGTGTCTGTTGGATAATCTAGTTATGAAATTCTAGAACATTAAACCAAATTTCTACACACAATTAATGAAGTTGTATGAATATATACATTCAAATAGGGAAGCAGATAATAGTAATAATTTGTAATCTGAAAAAGATTTCTCATGATTATAGACATTATGTAATATATATGACTCATAGTATCTAATCTGAAAGGTAAAATGGAAAAAAATTGTACATATAAGACTTTTTATAAATATATCATCTATCCATTGAATATTAGTGCCACATCTGGTCACATGCTTCTGCTATATATTTAATGATTCTTGACAAAATTGAAAAAAGAATCTGCAATGTTATTGAGCCTTACCTGATATCTCAGCTTTAGTCACTTTCTGTTGTGGCCTTGTTAGAGCCAGAAATAAAGACAGAGAGGAATTGAGCTAAACAAATATATTAACAGAAACAGTAATACAAACATATACAAACGAGTGTTACAGCAAGAATGTTTTGTCTGACTGTCAGAACTGAATGCTGGAAACTTTCCTCTCCAAAAGGCAGTACCTGCTCCTATTTATAGCTGGGTGAGTCTATGTGGGTAAATTACCATAACACTTTCCTAGCATCATATTGTAGCTTCCCTGTGCTTTTCTATGAATATTTTTATAGTAATTGTTCCAATTAGCTATCCTCTTTGGTACATCAACTTGACAAATTTAAGCAAAGTGACTTAAGCCAAGCTGTCAGATTAGGACCAATAATATTGCTGATTTTTTGGATTTTATTAAGGAGTTCAAGGTAAATAGCAGGGGCACCGGACCATATGTAGCCACTATATAAAAATAAGATGAATCTCAGCAATAGAATATTTGTTTTTAATTTAAAAGCAGAAGTTAATTTAGAAAAAATTAATTTGACAGAAATGTGCCAGTTTTTCGTTCTCTAAAGCCTCAATCATATATAAACGAAAAATTGTCACTGAAAGCAAAGTCAAATGTTCTCTTGGTTATAATCATTCACAAATGAGACAAGAGTTCTGATTTTGTGATACTTCAGCTATGTATTAAATCTGCCGAACTAATCTAACATTGTTTGCATTTCTTTGTCTGCAAAGTATTGCACATTTTTTATGAGAAGAGCCGCAAACAAGCAGCAGTTTAATTAATGTTGCTTTAGGAAATTGAACCTTTGAATCAGAAACAGAATTTATTAAAAAAAAATCTTGTGTTTTTATCAAAGCTACTAATGACGCCTGTCAACAATACATGAAAGATTAAATTGTCTAAGACTTGTTTAAAATTAGGTGAAAATGAAAAAATTAAATAAAAGCTGTTCATGAGTAATAAATGAAAAAGTATTGTATTATTATTTCAAATGTTAGTTAAATATTTCATAGCATGGCAGAGCACTCCACTTGGATTAAACTGTGTCTTGTGTTCACTGTAGACCTTAAGTGGAACTCATAATTACCAAATATCCTGGAAAAATGCTTTGGTCCTTTATATTGCTCCAGGAAGTATATAACTTATTCAGTTATACATTACAAGAGGCAGAAATGGTTTATTGCTGCCATATCTGGGCTGGAACTACTCAATCATCACCTTCCAGCCTTGATAGAGTCCTTCTGCCACATTTCATCATTATAAGAGTCAGATTTGACCAAAAATGGCATATTGCTGTCATATCTGGGCTGAAGCTCCTCAATCCTTTACACTCTTGATAGAGTTCAAAATACACATTTTTATAAATGAAGAATTATTTTCTATTCTTCAGATGCAATGTTGAATACCTGTCACTGATCTGTTATTTTTTCTATGACAAACATTTGAATGAGCTCCTTTTTTTTTCTTGTTCTATCAGTTCAGACCTTTCCACCTTTAGATACATAATGTCACTTCTACAGACTCAAATCATCCTAATTTCCTCCATCTTCCAAATGAAAAAAAAAAGTTCTGTCCTGACATCTTTTTTCCAAGAAATTGCTACTTAGTGGAGAGAAGACACCAATGTTATTAATTTCCTGAAATCTTCAATCTTGATCTTTTCAAGGGAAGAATTTGTGTTTATCTTTCTTCTTTATACACATAATCTTTGCTTCCTACTACCTTCTCTTTCATTCATGTCATGAACCTAATTCCTCATTACCATTTTGACTGTAACCCTCTAACTTGAGTGGCTGTCAGGCCTTGTATTAGGTGAAAATTTAGTATACAAAAAATCTTCCTTGTAACATGTCATTAGAAATAATTGTTTTTTAGAATTTTGAAAGATAATTTTGGGCAAATGTTCAGTGCTTTGTAACAACTGCAAACACTTGGCAAAATGTTTGAATATTTTTATAAACATTCATATAAATAAAAGAATGCTTATTTCTTTGTTTTTTACTTTAAGAAATTGTGAACCAATTTGAGAGTAGCAAAAGAAAAGCTTTTAAACAGGTGTACCAAACCCTTTTTTATCCTATGATTAGTTAACATTCTAAACCATTTAACTTGAGAAATTACCGTTATATACATTGTTAATATAATGGTGTCCTGTTTTAGCTCATCAGTCTTTTCTTTTGCTTGTTTATTTGTTAAACTGGAAAAAGTGACTAGCTATTTCAAGAATAAATACAAAAACAAAACATTTAAGAAGTAGACATTTTTCTATTTTCTCCCTGTAAAACTTGATAGAATTCTTGCTTTGTTAGCATCTTAAAAAAGAACAAAATATTTTATTGCTGATGACCAGTAACTCTCTGTAAAATGGCAATTCTCACACTTTTCAGCTGCATTCCATAAGGAAATTAACTTTGCTGAAAAAAGAATTGGTTTGTTTTATTATGTATTTACAGAGACATTTTACTCCTATAAAAATATTGCAAAATGATTTGCTGAGCATAAACTACAATTGTTTTGTGTAAACTTTTCACAGAGATCAAGGAATGACAAAAATATTAGTAGTTTTGTATGATGGAAGCGCATTTTTATTTTAACACTTGCATCACTGCCAAAGAAATAGCAGAGTCTAAAAGAAAATATATTTTATCTACTGTGAGATAAATAAATAAATGTAAAAGTATGTTTGTATTCATTGTTTGGTAATAGAATAGAAGGATAACCAACTATGAAGATTTTAATTGGCCATGCTTAAATGTAATTGGCAGAAATGCTGAACAAACAGAATTGAAAAAGTTTGCAATTAACATTAGAAAAGAATAGGGCAAAAATAATACTAAGCAAAAAAATATATGCAAGACAAAAGTAGGCAAAGCAACAGTAATGAGGCAAAAAAAGGTTCATAAACTAAGGATGATGTTAAAAAAAAATGGATACAGACAAATGATCGCCATGTTTACACTTTGAGAATATGATGGATGAGACTGAGAAGAGGTTTATCTTACTGGCTAGGAAGAAATCCTAGCATGAATCTGTATTGCATGTCTATAAATATGGGAAGGGGAATTTTTTTTTGAAGTCATTACTGGATTAGAACTAACAAAGATAATCCATATTCGGTGTGAAAAACAATGCCAGTCTTGTCCTAAGCAACCTTTTTTTTATTACATTTAGGAAAATCAATAAAAGTATAATTTTTAATTGAAAATAGTTGATCAAATATTGTTAGGGATATTTGATTACTGTGTTTATAAGTTGGTGTTAATATTTGCTCACTCAAATTATTGCATCTCTTTCCCAATAGGTACTTTATAAAAAATAATTAGCTACTGAGATTTTAACCCATGTCATCAGACATTTACATAGTTTTTGTTTTTCAAAATTAATGATTTCATGAGGCCTTTGATAAGCATTACACATTAAATTAGTTTTTTTTTTTTTAAACAAAATAAGTTGTTTACAGGTTGAACAAAAACAGTATTATATAACAAAATTTTACTGAAATTAACAACTTGTATTATTAACCCATTCTTAGGACATTATACACATTTGACTAAAGTTCTTTATTAAATTTTTTTTAGTTTAATATTTTCATCAGATAATGATCTTGATTAAAACCTAAACAGTCCAATGTTTCTGAGTGTTTTGGGTTTTTATCAGCTATAACCAAAAAGTACTAAGGGGCTTAATAATCATGTATCTATAAAAATACATTGTGTTTTTTTTATGGTTTTCACATGCTATGTATTCATGCTTCAGTGGGTATGCTGCACCTATTTATACACTCCCATGAGTGATTCTAATTGGCTCCACAGGAACCTACATAATGTCTATTTTTGGCCACGGAAATAAGCACCACATACCAATTTTTAATTTCCACTAAACTCCATAAGAAATTTAATCACACTTATAGTAAGTTAATGCTAACTAATATTTAAAAAAATTAAAGAAAATGCTCAGTACTGTGTAGTGTTTAAATAAACATAAAAATGATATAATATAAATACCTTGTACTGATAAATCATTTACCTCCCCTTAAGGTGTAGGAGGTATAAAAAGCACCCTGTAAGATCTGTCAGTTGATGAGTAGTTAGAGTAAAATGTAATAAAGCTTTGGTATAAGTTTATTCACTTGATCAATTCTTAGTACATTCCTTAACTTCACAATTAAATGTGCAAGATATAAGTTATTCATAATTACAAAATCACCCTTCTTATATATATATATATATATATATATATATATATATATAAGTTATTCATAATTACAAAATCACCCTTCTTGCCACTGATTGTCACAATAGGTTATATCTATTGTAACAATCAGTGGCAAGAAGGCTGAAGCTTAAATTGCTCTGGTATTTACATTTTATAACTTTTATGTTTTCTCTTTCTCTCTCTATCCCTCTTTCTGTGTGTGTGTGTGTGTGTGTGTGTGTATGCAAATATATAGAAAAATAGAAAAGAACCGTTAGGATAATAATCCAAAGTTCTTAGTATTTTTGTTTTATTTTTAAAAAACAGTGCTCAATATTTAAGTAGAGCCCATATTATAATTATTTTTTTAAAAATATCATTCCATCGCTACATATGAGTTCTCATGTTTCAAAAACAGAAGCTAAAAACTTCAATTTCATTATAGAAATTAAATTAAATTAAAGTACCTTGTTCTGTTTTATCCTCTAGCAAATTTTTGAATAACAAATTTTGAAATTTATGGAGCTTTATAAGCATATATATATATATATATATATATATATATATATATATATATATATATATATATATATATATATATATTGTATGGTGTTAATTTCCAGGTTCAGTCAGATCAGATTAAGCCTCTACTCATGGGATTACATGTTTTATGAGGGCTTGTTGAAATTTTCAGGAGATCTGATATCTCTAAAAGATCTAGACTGTATAACAAAAGAACTGAAATATTCTTCTATGTGTCATGTTGTCCCTTCAGAACATTGCTGATCATGGCTCTCCAAAATTTTCTGTTCTTTGTAACAAAATTTGTCTTTTTGTCATCTCTCCCAAAACTTGCTCTCATCATCCATTTGCTCAAGCTTGCTAGGTAGGCAATGCATTGTTTTCTTCTGCCCTCTTTCCTTCAATCCCTCCTGTGTGAATTAAATTTTCCAAGACCTCTTTCCTCATGTAGTGTGCTAGAAATTTAAACTATCTCTTCTTAATGTTAAATATGTGTCCTTTTCATTTCTATTTTCTCTAAGACTTCATCATTGTTTACATGTGCACATCATGGTACTCTCAGCATTTGTTCACTCATTCACTGCCAAAGATTTTCAATATAAAAGTCTTACAAGTCCGTCCAACAGAAATAAATAATACCTAAGTTTAGTTGAATGTTGTCTCAAGTCAGAGTTAGAATGCTTTTATGCTTCAGCTGAACTGAAGAACAAGGAGAAAATAAAAAGTATGTGAATTGGAAGTTAGGTGACAGAGCCATCCATCTTTTTTCTCTAAATCACAATTTTAACACCTTATTTATTCAGCTAGACATTTCAAGATTTCCTCAGTGAGCTTTTAACAGCACTTGCTTTCCAACTCAAAAGTCTTCAAATGATTTACCAGATCTCTGTGGATTATTTGAATGAAATGTTCCTATATTGATTACCACAAAATCACAACACTTGCTTTTATACTCTAACCTTAAACATTGATTACCCTTAGACATTATTTTATAAGCATTTTCTCATGCACATATACTACCTTTTTGGTGGGTATCCTCATTCAGTGAATGAGCAACTATCATATATGTATGTATGTATATATGGGTGAGTGGTTATAACATTCACTTTCTGACCATGAGACCCATTTCAAATCTCACCATGGTTGATTTGTCAGAATGATTGCTTTTTTATGTGATTGGCTTGGGTAAACAATCCCAGAGTGCAACACCATTGAGAAATGCCTGAAAACCTGACTATGGGTTGATCCAAGCATTGTGAGGGAAATTGGCTAGACAGAATTGTTTGTTTTTTTGCTTGCATGAAGTTGCAAGTCATCATAACTAAGTGTTTGAGCTACTGGTCTTGTTGCTCATGACAGATGATGAGCTCTCTCCATTAAACTGTAACTAAGGTCCTCTCAGCATTGTTACAGTATAAACCACAGGTGGGCTCTGTGGGTGTTGAATAAATGTGCCTGAGCCTGCATCTGAAGCAGGAATTGACTAGCCACCCTAGATATGAACAGTCATCAGTTACTATTACTAAATATTGTATGATTGGTTATGATTTGGTATGACAGAGTAGCATGGATAGTATAACAACTACAAACTAATTTACTATCTTACTTTGCAGTAGATTGATATAGATTTCTTGAGACACTTATGAAATAGAAATAGGGAGATGGCAGGGTCATTAAAAGACTAACACAATGGAACAATAAGAACACCTGGTTGTGTAATGCTATTCTTTCTTAGATTCCCAGACAAGATGGGTATGTCTGATTGGGGAAAGCAAGATGAAGTTGATGGATCTAGCCACAAAGGAATTAGAGTCTTTGCTACTAAGTTTAGGCTTGGCTGGTTCCCCAACTGATCTGATAAAGTGAGAATGGCAGGAAATGTGGAGAAAGGTTATCTGCTGACCATATTAAAGACATTCTCTTCCTCAGGAACAGCTGGACTCCTATGAAAGGAAAGCTGAGACACTGTGGGATAAACACTAAAGATGAATGAACCTGGGGTCAGGATTGATCTACCAGAAGGAACAAAGTTAAATCTTTCTTCTTTCATTTTCTTTTTCCTTCTTCTCTCTCATGACATTATTTGTTTTCTTATCTCTAATTTTATTACTTTTCTTCTCTTCTTTTGCCAAACTATTTTCTTTCCCTTAGCGACCCACACACTTTCTCATTGTCCTTTTCTTTCTGTCATTTGGTATTTCTTTCTGTGTTCTCACTCGCTGAATAAAAGGTTTATTAAAACATATTTCTTTTTCTCTCTCACTTTCTCTTGGCTCTCTTCACTCTCTTTTTAATTTTACTTGTTTGGCATTTCTTCTTTTTCTTTCTTTAATTCTTTTCCTTTTTTTTCTCTCTTATAGTCTCTGTTTCCTCTTTCTTTCTTACAGTCTCTTTTCCCTTTTTCTCTCTTCTAGTCTCTTTTCCCTTTTAATTGTCTTTTTAGTTTTCCTCTTTTTCCATTTGGTATTCTTCTTTTTCTTTGTTTAATTCTCTTTTTTGTTATGCTCTATTTTATTTAAATTATTTTTTTATTATTTATTTTCTTTGATACAGTCATATACAAAAGAAAGCGACATTTTGTCTTTGGTTTTAGCCACTTTCCTAAGATCATCAAAGTACATTGCAAACATTAGGGAATACCATATTTTTACGTTATCTATGTAATCAGAGCCAAATCCCTGAAGACTCGTATTGATGACAAAATGATAGTAAAATGATTTTCTCTGTCATCTTTGGTACTTTAAAATAAACAAACATTGTAAAATGGTTCTTATTAAACAAATTCAAGGTAACTTGTCTCTATCATTAATAAGTTTTAGATTCATAAAAAAGAGATGCTTAAGTATACAAAGATTAGCACTTCTGATAAGGATCAGACTTTCTTTCCTTTTAATATGATAGATGTGTAAGTATAGCATAGTGGTTATAAACATAAAAATTGGGATCAGCATGTCAACTTCAAATTCTAGCTGCGATGGTTGCATTTCCTTTTATACAAATACCATTGAAATGTGTATTAATCCATTTCTGATTTCCCCATCTATGGGTTAAATAGCAAGGGAGACTATACTCTCTAGCCTTGATTGGAAACCGGTTTAGGAGAATGTCAACTCTGAATTCACATTTATTTTTGTGTGGAGCTGGTAAATTTTTCCTGTAAAAGCCAAGTTACTACAGAAACTACAGTAGCAATGGTGAGATTGGGTCCATACGGAGTGAATAGGACTCACTGCTTGTCTTTCATTTCTTTTAATATTACAGATGTTCGAGATATACTAAAAAAGAAAACAAATAGAGTTAGATTGTTTATGATGTACATAGATTTTTTGGGAGCCATATTCCTTTGTCACTCAGTGTAGTGGTGAGCTTTTTAATTCTTGTTTAAAAATATACAAGAGTCTACTGTAATACTTTGTAAATATCATTCTATTCTCAATATTATACAATACTTTGTAAATATTATTTTCAGTATTATGCAATGCCATTCTTAATACTACACAACAATTTGTAAATATTATTCTCACAATTAAGGAATGCTATTTAAATGTTATTCTCACTATTAAATCAGCTTAGCATGATGTAAAGATTTAACACAAATACCCTTGGAAAGTTATGAATCATTCTCTTTTTCTACCAGCTCGTGTTTAATAGCAGATCAGACTGAGCTGTCTATCATTACTTAGCAACCAGCTAGTGAGAATAACAGTTTTGAATTCAAAAGCAGTTGGTCATGGGACCAGAAACTCCACCCTGTAAAAACATGCACTTGCTATAAAAACCACAGTAGTTACATCTTGCATGGTGAGGCTGTATTCTACAGGAGTGCCTGCAGGGTTAACATCCATGATGTCTGAATACTCTGGGTATATATCTTATGAAGATGAAGCTAATTTTTTAAGGACTTGTCATGGGAAAAATTATTGCTAATGAACTGATTTTGTTAAAGTATATAATGAATAATAGGCCAACACAATTCTTCATATTACTTATTTTATTGCAGATTCACTTTCATTTCTGTCTCTCTCTCATCCTTTTTCTTATTTTGTATATTTTCTCATGTGTGGTGATTTTTTTCTTCTACACTTTGTGGTCATCTGGCTCTCTTCTTTATTGCTTTCCTAATACAAAAGTAGTAAAGTATTCATCTTCTATGATGTGTGACCATTTAATTCTTGGAATGACGACAACATGTCACTGCAGTAAAGTGTCAGGCAAATATTTGATCCCAAGCATGACTAGCCATGTACTAACTTGGCTTTTTTTGAGATGCAGACTAAAAGAGTCATTTATTATCCAGCAATTGAGGAAGTTGTATGTGTTCATGTTATATTGTTGGTTTAAAATGTGTTTGGATTTACCTTAACAGTTCCCTAATGATCAAACATTTTTGGAAGCCATCTTTATTTATACCAATATGACTTAGGATTTCTGTGTCCCATTTTCTATCTTCTGTTAAAACTCTTCCCAGATTTTTTCTTCTTTGATTAGTAGTTTGCATTGTAGGCTGTCTCTCTTGCTAATCACCATATATTCTTTTTTGTAATAGTAATTTCTTCCCACTTTACAACCTTGTCTCAGAGTTCCTACTGTTTTTTCTGTGTCTGTTTTCATTTAAATTTTCTTCAGATTCATAAGTCATTTATAAATCTGAAGGAAAGTTATATTTATTCTCATTTTCTTTTCTATTCCATATGATTATTTTTTTCTTAAATATGCTATATCAGATTTTCCCAATAAATTTTGACACTTTTACATTAACACCTTTTTCTCTTTATGATTATATTTTAATTGCAATCTTTCCAATCTTCTCAACGTTGTTACTCCAGATATATCTTAAATGTAATCATTTATGGCTGCATATTTTTTTAACCCTAATTATACATAAATTGCAATCTCCCCAGTCTTTTAAACATATTTAATATAAGTATTTCTTACATGTTATCATTTATAAGTTAGTGTTTACAAAAAAAAATATATCAAACAGAATCTGATGCTAATTTTACTTTTATAAATGTTTTATGTACTTTGTGTTTCATTTTTGTATTCTTTAAATTCAGTTTTATTTTCCAGTTAACATCAGATAACATGTCTGAGATACTAATAAAAAATCAATAAGATTTTATTGATTGTGGTTGGAAAACTAAAAATGCTAAGTGTTTGAACCTTTTTCAGTCAAAAACATTTAAGACTGGCATAAACCTACAAAACTCTGTTCTAGCAATAAACATGTGAAGATATTAGCTTCTCAACAGTGTCCTGATGAATTGATTGAAAATCCTGCAAAATATTATTGATGGTACACAGCAAAGAATTGAAAAAATGTTAAAAGCATATGGATGATTATATTTCAACTGGTTTAATAATTGTGTGAGAGAAATAAAGCTAAAGCTAATTAGTAGACATTTTCTTATCTTCATTCGCTTACTATTATATAATCAAAGGACCAACTGCATATATTGTTCATAACTGTTGAATCATAAGCAATTATGATTTTTTGGAAACCAATTGCAATGATAAATATATTATCTTAACTACTAATCACATATGCTACTTAAGAATAAATCTCGAGCATACTAACATACCTTAGTTTTTCCATAGTAGTAGCAGTGTAAACAGTGGATTAAAATAAGGTTATTGTTCTCCTCCATGGTAGTGTATGAGCACATAGAGAAAGAATTACACAGGAAAGAATTTTGGAACTATTTGGTCCATTTTATCTAATCTGCTATATTCTGTTGACCTTGCACCAACCTGTTATTAACTTTTCAGTTGTTGCAAAACAACTTGAGAGAGAAAATTTCTCTAATCAAAACTAGATTGAAGAGTTTGTCAAAAGCTTTTTCTCATTAAAATCTGCAGAATTTTACTCAAAATTTAATGAATAGCTACCTGATATATGTCAACAAATCATTACAAATAACAAATATATAATTGAATAAAATGTAATTTCAGGTTATTTTTGAAGAATAAAGTTGTTAAACAAAAGTGTAAATTGTTTATGACTCAGCCTAATATTTTTCAATAAGATGTAGCTGTAATTAAGATTTTTGTCGTCTATAATAAATGGTTTTTGATGTACTGTTTACAAATTTTTATGGACATGACTAGATAAGATATCTTCTGTAATTAAGGAATGAGTCATTATCGCTTGCAGAGTTTTTCAGACTATTGATCTCTTTTCATTTTTATTCTTGTTATCAAAAACTTTTGGTTGATAAATTATCAACCCCCATTTTCTTGTTTTCCTTATCCTATCAAAAAGAGGCTAATTTCTTTCTCTATGAAATGTTATAATATGAACAAACGCAAAAGAAAGTTCAGCTGTCTGGAAGAAGATAATGCATTGTAGATTCAAGTATTAATTCATGAATTTGTTAGCATAGTAATTGTGAGTTCAATCACAGAATCCCTTGTCTGGGCAGTACAGATTTTTGAGCAGTGGAAACAAAGCATATAATAATTAAACACAACTAAAAAAAAAAAAAGGAACGAGTTGAGATATACATAGATATAGGTGTTTTAATTGTTTGAATTAGGTGTTTTAGTTCAGTATTCATTGTAGTTAGATTGACTGACTCCTGAAGAAGGGCAAGGGGCTCAATAGCCAAAATGTTGTGATAATAATAACAATGATGAGGACATGAGTCCAAATGTAAATAATAACTTGTCATCCAAGAAAAAAAATCTCCTGAAATAATAACATTAACAATCTTATATTCCCTCTTATTTATACATGTTTTAACATTTTTCTCCTTCAGAACAAAGAGGACACAGCTCTCCCTGACCTATTTTCCTTTAATATTCATAAACTGCTATGACTTTTTAAAAGATATTATAGTGATTTCCTGTTCCTTTCTCCATAGTTTTAAATTCAGAGTAGTCATTTTCTAAGACTGACTGCTGTCTAATATTAGAGAGCTGTCTACCATGCAATTTAATCCATAGATGGGAGCATGGGAAAAAAAGAGATAGATTCCTGTCTTTTCCATGGGTAATAGTGTGAAAGTGAAAGCATGGAAATTGAACTCAATGAGTTCAAAGTTCAAAGTTTAAATTCTACTTTACTGGCTAGAATTAACCGTTATGATGCCCACATATCTTCATTTATATAAATATACTTTTCATCTTTCATATATGACATGGCTACAGACACCAAAAAAAAAAAAAGTATCTAAAAAAAATACTTATTTAAGGATTTAAAGTCTACACAGACATTCTGGTTTCATACAATACATTTATAGAATATCTTTTCATCGTGAGATTGAAAAAGCTGAGTTTGGTTCAAGAAAAGCTTGTTGGAATTGTACAGACATTCCTTGATTTGGTAGAAAACCAACCACTTTAGGCAGCAATATTCTTTTGAAATCACCATGCTGCCCACTCTGTTTACCAATCATTGTCTCTGTATATACAGCTGCAATGCTATAGCAGCAACTACTAAAAGCTTGCCAGTCGAGAAAACCAGTGGCAGCTTTGGTGCTTGTCTTGTTACAGTAAGGTCATTATAACAAGCAATTTAACAGTAGACAGGAAGGAAGGTATTTTTCGCTGTTAGATGAGCAGTATACATGAGTTACATTCAGAATAAAAGGCAAAGTCAAAATAAAATCTACATCAAATGAATACAGAATTAAAAGCATCAAACTGTCTTTCTTGAATTATTGCAATAGATTATTTTAAAATTGTCAAACAAAAATGATTTCATTGCCAAGTTTTAATGAGTTTAATTTAAATATTAACAAATATAGATCACAAAGTCTGAATGATAATGATGAAAGAAGCATTTATTTTTCAAAAGAAATATTTGTTTTTCAATATAATCTGCATCTGTCATTGCACTTAATTCAGTCGTGAATATTAATCAGAGATTTAACATTAAACAATGTATATTTTTTATATAAATTCAGGTAATAACAAAATATGTGGCTACGAATTTATTGATCTACTCTCTACAATTATTGATGAAGTTTTTATAGATTATGGAATGTATTTTAAATATGTTTAAACAAACATTATCCAAAGTTAAAAAATGTGATATATATATATATATATATATATATATATATATATATATATATATATATATATATTACATGAATCATTCATACAAAAAACAGATATAGAAGTTAATGATTTAAATGGCGAGAATACATCTTTGCAAAAAAACTTAATGAAGTACATTAACCCCAAACCTGTATATGAATTGTAAGAATTTTTTTACAATTAAAAATAACACAATTCTAAAAACATTTTTTTGGATTACATCTATATTTTTGTTGTCCTGTTATTACCAAGAAGTAAAAAACAAAAACAAATCTATTTCCATACCTGAAGATGTCTATAGGAACAGACGAAAGCTTGTATAAAATTAAAAATACCATATGCAACTGGAATTTATAAACAGGGATCATAACATTCATATACAGGTTCGAGGTTAATGTACTTTATTAAAATTGTTTGCGAAGATGTATTCTCGCCGTTTAAATCATTAACTTCTATATCTGTTTTTTGTATGAATGATTCATGGGATGTAAATTGAACTGAACCACACACACTCATACATACATATATATATATATATATATATATATATATATATATATATATATATATATATATATACATCCAAATGTAATGAGAACAAAAAGAGTATAAATTCAAAATGTTCACAGCATTAATTCAAAAGAGGGTTCAATACCAAGAGTAAAAAAATAATTATTTATTATAAATTTCCAATTGTAATAATTTATAATATATATATATATATATATTAGAAAATACAAGTATAATAGACTCATCCAAGTATAAAAAGATTAAAAATAATCAAAGTCTGAATAATAAAAAAAAAAGAAAAGCCAACACTCAATAACATTAAACATGAATTTGGCTACAATGTGCTAATCATGTTTAGAAAATAAAACATTCCTATAATTTCAGAAACATACATAAAAGAAACACGCATTCAGTTAAAATAAAAATCACATTGATAATAGCTAAAAGAATAACTGAAAGCACTCATCAGATCTGCAGAACTTTTGGACCAGTTTTTACACACTTTGTGTTCTGAAAATAACACGTGTATGAACACGAGAAAAATGAAATATAAAGCGTAATCACAGTACCTTGTTAGTCATATTTAATGAAACTTCTATTAAAGTGTAATTGCTGCCCAAATACACAATAAATATATAAGAAATTATTTTTTCTTCATCTATTTTCTCATATATGTTAGTATCATTGTGTATTAATCTCTATTTTTCATTGTATATGGCCTTGTTCCTAATAACAATTCCACTTTCGTTGTTTGAGGAGATAATAGAAATTTCCTTATTTTTGACAAGACATGTATCTGGTTATAATTTTGATTGAGAAAAGGTTACTTTAATTAAGAGAAAGCAATTTACTAAGGTGTAAATGTATAGAATGTGCACTAATTGCTAAATCATCCATGGTAAATTTTCATCCAGTTTCTGATAAACATTTCACCTTTCTTGGCATATCCTATGTTATCACAAAAAATACAGAAATGATTAAAACAAAAACAAAAAGGAAATTGAATGAGATTGATTAGCCTATGTGTCCATACATTCTTGATGAAGAAAAAAACTAAAACCCCCAAAATTTAAATATATATATATATATAATTAATTAAAGAGTATCAAATGCTTAAAATCCCATAGGTAATAATATTTGTTCCATAAGAGCTCTAACAAAACAGCAGCTCTCAATCTTCAAGACCTTCTAACAAATCACAAATGAAATGATAAAAATATCTTTTGTTTTTAACCCAAAATATTTTTCCATTTCATTTGTTATTTGTTTGTAGGTCTTGAAAATTGAAATTAATAATAATTTTGCTCTATATTTTGACATAGAGCTCTCCCTGGATCTATATCCTCCTGGAAATTCCATATAGATTATCATATTGCATCATTATATACATATATAAGAGAGGGGAAAAAAAACAGAATATTGTTTGTGAAAATATGGCCTTCTATTGCTCAAACCCTAATTTTAGTTATAAGTGTATGGGTGAGCCAAAAGTAGGCTTACACTTAATAGGTATGCACTTTACATTAAAAAAAAATCATATTTGTTTATAACTGTTTATGTACATTTGTTTATCACTTTACTTAATTTTTTTCAGCACAGTTTAATCTCTTAAGTGCTTAAAATGTCCTCCTTCAACATTGCAATATTCCTCAAACTCCTCCAGAACAATATGGCACACAACACAACATATATCCTGATCTGCATCAATTTCGATAAATACTTCATAGATGTACTCTTTTAATTCATCTACTGTGTGCTGATTTCTCTCATAAACATTAGTCTTTATTACACCCCACAAAAAAGAAATCCATTGGTGTTAGGTGAGTTGGCTATTCAATTCTTCCCCTTCTTCCAAACCAATGCTGTGGAAAGGTTTGTTTAAGGGAGTCCCTTACTGCCAAAGCATAATGGGGAGGTGCTCCATCTTGCTAAAAGAACAATTCAGTGAAGTTAATTATGATTGGATAAATTAGATCTAAAATGTGAAACAGTGAGATAACTGTAAGCCTACTTTTGGCCCACCCTGTATAGTGCTGTGTTAACTTCATAAGCATTGAATCTCGTTGCATTATCATTAAGATTCTATTTTATACGTCTAGTTACATTCAGAATATTTAAAGTAAAAAGGATTAAAGCAAAATTTTGTTACAAAAAAATTTAAATGAAAATTTACATTGTCAAGGCTTGAAAATGATCTACAATATTATTCTTTAAAACAGTGCAAAAGCAAGTTTCAGCTTCTCTTGATTTCTTGTATTATGATTATTTACATTTTTCGGACTGTTATCTTCATCTTCATCACCATATGCACAACATTTCGGCCATTCAGGTGATTGGAATTTTGAACTGAACCCTTTATTTCATCCACCAGGGTAGATTGTTCTAGTTCCACATGCCATGCCTCTTCTGAATGTCTCAGTTATTTCCCTTTAACTCCAAGTATTTTGGTTCACCAATGCTGTAGCATGGTATTGAACTTACGACTTTTTGGGTATAGTCACAGAATATAACACCTTTATCAACTGAGCTGTGTATCCTTGAGAACATCTGTGTATGAATTTCTGGGTCTTATAGACCTAATGTCTGAGCAACCGTTTTTACCTGTGCTCATATTGCAATTTTTGTATTATTATTATTGTATAATTTTTTACCAGAGTTTATATTTTAATTTTGAGTTATTCCTTTTTTTCTCTAGCATTCCTTATTACTGGTTCCTATATTATATTCATTTCTATGCTTGGTCAGCTCAGGAGATTTTTGTAACCTAGCATATGTGCTGATTCCTTAAGTTTTTGTATTTTCCAGTGATATCCTCTGTCTATAATGGAGAACATCACTGGAAAATACAAAACCTCTTCCCATAGAGAGTGTTGGTCACCCTTTTTCTTCTATATGTGGTCAGCTATGCCGGATTTTTCTATTTCCCCTCATGTTACCACTTTACAATGTTCTTACAGTCCTACCTTAAGGGGGCAGCCTGTTTCTCCTTTATATTTCTTACCACAGCTGTACAGGATAGTGTATACACAGTCCTTAGAAATGAATGGAACTAGAACACTCTACCCCAGTGGACAAAATAAAGAGTTCAATTCCTAATTCCAATCACCGAAAGAATGTTGTAAATATGACAATGAAGATGAGGATAACAGTTTGAATATCTTAAATAATTTAAATAAAAAAATATTAATAACGTATTTTGCAGGTGTAGCATTTTATTATTCAAACAAAGGGTAACATGTAATTTTATCCCTAAGGACACATGTCCCAGTGAATAAAAGTATTGGTTGAAGTAATCCAATGACATGACCCAAGAGAGTTGTGAGTTCAATACCTGGTGACAGCAGAGGTGAACAAAAACTTGGAGAGTTGAATTGCTAAAGGAAATTAAATGAAACTGAGATATCCAGAAAAAGCATGGCACGTGGAAGTAGAACAATCTACCCCAGTGAACTAAATAATGGATTTGGTTTGAAATTCCAATGTATATCACCTGAAGAAGGCCAAAGTATATAACAGCTGAAATGTCACAAATACAACATAAAGTAATAAGCAATATGAGGAAATGATCTTTGCATAAAAAGAAGAACAAGCTAAATATGACAATAACATTTATACAGTTGATGCATGTATATTTACATATTAGAATTTAATTGTCTTTATTGTGTCCTTGAAGAGACCAAAAATTTTAGTGTTCAAAATGATTTGCCATGAGTGAGTCTGCAAAGTTTGAAGTGATTTCTTTCAAGTGAGTCTGTAAAGTTCAAAATGATATGTATACCAATGTGTGTGTAGTGGGATATGAGACTTACTTTTCATTGTGTCACTGTATGTATAAAAATCATTACTGACATACATGTTGTGGTGGTAACATGTTTGGTTCACTGATTGTCTTTCACCGAGTGTCCTTCTCTCACTGTTCCATTTCAGATCTGCTCCCTGATTTTGGCTGACAAACCACTTTTATGGCGATTCAGTGACCAGCTCATGAATCCTATCTAAGTTTTAGGCAGGAATGTACTCAGTAACCCAAGCCCAGAGCTATTTCCAGGTCATTTAGAGTTCAACCACACAGATGTAATAGAGATCACATCTTGTGACTTATCAAATACAGTCAGGTTCCAGAAACCACTTATTTAATTTGGGAACAGTCTTTGTACAAAATTGTAAATAAGTTTTTCTTATCTGCTGAATTTACTAAGATTTATTTGTATGTATCTCTTACTTGTTTGTGCTTCATTTATTGGCCATAAAATATAGGATTTTATAATCTATAAAGCCCCCAGCAGATTGAAAATATTTTTCAGTATCAAAAAAATTTTAAAGTGAGTAAGCCAATTTTCTTTTCTTGAAAAATCTACTACACACAGGACATATTAAAGGCAATAAAAAAAACAGAAAGCAGGGGATAAGCTACACAATGATTTTGTGTGAATTTAAAGGCAAAGGGGAAATAGAGACAGAGTAAAGAGTCAAATGTTGCTTAGAGATTCAATGACAGGAAGTCGATGAGAGCTATGATCTCCTTTGACCTGAACTGATCCTAATCATAAGAAGTAGCAGAAATAGAATTTTCTGCTTTTTAAATTTGTATCATAAATTATTTTTAGTTTCTTGATAGAGTTATAGAAGATGTAATTTGATGCCGTCCTTGACAAACTGTGTATATTAGAGCCAACCAAATGCCAAACTGCATTTAGAAAATCTTAAGATAGGGATTAAATAGGACTTTCTAAAGCAGAAACTATGATCTGGAGCTGGAATGAAAACAGTGATGGCACAGATGTATAGCAGGAACACCAGACCAAATATGATAGTAGTATTCAATGCACAGATGAATGGTAGATTTGAAAATGTGCAAGATTGGTTAGGATGAGAAAAATTTTCTGGTACAGCAGAGTGACCCAACTTTCCTAGCAGTAGATGTAGCTATAGATTTAGTGTAGTCACTCCACTTCAAGTCAGTTGAAAACATAAGGCCAAGAAGCTGCTGTGTCTTGTTCTCCAGGAGTATAGCATCATTTATAACAAAATTAGTGCAAGAGATAAATAAATTAAAGAATAGACTTTGCTAGGAGCTGTTTTGTCCAACACCACAAGATCCTGTAAAACCAAAAAACGAAATCAAGTTGTGTACTTAAATAGCCTTGTCAGATCAAGACTATCATGTGAATTGCATACATGGCATCCAACTCATTCAGAAATATCCAAACTATGAGGTACATATAGCTATTTTCTCAGATCAATGATTAAAAATGGCTTCAAGCAAATAACCTTTTTTGTCTTCGTCAGTTCTTAGAGACTGTCACTGTAAAATTACAAAATATTGTCCACAAAATAACAAAAACCAAGTCACTTGAAGGCTGATGAATGGGTCAGCCAAAACATTGTTTTAATAACAACAAACTTCTACAGTAAATTTTTAAACAGCAAGGTAGACTAGGCTCTCTAGCCATGGTTGGCAAACAGTCTTGGAGAAGGACAGCACTGAATTCAAAATCATAATGACTAAATCAGAGGTTGCCCTTTGGCAAATACTATCCCTGCCAAGGTTACAGTGTCCAAAATCTAACAGATCAGATTTGGCACTGAACTGCAATGGTGTCATGCAAAATATTTTTCATATTGGACAGTGGATGAAACCTAATTATCCAAAGTCAGATGGAGACTGCAGAGTATCTCCTTATATATGTGCAACCAAAACACCAAAGATAACACACACATGCAACACCAGGAAGAATTGTGCAGATGTTATAGCTTTTTTAAAGTTTAGTTAAATATTGTTTGAAAATAATTTTAAGATCAGTTTTTGGTATTTCTTAAAAATATCTAAAATTTAAATTATTTAATATTATTTTCAGCCAAACTTTGGAAATTTCAAATATTTTTTCTATCATTATGAGAGAAAAGTTTGTTTGATTTTTTTTTTTTTTTTTTTTTTTTTTTTAATACAGGTTGAAAATTTTGCTTTGAGTAAAACCAAATTCATTAAGATGATATTCTATAATGAGATGTTTGTATTTCAGACTTTGTATAAAAAAGAAATTTTTCAAACATGGTTTTTATCTGGCAATGTATTTTTTCTTTTCATTCATCTCACCCCGAATAAGGTGATAAAGCCACTTAGGTGCAAGGGATTAATTAGCATGAAGGAAAGTGAGAGAAAGAACATGATGGTTAATTCTGCATTTACATTTTTGAAGATTGTAATTGACAGAAAAGCAAGAACCTGCAAGCGAGTTCCCAAGCAAGAAATTTGAGAGAAGAGACCATTTTCATAGTACATATGGTTACATCTAGCAATTTCAATAACAGAATCAGTATATATGATCAGAGTTAGTAATTTTGTTTTACCAAGAGTTTTCAATACGAAAATTTAACAGTACAACAAAAAATGAGAATAAAAGAAAAATTGAAAGATCACAGTAGAACTGAAATCTATAAACATTCAAATCTTTCCTCCTTTGTTGCTTCAGAATGATCAGGTCTTTTGTAATTTGTTCAAAGAACAACAAATCCTGACTGACTTTTTCTTTGTTTCATGTTGTGAGTGCCAACTCTGACTCCTTCATTTTACCAATGTCAGAGAAAAGACAAGACAAAATACACTCTCACCTTCCTTATGCCACTTCTGTTTAACTGTGAAATATGCTGTTTCCAGAATTCCAAGCCACACCCGAAAGTATTAACCAATCAATGAGAGTGTGGTTTTTACGAAAAACAACCTGCAGTATGTTTAAAACTCTGAACCACCATAAAGCCAATGGTTGTAAATCAAGAAAATTAGAATTGGCTTGAGAAGAAAGGGATTTTTTTTTTTTGATTTTTCTTTCTTTTCTGATTTACAAAGTTCTCTCTGATTTCTATTTTTTGTACTGCCTGACCATTATGCTCCTTTCTTACTTTCTGCAAATACCAGTCAACACATATATAAAATCAAATGTTTGCACCTTAGCATTAAATCCTGTACATACTCTAATATATATATATACTATATAAAAAGACACAACAACCCACTCATGTTGACATGAAAGAGCTGTTTATGAAAACATCTATCTATATAGGCATTAAAACATAGTTGTTTAACATTCATATAACTTCAAACTTAAATTTTCAAGGTATGTGCACATAATATTTTTTTATGTGTATAAGCTGTGATGTTTGTATTTGCATATATATTTAAAATCATCAAAGAGATTCTAACAAATGCACTTTTGATATTTTTATTCTATTTTTTATTTTACTTTATTTTTTAAATAATTTTACCATCAAGTTATTTTCAAACACAGGTGATTAGCTGAGAATATAACAATATTTGTTTATTCTTTTTTTATTAAGTAGATAGTTGTTTATATTTTAACAGTTGAGATTGTTCCAAAGGGCTCAAGGGGAAAATAACACTAATGGGAGATGACCAGAACTGATACAGTTTTTTTGGTGCTTCTCAATGAAACCATTTGCATGACTACATACATACATATATTTCCAACCCTCGAAGCTGAACAATTTTCAATTCAATATAGGTTGAGTTTTCTTGCATAGTAAAGTGTTTTCATCACCCCAAACACCTTAAGCTTCAGGTCTAGACATACAATTTACAAGCCTCTAACAGGGCCAGTTTTTCAATTTTTATTGTAGTCTACAGAATGATGAAGCAATGAGGAAGCCTTAAAGAAAATGGTAATGAAAAGAACACTTACACTAATGTTAAATATAATGTAGTTGAAATAAAATTCATAAATGAATTTTTTATGCTTGGGTAAAGAATGTTAAATAATAGTCTAGCAGACTATTATTTTTTTTTTTTTAATGAATTCTATTTCCTTTGACTTCCTCCTTTTGACCTTTGAGGTCAGATACAGGAAAACAAAGGAAGTTGTTTTGATTGGCTGAGCCGAACATAGGAATGTTAGAGAGATAGAAAGTGATTTCAGTGAGTTAGATTTGCATGTTGAACAATATGGACATGTTAAGATTGTGTCTCAAGGCTTGCTCCCCAGTGGAGTGGGATTGTGACCCCACTGGCTAGTTAAAAATGTACACATTTACATGTTTAATAAAGTAGTAAGTCAAAATCCCTTTTGTTGAAGTTCTCATTTTACCTCCGAACAAACCAACTAGTGATCACCCAGCCAGAATATATGAGTGAATCAAGACCATCACCCCAAGACTACCCCCAGTGTAAAGGGACTGTACAACACTCAGAATTGTAAAGAGACAGCTGACATTTGCAAAACTTTACCCGCATTGGGTGTGACAAGGGCAAAACAGATAAGATAAGGCAGATGGACAATTACTTTACAAGCTAGTGTGAATGGACTGCATGAGGTTTGGCAAAGAAAGAAATACTGCTAAGGGCTATGAGTGGTAGGAGGTAGTGGAGAGCCATGATCGCCCACATCCTAAAGGGACACAGCATATAGAAGAATAATACATCTTGTATAGTAAAGTGTTTCCATGACCCAACACCCCTTAAACTGACACATAAAAATAATTACATTATATCATCAAGACTCAAACTGGGATGTATGTTAAGTCTATATATAAATATATTTTATATGCCTACTCATAATGAAAATGCATATCTCTGTTGTCCTGACAAGTATATTCATGTTACCTTTGGTTAGAAAGGCCAAGAAATTTTCTGTACCACGCCATCGATATATTGTCAGTCTAACAACGTAAGATATCCTCAGAAAAGTTCAGTACACTGAGATGGCCAAATTGAACGCTTCTGATGACGTTATAGAAAGAGTATTTTCTTTTATTTTAACTCTATTTTAATTTTTAACTTTCAGAAAAATTAATTTTAAGTAATGGAAAGTATATTATAAAATACCAAATCTTCCATATTGCCATCATTTTCAGACAGCATGAATAAACTAATGTGTGTATCTATATATCTATCTATCTATCTATCTATCTATCTATCTATCTATATATATATATATATATATGCACACACATTCTAGTCATTTTCCCTGACCAAATAGCAAAACATGAGAAAAATATTTATTTTATGCAACAAATATTTGTCAACATATTCACCATCCTTCTCAATGAACTTGATTTTAGTGGTGCAAACTATTCACACAGAATGGACATTATACAATGAGACTTTCAGATCAAAATTCAATTAGCTAAGACATGTAAGGCTTCAATTTTATTTGTCCTCCCTTTATATATGTTCTAAAAAATAAAATTTTGTAGACCATATATTTTTATAAATACATGCTCATATGAAACATGTACATTCGTACAATATGTAAGTTTGTCAAATAAAGTACAAGAATATATTTATATATAAAACATCTATACAATATATAAGTTTGTCAAATAAAGTATGGGAATATATATATATATATATATAAATTACTCATCATTTCTGTCTTTTTCGAATTCTAAAAATTCTTTGACTGGTTTCGTTGGAGCATTCAACACATGCAAATTTTGTTCTAAAACATTAAGAAAAAACCTTTATCAAGCAGCAAGCTCAGTTCAGTCACATCTATTTTGGGAATTGTATAAAAATATCTGTCAGGAGCAGCAGAAAAATGTTCTCAATCACTGCATCTTGAAGAAGTTGTGAAACTTTAAAATGCAAATCTATGATTCAAATGAGAAATTGGTTTTAAAAAATTCATGATGTTTAAAAATTAAACGCTAATGAATGCAAGAAGTCTGGTGAATTTTATTTCCTTGAACTTGAAAGAATCTGATTTGTTGTAGGTGAAGAAAAAAATTAAATCAAAAAATTAAAAAAATTAAAAAAAATGAACCAATGACATGATCTTGTACTCATAAGTAGAATATAGTTGTTTAATTGTAGGAGTTTTTTTTACATACATTTCACTTTTTCTATCAATTTTTCATCTGTTCACTTCATATCTCTTTAATTTACAAGTACTAGAAACATAATTTTAATTTTTTTAAGTTAAAATATCTTTAAAATATGTAACAACATTGAACAGTGTGAAAATAAATGGAAATGGTTTATCATATCAATAAAACTTTTGAAATTAATGTATCATAATTAGAACAAGATAATAAAACAGAGTAAGAGTGGAGTGGGATTTTCTGATTTTTTTAAAAGGGATATTTTTTCTGCCAAAGAGAGATCCTCATTAAAGTGATAGATAATCATATCAGTATTAGTGTGGTTGCATGAGGTTTTCCTGAACAGGAAGTAGTGTAGTATGTTTGATGGAAACTAAAATGTTTCCCTGAATGGAAATAAGATATTACGAGTCATATGGCAGCCTCTTGTAGAAATGGCAAGGATATTTACCCAATGAGTTCTAAATAGAAATAGAAAATGTATTACATAGCTGTCTTCTGTTTCACTTAAAGATTCCTTTTATTCATTCCTTTAAGGTATTACCTTATTTCATATACATGTCTAAATTTCTCTGTGTTGGACAATTTTTTGCTATTACTCATTTAGGACTTACATATACTGAGATATTTTCTTATGTTGATAAGAAGTATATATTTATATGATAGGTTGTAGTGTTGGTATTATAGTGGTTGCATTAGTTTCTTTCTGATCAGCAGGTAGTGTAGCATATTGCATATACCTTTAAAATTTATAAAAACTGGAAACATGATTTTAAATATTTTAAGTTAAAAAATCCTTAAAATATGTAATATCATTCACTTGGAAATTTGAACACTCTCAAAATAAATGAATTCAGTTTTAGTTTACTTGATTTATAAAACCTATAAATGAAAATGTTTTATCATGTTAAGAAAACTTTTGAAAAAAAATACAAGCAGAATTAGGACAAGATAATAAAAAGAAAAATATTGTAGTGGCATTTTCTCTTTTGTTGAAAAGAGATATTTTCTTTTCTCCTAGAGAGATACATACTAATGGGATAGGTTATCATATCGGTATTATTGTGGTTGCATGAGGATTTTTGAAAGAAGATAGCCTATTGCATTCAAGTGACACATGGTGTAGTTGGAACTCTGAATTTCAATCAGAAGGGAACCAAGACAAGTCATGTCACTATAGCATCCCATAGTCAAAGATAGAAAAAAAGAGTTTGTCCTTTTCTTTTATTCTTTATAGAATATCCCCTGATGTTAAGAGAGGTCAACTGGCAGACAAAATAGGGTAATCCCAAAATATGACATTTTTTGAATTGTCTTTGTTCATACCTGGTGGTATCAAAAAGATTCCTGACTACAATCACCTAAAGGCTCCATAACTGATTTCAGTCAATAGATTGTTCAGCTGTGGATCTCATGAATGCCTCCATATTTCTTGGTGTTTTGCTCATAAGCATGTTTAACTCATAGAAAATAATGACATAATCAAAATGTTGATGTTCTACACTACTTAAAAAAAAAAAATGTCAGGAAGAAAGCCAAATATCATAACTGGGTGGACCAATACCAGTTAATGGACTTGAGAAACCTATATACCTGAAAAATTGTTTTAATAGAAAAAGTTTATAAATTTCATTCAACAGTAGCACTAGCTTTTCAGTCAATAAACGATTAATGCTTTCTTATAAAGCAATGCCTTATTATTATTACCACTTGCCTCAGGATGTTCACCATCTTAAAACGACACTCAACTGGACTGGAAATATGCATGACACTGAAAAACCTCTGTCAAACTTAAATATTAGCCCAAAACCTGATAAAGTATTAGGTTGGTGCAAAAATAATGACGTAATAATGTTGTTTTTCGACGTTAAAAAATACATCAAAAAACAACATTATTACGTCATTATTTTTGCACCAACCTAATAGTTGAAGGGTTTGATTAGCTGATTTTTGATCTTTAAAACGTTTGATGAAGTGTATTGCTTGAATTTCTCATGCTTCATAAAAATCCAATTCTGATATAACTTTACAAAACCTTGCCTAGTCAAAAAACATGACAACATAGTATGAAGCTTATTGGCAAACTAACTCACTAGGCTTGGGTAACAGAGAGTGTTAGCTGCATACATATTTCTTTTGAATTGTACAGTCTATGAACTTTTCATTACTATTCTGTAAAGAAATTAACAGTCAGAAATCTTAGAAATTTAAACAGGGCTCACAAACTGGATGCCATTTGACTTTGTCGCTTGTATATGTGAGATGACAGTGTACATTCTCATTTTTTAAACAGCGTAACTCTATGTCTACTGGCCTGTGCATTCAAGAGTCTTAAGAAAGAAAATGTCTCTTCCACGTAGTTATTTAATTTATTAAGACTCTCAAATCTACAGGCCAGTAGACATGGAGTTACAGTGTTTAAAAAATGAGAATGTCTACTCTAACATCTAACATATCAATTAAACATGACATTAAAAGTTATAAGAAATATAAAAAAATTATATATATATATATACAAGGTGTTCCAAAATAATGTATGAACTCTTTAACTATTAATAGTTAATAATACATTTTATATACATATATATATATATATATATGAAAATATGCAAAACAGATGGATTGGAAGAAGAGGGACAGTTGAATACCCACCTAGATCACCAGATTTGAAACCCTTGGATTTTTTTTTGTGGGGGTTTCTAAAAGACAAAGTTTACAGCAAGAAACCTGAAACAATTGCTGAAATGAGAGTAGCAATTGAAGAAGAATTTGCTCAAATGCCAGCGGAAATTATACTGGACATATGTAGGTCTTCAAGATATGAAAAGTGTATGGAACAGAATGGCAACCATTATATGAACATTCTGACATTGCCCTAAGCAGCTTTTATCTTATTAAAGTTAATTTTCTATGTTTTTCGTATATTTTACTCTGAAATGTTTTAAATGCTTATTCTTTCTCTTGTATTAATCTTATTTACAAGTCAAAATACATAAACTGAATAAGTTATAATGATTCAGAGAGTGTATACATTATTTTGAGACACCCTGTATATATACACACACACACAGTATACTTTTACAAACTTTGGGTGTTGGTTCCTCACCCCAAAACTAGGACAAAAGTCAATATAAACATAAGTTTGCAAATCCTTTATTTTTGTTTAGGCATACATGCAAATCTCAGTCTTCCTTGATCCCTAGCTTGTGGTGTCATGGATCCTGTCTCAGCAATGCGATGATAAACAGCAGCAAAGGTTGGATGTCTCAGATGCTTTTGGTCTGGAAGCACAATCTGATACAGCTGTACATCCTCGCACCCATTACCATTTTTACAGCTGTACAGAAAAAAAAATATCTGTCTGCCTACGAGATGAATATTCTGCCATTGTTAAATGGAAAAGTTCTCTGTTAACTCACCAATACACACATTAAACATTGAAGACAGACTAGACACAAATGTACATGAATGGTAACAGAGTACCATCTACCATTATCTGTATAACTCAAAATTCACAGACGTGCCATCGCCTCCCTCTGTCTGTTCTACAAATACTTTCATGGAAATTGCTCCGAGGAGCTGCATTCGCTGATTCCCAGACGTCATGAGTTCCAGCGCCTTATGAGGCTGGCATCCTGCTCTCACCCCTTCACTGTCAAAACTCCTAAATGTAGCCGTCTCTTCTACTCTAATAGCTTCATGTCTCGCACCTCTCACCTGTGGAACTCCCTTCCCTATTCCTGTTTCCCTGTGAGCTATAGTCTCCAGCTATTCAAGTGTAATGTCAATCGACATCTCCAGTTGCCTTGATCTATCCACTACACTCATCCTTTCTTCTATCACTCTTATCTGATCTTGCTCTAAATTTTCTGTAACCCCTTGCGTCCTAGTGGCTTCCCGCCTTCCTTGGGGTGAAATGCTTAAAAAAAAAAAATAAAAAAAAATTTGCTGACTTGTGTTTATATTGACATTTGTCCTAGTTTTGGGGTGAGGAACCCACTCCCAAAGTTTGTAAAAATATTTTTGATACACCTTGTGTGTGTGTATATATATAGATATATAATAGGCTGAATGCAAAAATAATGTCGTTTTCTCACATATGTTACTATGTGAGAAAACGACATTATTTTTGCACCAACCTTATATATATATATATATATATATATATATATATGTATGTATCTTTATTATTACTATAGGAGGCATGGGGGAGTAATGGATAGCGGCTTCGATTGAGGAATTCGAGAGCCGAGTTTGAATTCCTGTTGAATCCGTTACATTCACTTACATGCTAATACCCTTGGGAAACATATAAATCCTCTTCTTCTCCCTCCAGCTATGGGTAAATAGCAGGGCAGAGAGAATTCTATAGCCTTGGATTACCACTGGTCTAGGAGAAGGACAACTCTGAATTCAAAACCTATGTAGTGTGCCATGTCTCTGTATTTGTCCCTTCAAAAAGTGTAAATGGTTCTGTACAAAACCTTCATTATTATAATCAAATCTCATGTGCTGGTGTCGGGCTGTCAGTTTCATAGGAACTGATCATCATCTGTCAAATTCGACAGGAAAGTTGAGTATATTTTATAACTTTAAATGTCATATTTAGTTGATGCGCATGTATAGATATTTTAATTTTTTTAAACACTGTAACTCCATGCCTACAGGCCTGTGTATTTGAGAGTCTTAATAGATTAAATAACACTGCTGGAATGGGCATATTCTTTATAATGATTTTTGAAGCACAGGCCAGTAGACATAGAGTTACACTGTTTAAAAAATGGTGATGTTTTCTTAAGCACATATAGCCACTAAATATAATGTTTGAAGTTATAGAAAAAATATCAGTTTAAAAATAAAATTCATTAATTCCTGAGAAATAACTTTGTTTGCATATTGAGATTTGAGCAGACCTGAATGAGAAGATGTGCATCTATATTCCTTGAGGGGTTGTGTATGGCTGGGTAGTCTAAAGCATGCTAGAACAGTCAATAGTTTCCTCTACAGGGGCTGGACTCAGGTTCAAACCCTGCAAAATAACTCATTTTCTGTAAGATTCTCAAATGCATAGGCCACTAGATATAATTCACACTGTTTAAAAAGAACAGGGAATCTTCTCAGACATAAATATATACTAAAATGTGACATTTAAAGTAATAAGAAATAAATATAAATATATACACTACAGGCCAAAAGTTGGGGTCCACCCTGCATTTCTGTAAAAAACACTTTAAAATGACATTTTTATAATCTTTTAGATAAAATTTTACTAACTACAGTGTATTTGCTTTTTTTTTTTTTTTTTTTTTTTTTGCCAAAAAATAAGTACAGCTCTAAAAAATTATCATACAACAGCATCATGTTTTGTTTTCTTCAATAAAAGAATAAAACAAAGATGTATTCAAATATGAACTTTTTGGTTGTAAGAGGATCCTAGAGAAAGCCTGAAAAATAAAAGAAAATACACTGTAGTAATATTTTATCTTTTACTTAAAAAATGCAAAAAATATCTCATTTTAAGGTGTTTTTATTTTTAAATATGCAGGGTGGCCACAAATTTTTGTGCTTGTGAATGTGTGTATATATATATATATATATATATATATATATATATATATATATATATATATATATATATACACACACACAAGTATACTGCCCAATTCTTAACCCAATCCACTTCCCAAAGTGATGAAATGACTAAATCTCAGATTCTTTTTTTAAGAGGCCTTTTAGTTGAGCCAAGAATTTTTCAGCACTCCTTTGTATATATTTTCATAGTTCATAAAATCATGCAATGTTATCATTTTCACATTGTATATTTTTCGCTGAAATACACGTCTGATCCATAAAACCAGATTATAGAGAGATGTAAAAATATAAGAAATTAACAAATTAGTTTTTTTTTTTATAAGAAATGTTTTTCACATTGTTGCTTCCTTTTTCGTGACTTGATTCCAACTATTTTCTTTACCTCATGTATATGTATTTCTTATGCTGAAATATAGATTTTATGAGTAAAAATTTTTTTTAAATGAAGCACTTCTAAGAATGTGGCAACAATGTAAACATTAAGATGACTGTATAGCAGTGAAAACTTGGAATTTTTTTCCCCCTCAGAACTATAATTGATAAAACTCCCTTGAATGCTTCATGGCCATCCATATAATAAAAAAAAAATATAAGATGAAAAAATATGTTAGATATTCTACAAAATCAGCTCTCTCTTTCAATCAGTTGCCTGTATTGACTTGGTAGCTTGTAATGTTATGACCATACAACAGCCTCATTATCAAGATATACAATATTTCATTCTTTTTCCGATTCCAAGTCTAGATTCAGGATTTCCAAACAATGAATAAGAGAGATCAGTGATTATAAATGTATCCAAATGAATTCAAACATAGCATTTTATCCCAGCACTTTTCAAGTGTTGAACTATATCTGCTGGCATTTTTAAATGTTAGATAAGATAGAGATTAATTTTTTAATACCAACCCTTTCTTCTAAAAGCATAAAAATCACACATTCATTGTCATGTAAAACATGTTCTTTTTCTTCTTCTATATGTCATGTCAATTCAGGATGTTGGCAATCATAACTCTCTACAGTTACCTTTTATAGGAATTAAATCATATATATAAAATCCCATCAGAAGGTTGTTTGAACAATAATCACAAGGGCAAATACCACCAAAATACTTGGCAGAGTAGATTATAGACCTAACACATGTTATTTTTTAACTATTTAGAAAATAGCAATAATAACTCCCTTCACCACTTCTGCAAATTCATGAAAAAGATTTTCATAAGTCAGTGTGAAGTTATTTCTAACCAATAAAAACACTGCATTCACGCAACTCTATGCGAAATTAGGTTTTGGATCCCCTTTTACAGATATAAAAATAGAAGCATAATGCTTTCCAGGGTTCAACGCAATTTTGAAGGACTACTTGATCTGCACATGCATACACACACCTACACAATAGAAGAGAATAGCCATCAGCAACTGACTAAGGCTGATGCACTCACAGACACATAAGGCTGACTGTCATAAAGTAAGTCTGTCCACACATCTTACATCACCCTACAAACACTTAATTACTTGATAAAACAAACTTCACTGCAAGGAAAATTGAACATTTTATTGTGATTGTATACTTCTGAGAATATATAGATTTTGTTTGAACTGATGCTCTGCTTCTACTTCTTATTCAGAGAATAATTTTTTGTTTCATTTAAAAAATGTGTTTTTCTTGTTGTTGTTAACTGAGTGGAATCCTGACACTCAGATAACAACAAAAACCTGGGTTTAACAGATTTCAACACTCTTAATAAATTTTGTTTTTTTATTATCCCTCTTAAACCTTGTTCTGCCTCCATTTACTTAAGTTAGCTATGTGGGTTATTCATTGTTTTCTTCTTTCCCTTAATCTACCCAGTGAGTATCAAATTTTCCAAACTCTCTTTCCTCATTCTGTGCCCTAGAAATTTCAACTGTCTCTTTCTGATGTTAAGGGTTCTCTTTGTTTCCATTTTCTCTAAAACTTTGTTGTTCACATGTCTGTGGCCTTACCAGTATCATTCTGTAGAAACACATTTATGATGAGATTGTCCAGCATACACTGCCATATAGTAAGACTGATATGAAGTTCAGCATTCTTTTCATTGTTTCTAATGATTTTTTCTGTTTACACATATCAAAATAATATGTATTTTGGTCATGTAATGTGATCAAATTAAAATCAGAAACAGCCTTCAAAGTATCACAATTTTATTTTCCCATCAGTTTGTTAAATGTGAATTATTATATGTGAGCTTCTCTTCAGTAAAAAAAAGAAGTCGGAATATATTTTGAAACTTAAATCCATAACATTCAGTGACTCCAAAACTTTGTTTCATTATCACATTCAAAAGTCTAAACTGTCAGAGCAACTGATACTTTATTGTTGTTTTTTGACTGAACAAAATCTAGATAGTGAGTAGCCATGATCAAAAGCAAAGTAACAGAACTGCCCAACAAACAGAACTGCCAAAGTTTTTAATAAGCAATAAAAAGAAAAAGAACAGGGCAAAAAATAATATAAAGCAAGCAAACATTATATGCAAGGCAAATTAACAGTAATATGGTAAAAAGTTCACAAACTAAGAATTGGCAGCAATGCACAAAAGAAATTTCGGACACATGAACATTGCATTCTGACTTCAAGACAAGATAGACTGGGACTGCATTGAGTCAAACCAAGAACCAGCCCGTTTTATTGACTATGAAAAATCCCAGCATACATTTGCGTGCTTCTGTCTATAAAACAAGACAGGAAAGTGTTTTGCAAGCATTCCTTGAAGAGTTTGAAACTAACATAACCTCTTAAATATTTCAGCAAAACAAGGTTGCCAGATTGTGAAGCAAATTGAGAATTGCATGACATTTGAATGTAGAGTGCTAGTAAATTTTTAATCCATTTGAAAATTTCAGCAGTATTTTGTGTCAGTATGTCTAGTGTTTCCCAGTAAACTGTTAGAGATAAGAATCTTACTAAGTTTGCTGAACTTGTGTTTCTGAGCATGTTCAAGCACATCATCTATCTTCAAAAACACTATTTCTTTTTGTTGATAACCCTACCCTGAAAATGACTTCCTTTGTGTTGAACAGTGCCAGCAGAATTTGCCACAACATCTGAACTACTCTCTTTAAAGAAATGACTTAAAGACCCTTCCCAACATCATAGATTTTCTATATATTCCTTGTAACTGTTATGGGAGCTGCTTGCTTCTTTTATGTTTGCTTTCTTTGATAACTTTCTCATTCATTTTACTTATACTAAGCTGATGTAGAAGCTCCTGAATGCACCTTTTCCATAGTGTTGAGGAAATCTTATCAGTGTCTTTGACATTTACACAGATCTCACGAAGTCAGTTTTGTAATCATTCAACTCAAGCAAAGCAATGAAGCCACTAAGACGCAAGTGGTTACTGAAAGTGAAGGAAACTCGGAAAGCACACATTTCAAGATGATGATGATGCTTTTAAAATTTTGAAGGTTAGAGTTGACAGGAGAGCAAGAAGCAAGAAAAGAGTTCCACAAGTAAGATATGCGAGAAAAAATCATTAAAATAGAAATTATGCTTACTCAAAGCCATTAAATTATGAGATCTAGTTACCAATCTAGGTGTGTTGTACATGAATTTATGATACCAGCCCAGCTGTTAGCATGTGGCTTTCTGCAGAAACACTGAGAAAAATTGACACAGAATGAAGTGATTCGAGATAAAACCAATGCCGTTGGAATGAAAGAGATGAATTATCTGTGTGAAATAAACATTAAATTAATTTACTTTATATCAAGTCAAGTTTTTTCCAATTACCATGATGAGAAATCTTTTGGGTGCAGGTGTTTCAATGTTGATTTTCATCATCTAACACAAGTTAGTAACATAAATTATGATGTTAACAGAAAAAATATAAGCACTGCAATTAAAGATCTTCCAAAAATATTGTAGAAATATCGAATTCAATGAAAATTAGTTAATTTAATAATGAATTATTTCTCATTATTTAGACTATTTTAAAATGTACATCAAGAAAAATATATACAGACAAAATGAAAAACTTAGTTGACATGTTTATCTCCTTGGAGGAGGAAACATATAAGCTAAGTTTTCCTTTTTCATATTATTCTTTTACAAATATGTTCTATCTGAGATTTTACATATGCTTATAATATATGAACTGTTAGACATTCAACAGAAATACATAACAAATACAGGCTAATGTTAATTCTTCAAATACTATGCTTAATATCCTTTATATATAACCACATAGTGTGTATATTATGTTTTTTCTGGATATTAAAAGTTACATGGTAATAAACTGATTGTCAGAAACTGAGAATAGTTGTCACACACACACACACACACATGCACACACACACATATATATATATATATATATATATATATATATATATATATATATATATATATATATACACAGGGTGGCAATAAAGTCATTATATTAGGTTGGTGCAAAAATAATGACGTAATAATGTCGTTTTTTGACGTTAAAAATACGCCAAAAAACGACATTATTACGTCATTATTTTTGCACCAACATAATATAATTACTTTAAATAAAAAAGCAAATCATTGAAGCATGTGACATGCAGTTCAAACAGTGTCAGTAATTAATTTAATATTGTTTACCATACCATTTTCTTGTTATTAACCAGAACTATTTTAATAATAAATTTCTGGACTGTTGATTAATTGCTTTGTCTTAATTGTTATTGCAAATAAATGTATACTGACTTTATTGCCAAATGTTTATATATATATATATATATATATATATATATATATGCATTTGGGTAGTAATCTCTCTTTAATACATGTTTTGTTAAACAGCATAGTCAAAGTAAGTTTAAGCTTTTTATTATATTTTTCTTGTATGCAAACAAAATTTCATTTACCTGAACTTAATGCATAAATTTTCCAACACTTACATGACTCTAAGTACTTTTGACTAATCTATTAGCCATTTACAGTTATTTTAGTTACATTACTATAATAAATTTTGTGAGTGCCATATATATATATATATATAATGTATATATATGGCACTCACAAAATTTATATATATATATATGTGTTTGAAATGAGTGTTTTGTGGCAAGATAGACTCATATTTAAAGACAATCTGATTGTTTCTTTGTTTCAATCCCAAAGAAGATTTCTAAATCTTGCAAAATATTGGAGAATTTAGTTATTGGAAGAAAACTTCTCCAGATGGTTCCACTTATTTTACAGTGTTTTGAATAACAATGTTTAAATTGCCCAGGAGCAGAAAACAATAAAAAAAGCAATAATCAAGATGAATAAAATAATCTGATCAAATAAAAAAAAAAGATCAAAGAAATTTAAAGATAAAATAAAGTTGATGTTATTATTTGGAAATGGAAGGAAAGCATAAAAATTTAATTAAAATCACCAGAGGAAATAGTTAAATTATTTAAAAAATATGGTGTAATTTTTTATAAGAATATTCATTGTAAAGATTTACTGTGGACTGTTGGATAGCACATGTAACTTGAAGAGGAAATAATGATATAATCAGGATGTTACCATTCCACACTACTTCTAGTAAAAGGTTAGGAAGGAAACTCTTATCAATACTTGAGAGAGAGATAATAGATACTGTACTACATAAAACCTTTTTTTAAGGGTAAAGTTCTATAAATTTCAATGGACAGCAGTACTGGCTGGCAATGAATGTATAATGTTTCTTTGTAGGGAAACAGTTAACACTACCATTACCTCATCCATGAACATGATGATTTTATACAAAAGAAAGAGAAAATGTTAGAATATATGATCAGATATTTTTTCTGTTTTTTTTTCTTTTTTTAAAGAATATTTATTGTAAAGATTTACCATGGTCCATTTTCTCAGCATGAGACAATATACAGATGATTTTACAGAAAAAAAATGCAATGTTAAACTATTTGATTAAATGCTTTTTCTGCTAGTAATTCTATAACAATGATAAATAGATTTAGTCAGAAAAAATAAATAAAAAAACTTGGAATTTCTACCAGCTTTTATCAATATAATTTTCTTGTCTTTTTAGCATTACAGGATAGTTTACATAAGTATTTACAGGTTGACTAATTGTTAACACAACTGAAAAATGAAATACTTTATCAAAGTTCACACTCCATATAGAACTATTTGTACTTTATTTATATGACAGAGTAACTCCACTTCAGTCAGTTATGTGCTATGTGTGATACATGCTTAGGTGATCATCTATCTTTCGATACATGACTGACAATGCAGATTTTTTTCTCGCAGTAAGTTGCCATTTCTTTCTGCAGTAGACTAGTTGCCGTCTAAGGCAATCCGGTGTGTCCTGCTATTTACCCATAGCTGGGAGAGAAGAAGAGGATTCATACATTTCCCAAGATTATTAGCATATAAGTGAATGTAATGGATTCAACTGGAATTTGAACTCAGCTCTCTAATTCCTCAATCTCCACTACTCCACCTTGTCTCCTCTTAAAAACACCACTAGAGGACACTTTCTGAACCTATAAATACACTGTAATATTATCAATCATTCTCTTTTTCCTATTTTTCCTTAGACACATTAGGATGTAGGTCTATCATGAAAACATGTTTCCCATTGGGAAACATACACAGACACATATATATGCAACTTCATTTTATTCATTTGCATGAACAATTCACTAGTTTTTAAACATTTTCATGCATTTCATTGTATTGTCATATATATATATATATATATATATATATATATATATATATATATATATATAATATCATTATCTTTTTTGCTTGCAACAGTGTAACTTTTAGTCTTGTTAATAATATATTATTATTTGTTTGTATATAAATTGGTTTTCGTTGTTTCTTTGTATTTTATTATGTAGACTCACATACTGAGTCTGCCATTTTTGTTGTGAGATAAACATTCCAACTCAAACACTCAATACACATGCAGCCTACATTTACTAAGTTTCTTGGAAATGGCAAGAATTCATTTCTCCACTGTAGGTAGAACTGTATTACTGAGTGCTCTCTAGCTTTTGGTTGGCAACCAGTCTTAGGCAACGAAAACTCGGAATTTAAAATCAGGATTGGAATCCCTGTTTTCTCTGTTTTGTATTAAAAAAAAGAAAAACGTATGGGGATAGACCTTGAAATCCCATCCCATAAAAATCTATTTGGTGTAAATGAATAGCATAAAAGCTGATGTTCGGCACTTCCCTCTTTGCGAAGCAAAGAAAACACTGCCATTTTGAAATCCCCACTGACCTGCCATATGCATCTGCTTGACAGGATAATAGATGCTGCTTCATTTATTTTTTTTCATGCTCTCAAGAATTATTCCACTTTGTTATTGATCCTAGAGAGAATAATATGAGCCCATTTCTCTCTGGATATGTTCTGCAGAACCAAACTTTTTTTTTTACATCCCCTTTGGATATGGCTTCATGTTTCATGAGAACAACTAAATGAAACAGCTTGCTTATCCCTTATTTTCTTTCTACATTTGCATGGGAATTAGGGGAGTTGCTCCCTTATTGCAGAAGGATTAGAAAAATAGTATAATATATATATATATATATATATAGTATCTCTTTTTAAACTTATTGACAATGTTATTACTAGACACAGAGGGATATTTTATCTAAGAAATTTATGAAGTATTGTCTCATTATATTAATTTACAATAAAATAATAAACCTATCAGTAAATTTAAATGTGTATTAAATAATTCCCTTTCATTATGGCAATGGTAATATTAGCCATTTCATTATATGGGAATAGTCAGCATTCAGTGTCCAAGTAACCAATATGACTGTCTAGTAAAACAATTTCTCAGAAAAATAGATTTCTCAAGTCCACAGTGTGTTATTACTCTGTTTAGCTTCCCTCCCTATCTTTTGTTTGAAGTAGTCATAGTATTTTCTCTCCAAGTTACAAGTGTTATCCATTTTTATTGTTACTGGTGTTGGAAGTCTTCAAGTTATATGGTTTTTATTATTTGGTACAATTCTTTGTTAATGATTCAGTAACATGAGTCCTCAAGGTTTGAAGAAGTATAGTCCTAAAGCAATCTTGTTCTTTTATACCCCACATTCTTTAAGGATGTAGTCGATTATGGCTCTCCACAACTTCTTATCTTTTGCTGCTCTAACTTTTATCTTTTACCATTAATCTTATTCTTTGTTTTGATATCCATTTGCTTAAACATTTTAAGAAGGTTACCTACTGTTTACCACTGCTTCTCTTACCTTTAGTCTCTCCTGTGAGTGTTTATTTTCTCAGTTTTCTTTCCTTATTATGAATTCCCAAAATTTTAACTGTCTATTTCTGATTGTGAATAAAAGTTTGCTTATAATTCCTATTTCTTTTTCCTCACATGTTCTCTCTGTGATATTCTAAGCATTCATTGGTATAACTACATATCTATCACTTCAAGTCTCTTCTTCATCTGTAAGGACATTCTCCAGCATTTGCAGCCACTGGATACTACATAGCAGTTCAGCACTCTTCTTTTTTCTTTGTTGGGCTGTTACAGATATCTTTCTATTTTATAATAGTTTGCTTAGTTTCTGAAAGGCAACTTTCAAAATGACTATACACCTTTAGATTTCTACTATCCAATGCATTATTTTTTAATATAAAATTAGCTTCTATTTTTCTTTTTTTTTTCTTTTTACAGTGTGATTCACTCTATATAATGCTCAGAAGCCACCTAAGGTAGAAGGTTACATTAAGAGTTTAAAATGATTGTAGGGGAAAATAATGGTTAACTCTAGACTCCAACAAGTTAAGATTGTATGTGGGGAAACATCCTCTTGGGACTTGGTTCCAAAGAACAGTGGTTCACAGGAGGAAACTGTTTGAGTTACTGATGGAATATGGAGGGAATGTGGGTGGGGTTTGCTACAATGTAAGTGGCATGGTGAATCCAGCGGTAAAGTTTATAATGGATTAGCTGATCCTAATGAATGTTGTTAGTACTTTGTTTCAGAAATTTCTTTTACGGTACTAGTAATTTTAATAATAATGTCATTTGAGTAAATAATGTTATTATGATATCATTCTAGGCAAAAGTGACCGTCTGAGATAAAATTATAGGCTACAGTAGTGGGTGTTGACAATAGAATTAGCCTACATGAGGCTGCAACTTTATATATAACATTCAATATGAGTTTTTGAGCAATTCTTTTTTTTAATAACGTGTATCTTATATATCATAAGACATGCTAAATAATTTTACATTTTTTGCAGAGCAGTTAATTGTAGCAGTTCTCTTTGTAATTAAAAAAAAAACAGCCATAAATTGTACACTATTTACATTATTTGAACTATTGTTCTCATATTTTTTGCCATATTTATTACAATGTTTCAGCCATTGTATGCTCTGGCCTTTTTCAGGTGGTTGGAATGTCAAACTGAACCATTTATTTCACTCACTGGGGTGGACTTTTCTAGTTCCATGTGCCATGTTTAATGAATGTCAGTTATCAGTTATCTCCTGTTAATTTCCCCTCTGAAAGTTCTCCACTGCCTTAACCAGGTATTGAACTCACGCACTTTATCCACTGTGCCATGTGTCCTTAAGGACACATGGCACAGTGGATAAAGACATTGGTTAGATCCAGTGACAGGACCCAAAGGGTATAACTGATAACTGACATGCATTAAACATGGCACGTGTAACTAGAACAGTCTACCCCAGTGATCGAAATAAAGGGTTCAGTTGAATATTCCAGCCACCTGAAGAAGGTCGGAGCATACAACGGCTGAAACATTGTAATAAATATGGTGAAAAAGATGAGGACAATTGTCCATATAATGTGAATAGTGTACATAATACCTCATCTCAGAAATATAGACAGAAACCATAAATTGTAATTATAATAAACTCAAAATATGTGTCCCTGATGTTTCTTGTTAATATGCTTTTATTTTGGATTAATCATTTCACCCAAAGCAAGGTAATAGAGCCATTAAGACATAAGGGGTTCCTGAAAGAAACTGACAAAATATTATTGAGTAAAAAGAACAAGAATAGGATGAAAAAAGACAGAAGATGGTGTGACTAATATTACATTTTAATTTTTGAAGATTAAATAAAAAAGATTTAATATTTATTTAATTTAATCCATAATTTCTAACAGAAAATATAGTATTTCCTTAATTATCTATAACTCAGTTTTCCAGATTTGGATTATGCAGGTATGAGGTGAAGAGAAAAATTGAATTCATCTGAACATTTTTCAATTACTCAAACTAAACCCATTCCAATATTTCATTGCAGACATTTTGAGAATTTAGAAACCCATAATCAATGTTTAATAAAAACACTGACAAAATCAATTCAATTAATTTTTGCTAATTTCCTTGTTGTTTTCATACAAAGAACATTTTAGTTATAACAAATATTTCTACTTTAATCAAGCTTCAGGAATTAATGATTGAAAAACTTGAAGCCAGTTTGAAACAGACAAAATGTTGAACAAAGTGTTTCAAAAGGTTATTTGATGATATAAATGATAAATTTCTTTTAGAAAAAATACTTTTGTTATCATCATTCTTTTTCCATAATTTAGGTTTTCTGTTGTCGAGACTTTTGAATTAACCCAAAATATTTTTCAACAACTCTCTCTAACTGTATGGATGATCAAGTAAATCTTGTATTTTTTGAAATGTTTCTTTTTGAAAAAAAAAATCTCCATTTTGGTTTAATTTTTGCTTTTTGATATTGCTAATGGTAATATTAGCCATTTCCTTATAAGGAAATATTTAGCATTCATTAACTAAGCTTGAACAACTTTTTTAGGAAATTATGTTTTTCAAGTCCACTAGATGTTATCACTCTTTCCAGTATTGATCTTGTGTTTGAAGTAATGTGGAATGTCAATATTTTGATTATATTCTTATTTTCTCTTCAAATTTCATGTGCTATCTGTTTTAACAGCTGCACTGTTGAAAATCCTCAATTGATATGATGTTTGTTATCTTGTTTATTTGTGATTCTATAGTGCTAATCAACAATGTTTGAAGAAGGGTTGTCTTCAACAAGATTCATATACTTTATTCACTGAAAGCCATTTTTAACCATTGACCTTAGAATGCAATTGTATACAGTAGTCAGTTTAGATATTTCTGAATGGGTTTAGCGCCATGAATGACATCCATATGAAAATCTCAATCTGATGAGGCTATTTAAGAACATGACTCCTTCTCAAGTTGATGTTTTAGTTTTCTAGAAATTTGCAGTGTTATGCAGAATTATTTCCAACACATACTATTCTATGTTCAATTTTCTTATCTCCTGTATTAAATTTGTTACAACTGGCCCATATAGCAAGTTATTTCAAGTGTTTGGTATTAAAGGCTTTTTATAGATAAGCTCCATTTTATTTCTTTGACAGAAATTTGTTCAAATTATATATATATAACCAATGGAAATCAGTTGAAAAGAAAATAATTTTTAGTGAATGAAATTTTTTCAGATAAAAAATTTTGATACACGCACAACAGACATCAATGTGTTTCTGATCATGGCAAAAATCTTGTTCACACCATGTCTACTAGGCCAAGCGCTATTTTCCATGGCATTGAACTAAAAATGTTCACTGGCAGGTCCCTTGACATCATCTTCTCTTTGAATCTGTCAAATCTTCTAGCTGTTGGAATGTGAGACTAAATTTTCTTAAGAATATGGTTATGGTGCCTGCCAAATACACACAGCTTTAATGTTAGGATAATAGTACAATAGGAAATTCTTTCAGGATGATGCCAACAGAAATAATAGAAGATGGAAAAAAATAAAGAAGAAAATCTTTGGTGAATTATTTCCGAATCATGAAGCAAAGTAAATGTAGGCATTTATGCCTCTAGGGATTTGGATAGTAAGAACAGAATGTAAAGAACTTGACTGTAGTGTCTTAGACGAAAATGCAATGCATTACCTTCATGTATTAAACAGATTTCTAACTTGGAGAAACTGCAGAACTTAGACAATATTCAATGATTACATCAAGGTCAACGGCATTATTCCTTGGATTTTAAATATTTGCAAGATTACAATATCCATATAAGTAGATATTTCCAAAAATGTAAAATACTCAGGTCAGTTGAGAAAGACATATTCCTGCTTTTTCCAAGGGTATTATTACAGTCTGTGTCATTCTAAAAAAAAATAAAAAGATTAATAAAGCAAAAAGTTAGCAAAAAAAACAAACTGTGGCTTCTGGCTTCAAGGCAAGAAATAACAAAAAATGTGGGTTAAGTCCAAAAATTGCTCATTTTTTTTTTTACTGGTTGCAAAAGAATCCCATCATGCATCTGTCAGATTTGTATATAAATGGGGGTGTTTTTTAACAGTCATCCTCTAGCAATTGAGACTTGGGTGATCATGGCTCTCCACAAGTTTCTGTCATTTGCAGCAAGATTTGTCTTTTCACCATCTAATTCTAAGTATAAATATCCTTTTTGTCTCCATTTTCATGAAAACTTTGTCATTGCTCATATATATATATAAAGAGGGGTGTTTAGGAAAAGGATAAAAAGAAGGACAGGGATCAAGGTCAAGGCATCAGAAGATGTTGATTGACATTACATTTGAATATTTGAAGGCTATAGCTATCAGGAAAGCAAGTGATAGGAAGGAATTTCCACTGATGGGAAGTGCAAGATAAGAATCTTTTAGAGTAGAAGAGATAGCTATATCTTGTTGCCTGAAATCTATTCTTCCTCTTTGTTCAGCATTCACTGCCATATAGAAGGACTGAAAATAACAGTCCGGCACCCTTTTCTTTATTTCTAATAAAATTTTTCTGTTTGTTTACACTTCGTTGAGCTTTTGAAAGGCATTATTGGCTATCCCAAAGTTCCTCTGGATTTCAATGTCCCATTTTCTATTGTCTGTTCAATTACTTCCCAGATATTTAAGCAGGGATTAATTTACGTTAATGAAAATATACACAGAAATATGTATATACTCTGAAATTTAATTTCATATTTGAATACAGAACCATATTTTGCTTTAAAAACCTTATTTAATAAACTTTCAAAAACCTACTCTACCTTGATGAAACTTAAAATGCTATTTGCCTCACCCATACACACAAATACACACACACACTCAGATGGGAAACATTGTTAGAAAGTGAATAGAAATATTTGCAAAGTCTTTAGTGTTGAGTGAATAATTTCAGTAGTGCCAAAAACACAAATGTTAGGCTTTGGGGCTGCAGGAAATTTACTGACAAAGCCGCAACACTACTGGGTGTGTGTCGGAAATGGCAGGGGTGGGGGGCATCACCTCAGAATGTAATGAAGGGAAATAGAGCCCATGGCAACAACAATGTCTGCTTTAAAGAAAGTAAAAAAAAAAGTGAAAACTGTTGATTAACATTAAGATACATTCATTGCTTCCCACCCACCTTACTTATATATCAGCTTGTCATGTTCAACAATTGGTAATGTAATTAGCAGTTGATTCTTCACTCTGATATACTCATCTTAGTTGTTGTTGTTGCTGTTTTGATTGAATTATAGCAACAGTAAGGCTTTCTCTGAAGTTGATGATGTTGGCAGCACAAGCAAAAATAAAAACAACTTTGAGATTCATGAAGAAGAGTGAGAGAAAAAAGTTTCAGAAATTTTATAAAGAGGAAAATAAAAAAAAAAGAAAGAAAAAGAGACAGTTGAAAATATTTATAAGGAGGTGCTGAAAAGTCCTAGCCCAATCATGAAAACTTTCCAATCCCCCACCTCCCCACAAAAATAATATTGATACTTAATCATTTTAGCCAGATTTTGAGAAAGTAGGTTAGGCCAAGAAATTTTCAGCATCCACTTGTTTCATTATATAATGTCATGTCAGACAGTTGATATTTCTAGGGCACATAATGGGGAAAGTGGACTTGGAAAATTTTACATTCACAGAGGCACATTGAAAGCAAAAAGACAGAGGAAAACAATGCATAATCTTTCCAAGAAGCTTTTTTAAATTGATAACAAATTTACTAAGAGTTGCAAAAGCGAGGAAATTGTTGAGAACCATATCTGATAATGTTCTGAAGGGACACTGCATGTCAAAGAAAAAGGATAATTGACATTAAAGAAAGCAGGATTGATGTAAAAGTTTTAGATATAACAATCCATTTTTGTTATAACTACATAATTTTAATGAAATAAAGTTTTATATGTCATTAATGATCAGTAATTACTGAGAGACAAATGCAAAAAATTATTTCATCTTCATCAATGTTACTTTCACTAAATAAATTTTATTGATTAGATTTTTATTCAGAATTAATCCAAAAGTTTTTGCTTAGATCTTAGATAATATAGATAAATTATACAAATAAACTGAAACTTTTATACAAAGCATAACAAGTAACTTATGACCTTAAGATAATTTAATAAGGATTTTAATTGTTGAGAATAATCTTCATCAATTCAATTAAAAGTATTTCCATTCACCATCTGATTCTGAAGATTGTTCTTTTCCAAACTGTTTCTGTTATCGTTGTTTTCTTGTTGCTCAAGTCAGACCGAGAAGTTTACAGAAGCTAAACATGGAATAAGAAAACATTAACTAATGATAAAAGAAAACACAAATAACTAAAGAATGAGACAAATCTACAAATTATAAATGACTAAATACAAATGGTTATTAAGTGGATGTATGTGAATGTATCCATATACATGTTATACACACACACACACACACACACACACACACACACATACATATATATATATATATATATATATATATATTTTGTATATGCAGATATGTTTGTGTGGGTGTGTATGTATGCATATATGTATGTATGTATGTGGCCTGACAATTGCATTTATCATGAAACAGACTGTCGCCTTGTTTTTGACAGTGTTATGTCCACTCATATATATATATATATATATATATATATATAATGTGTGTGTATGTATGTATGTATATCTGTATGGATATGTATTTTTATATATATCTACAACTATTGCCTCACTGCTTTCTGCTTTTCAGCTTGTTGGTAAGTTTGTCCTCCTCTGTAGTTCTTGTTTTTAAGAATGCTGCTGAACATTCTAACCCCTCTAACATTTGCCCTATTAGTTAGTCTCCTACAGATATCGACAAACTATTCAAGACTTTAATCAATGCTAAAATAATTAAGCATCTTACCACTTATGACCTACGCTCTGACAAACAATATCAAATTGCAAAATGAATGTAAGGTATAACATAAGTTGTCTGGATAGGCATGTGTTAGTGTGACCCCAGTATTTGGAAGTCATGGTCATAGATATATATCTCAAACCAAGGTCATACATACATACATGCATACATATATATATATATATATATATATATATAATAAAAAAAGAGACAAACTACAAACGTTTTTGGTTGTAATGTGTTTTTTTTAAAGCATTATATATTTTTTTTTTTTAAATCCACAGTACAACCAAAAACGTTTGCAGTTTCTCTCTTCCTTTTATTATACACACATTTCTCTAATTGGAACTACTATAACCTCTTCCCTTCACACACACATATATATATATATATATATATATATATATATATATATATATATATAGGCTGTCCAAAAAGTTTTGCCCTATTTTAATTTATTTTTACTTAATTGTAGTGTTGCAGTTTTGCCTTCCAGGTTTTAAGGAACATGACTTTTAGACAAAATCAGAATCAACAAATTGCTACTGTCAGTGTGGCTCTAATGCAGCAGAGGCAAGTCATAGCCTCAGTTAAGAATGTTTTTGGACACCCTGTGTGTGTGTGTGTGTGTGTGTGTGTGTGTGTGTGTGTGTATATATATATATATATATATAATTTAATTAAATTAAATTATTTGCTCTGGATTTACATTGAGCTCTCTGGATTTTATCCTCCTTAGGTTTACCCATACAGATTACATAGTTTTTCATAAACTAACTATATATATATATATATATATATATATATATATATATATATATATATATATATAATGTATTGGGGCAGCAGATCATTGTTGAAGCATATATTGTTAAATGTAACAGACAACGAATGTCTATTATGTTTGATCATTAACTGTTCTAAACTCTATATTTGCTTTAATTTCAGAAGGAAATAAAGACAAAATCTCCCTACCTCCCAAGTAAATATTTTATTTACTCCACAAATTAATTTATACAAATTCTTCATGCTGTAAAACCAAGCAACTAAATAATCACATCTTCGGATGTACAAAATTTATTTACTGATGTTCCCATACATGAAATAATTGATATCATTATCTATGATGTCGACAATCACATCACTCATCAATATTAAACCCACTATTTAAAAAAAAAAATATTATTACCATGTACCTCTAAAGTACCTTTTCATGACCTCTTAGGTAATATTTGTACTCAAATAGATAGTACTGCCATGGAATCTCCATTAGGCCCCCTTTTCTCTAATTATTATATGACACATTTAGAAAATAAAATACTTAATGACATTAGTAAACTTTCTATATATGTATAGATGACATTTTCATTTTTGCTAAAAAATATTGATCAAATTACACAACTTAAAAACAAATTTGAAAGTCACTCTGTCCTCAAATTTACACTAGAACTTAATATTAATTATAAAATTCCCTTCCTTGACATATTTATTATTTCTTGCACACATAAATCTCCTACTTCTCTATATAGGAAACCCACTAGCATTAATTTGTGTCTTCTTAATTGTTTCTTAGTGAATGCCCCCAATGATATAATTTAGCCATTATAAAAAACTTAATCCAATACACACAAGTGATATCTTCTTCCAAAACCATATTCTATAAAGAATATATATAACATTAAACAAACACTTGTTAATAATGAATTCCCTAATTCCATCATTGATCAACAAATTAAAACATAACTCAATAAAATTAATAATAAATCTAACAAAATTGATAATATTAATAATAATAGTAAATGTCAAAATAAACATAATACCATTAACTTATACTATTGATAACACAACAATATTCACATATACACACAGTAAAAAGAACCTTCAGATATTGGAGGTCATTTACGTTAAAACAAAGCAACCGACACTCAACAAAATTACATTTCAAATTAGTCACAACACATTACACTGCATTTAGACATATGGTTCTGTTGTTAATATTTCATTCTCTTGTGTGGTATGATGTCATAGAACCGCATCATGAATTTATGACCTGAGTCTTCTATTCTGCAACCATTAACATCACATACCAATCTTCTCCGTCAAAATCACCATCGATTGATGGTGAATATCTTTGTTTAAATGTCCATATTACCATTCTGAAGATGGCTCATTTGAGCTGAAATCTTAGATCATGGAACAGCATGATAAGAAATATCCAATACAGAGTTTAGAACGGCTCATGATCAAACATAATAGACATTCGTGGTCTGTTATATTTAACAATATATGTCTGAATATATGTGTATGTACATATGTATGTATACATGTGCGTGTGTGTTTATAAGGTTGGTGCAAAATAATGTCGTTTTTTGACGTATTTTTTAACGTCAAAAAACGGCGTTATTTTTGCACCAACCTAATATATGTATTTTTATAAGTTTATATATATGTATAAATAAATATGTGTCTGTGTGTGTGTATGTATATATATATATATATATATATATATATATATATATATATATATATATGTGTGTGTGTATATGTATAGGTGTGTATATAGGTATATGATCAAAAATTGTGAGTCTGATATAAGGAGAAACAGATATAACTTATTAATTAGAAAAATAATGTGATAAATGTTTTTTTTAATCACCTAACAAGAAAAAAAAAATAATTAAGAAGCTACTTGTAAAAAAAATAAAAACTGCAGTAAATAATAATCAAACATAAAGCCTGATTTAATTTTTAAGTTTGGTCATTAGATATTTGAAAAATACATGTCAGTCATTTTTTATATATCTTTGTAGAAAGCAGAAAAGGAAGAACTTTCTAAAAATAAAGAGGCAAACAAAAATTGTTGAAAAGTCCTGAAGTCAGTAAGAGAACATATTAAAGGAATATCTTGACAGGATAACAGAACAGGAAAATTTTTTAGAAAACTCCAAGAAGCAGAAATGGAGTCAAGAAGCAAAATTTTGAAACCAGCTAAGATATAAAAGTAAAATTAAGAATGGAAATGTCACAAGAAATTTTGTTTGGAACCAATATTTCAGAATTTGAAGCAATTTGTATACAATTTGTTGTCTTCAACTGGAATTCTGTTTCCTCTTCTTTTCCCAACTATATCTTATTTAGTTTTTCTCCACAGATTCACACAACTCTATATAATGTATTGGTGTTCAGGCAAATAACTGAAGACTAGTAAGTTCCCATTCCCCTGAATGATTGGCACTACCAAGATGCCTGACTACGGCAATTACTTCCTTCATGCCATAAAGTTTTACCGTCGACACAACAAGCCTTGTTGCTGTCAGAATTGCTTCAGACTTTATTATATTTTAATGACTTCTGCTGTGATCTGAAAAGAGCCAAAATGAAAGGAACTCTTTCAATATTTTCTGTCCAAATTCAAGAACATGTGTCCAAAAATCTGTCTCAATAACCACAGAAGTAATATTTTCATCACTGTTATTGGTTCATGCTTTTAGCATATTCACTATTTCTTTCGGGACATAAAAATTAAAATAAGTCATTACACAAAAATTTCACTGGACTTGTTTTAGGACAATAAAGATTTTATTAACTTCATAGCTGAATAACATTTTTTCTGCCTGTGCTTTGAAAGTTCAGTTCATTAATTGACATAAGGCCACATAGTAAAAGCAGGTATGGCACATAGCCTGGCATATACGGAGCAAGCCATCTTCAAATATGAGTGTGTCTTCTCCCATCTTGAAATTGCTGACCATCACGATTTCTATCACCGACAATGAGAGATCATTCTCCAAGTGAGAATTAAGCATTTGATGTTTGATAGATTTTGATCTTATTCTGCTGTAAACAGAAAAAAAGAAACTGGTCTTGAATACAATATAAATCAATTTGTATCCATAAAAGCAAAGAAAATATGGTTTTAATTGTCATGTTGTATCATAATTTATTAATTAAAAGATTAACAAGCTTGACTTGTATTTTTGAGCTGATATTATCACAAAGATATCTAAAGATACTCATCACCATATCTGATACTTTTATAAGGATGTACTTTCAAAGTTTGTGGAATACATTATTTTTCATAGATTTACTCTTAGTTAAGACTATTTTAAAATATGTTAATCAAACTCTTAAAAAAAATTCATTGACAAAGAAGTGTTATTAAGAATTTGGGAAATTCTTTTTATTTAGATTACATTTTATATTTTGTATATCTTGGACTTTGCATAAAAAGAAGAATCTGAAGGAAATTTATGAAAGCTTTTAAAAATAGTTTTTGCTACTTATAATTGCCTTCACGTTTTGTTTGAGTTGTTTGAAAGAATTGACAACTGCATTTAGTATCTGTGAGGCTTTTATTTGTCAAAACATACTATTGCAACTGTGAAAACTGGAAATATTTAGAACAAAAAAAACATTAACAAGTGTGCAGATGCAAAATATCATTTAACAAACATGCAATAAATATCACAACAATACATCTCAAAATTCATGTGTGGCACAAAGAAATAACAAAAAATGTGCAAAGTGCTCGAGTACAAGGGAGAGGAATATTTATATATTAATATAATCTATATAAGACATGCATATAACACAAAACTGAAGCTAAACGCATCCACAAGTAAGGCATAAAAACTTAATCCTTAAATTTATTATCTAATACATTAGGCTTAAACAAAAGAGATTTTAAAAATGTATATTCTAGTGTGTTTGACTCCAAGAGATTAACTTGTCTCCTGTCCAGAGTCTGACTCCCCCCAAAAAAACTGGGTCAAAATTAAATTGCTGCTATATAAGGGTGTGTAAGAATAATGGTAAACACGAAACCCCAAAAACTAAAAAAATAATTTAGGTTACCCTACCATCTTAACCTGCCAAAATTTCTAATACTCAACTTGTGTAAAAAAAAAAAAAAAAAAAAAAAAACTTGCTGTCAGCATAGCGATTTAAAATACTAATATTTTGTTTATAAGAAAAATAAAGAAGGAACAATTTTGTTTTGGTTTTAGGGTCCTTTTTTATTAGGGAGTGACCAAAACTTAGAGACTGTTTTAGAAAGTGAACTAGACTGACTGTCACTACAGAAATTTTGAAAGTTACTGAAAAGTACCTGTTTATTTATCCAAGAAAAATAACTGGCAGCTGCCACACTATTTGGAGCTGGAGGAGGGAAACAAAATTACTGTGTATTTATAACTTTATTTATTTTTATTGGCTGAAACATTATTAACCATTCTAAGTTATTATTTTAATTTTTAGTAGCTTTTTAGCATCCTTTTACCACAAAGCCTGGTTAAAATGCATCAAATCTCTTATCGACTCAGCTACAAGAACATTACATCTTTGCAGAAAATTGTATGTAACCATTAAACCTCCTCTTCATTCTTCTGATCTTCCTCTGTTTCACATCTATTTTTACATTAATACAGAGTGTGGCAGAAATACCTCCCGCATAATGGTAAGACATTACTAGCAAAGGTGTCTTCATGTAGGTAATGACTTACCATTATGTAAGCGGTATATCTGCCACATCCTGTAATATTATTGGCAACTATTATTATTACTAGCTGACTACCTGTTACTTTGTTTCACTGACAGGCAAGGTTATAAAATTTCAAATTTCAATTGTTTTTTCCATTTAAAGAATTACATATATTAGAAAATATATCCAGTTTAAATACAGTAGGTATAAAATGATTTCATTGGATCACACATTTCAGTTTATGCTAATTTTTCATTATTCCAGGGTTGTTACCAGACAGAAAGGGAAATGTGCACTCTGGACACATATTCATTAAAATTGCTTTCAAATCCAGAGTCTGATATGCAATGTAATTGGCCCTGATCTGGCATCTTGTCTGCAGTCACTCTCTCACAGACATGCCATCAATTCCCTCTGTCTTTTTTTACAAATACTTTCATGGTAACATCTCCAATGAGCTGCTTTCGCTGGCTCCCAGATTTCATGAATTTAAGCGTTCAACTAGGCTGGCATCTTGCTCTCACCCTTTCAATGTCAAAACTGTTAAATGTAGCCGTCACTTCTACTCCAATAGCTTCACGTCTAGCACTTCTTGCCTGTGGAACTCCCTCCCCTTTTCCTATTTTCCTGATAACTATAATCTCCAACTATTGAAATTTAATGTCAATCAACATCTCCAGATGCCTTGATCTATCCCCTATCCTTCTCTTCATCCTTTCCTCTATCACTCCTATTTGCTCTTGCTACAACTCTCTGTTGTGCTAGTGGCTCCCTGCCTTGCTTGAGGTGAAATGCTTAAAAAAAAATAAATGTGTGTATGCACATTTGCATGTGTTCATACAATTTTTAATTCAATGGCTGACGTAAAAGATTTCTACGAAATGAAAAAAACAAAACTTTAAAAATATATTTATTATTTTTTGCCAAATAATTTCTGAAAATTTAAATAAGATCTTAGAATTATCTGACATTTTAGGCTTTAATAAATTCACATTTTTTTCTTGTATCCAACTTTATGATTTTATTGCTCTGTTCAGGATAGGGATTGTTCAGAGTGAGAGGAGAATGTATTATTACAATGTCTTATTTCAAAATCAGACAAATTGTATGCGTGTGCATCTATGTACAGTAAGTGCCACAAGGACATGTAATGCATTCCTGCACAACACAGACATATTCCTATAGATGGCATATACACATGGAAGGTATTTAGAGAGAGTCTATGACAGAGAAAAAAATCAGCTATTCTATCATAAAATAGATTACCAATTATTATTAATTGTTGATGACTATTTAATGTTTTTTGTTGAGTTCACTCCATGCAAGGCAGTAAATCCATTAAGACACAAGGGGTTACTGGGTATCAAAGAAAGATTACTAATGAGTAGGAACAAAGGAGTAATGAGGAGGACAGTAGATATCTGTTGAAATAACATTTAAATTTTTGAAAATTAAATTTGGCTGGAAAGCAGGGACCCGGAAAGAAGTTCCACAACTGAGAAGTGTGAGAAAAGAAACTGTCAACATAGAATTTATGGTTACATCTTGATGACTCAAATATAAACTGATGAGATCTTAACACCAGAAACACCAGCCAACTCAATGAAATGAATAGATGAAATCTCAATGCCAGTCTAATACTACACTCGAATGAAAAAGTCAAGGCACAATATCAAAGAGTTTATCTGAACAATTATCATGAAAGTATTTATAGAAAAGGCACATGGAGGCAATGTTATGGTGTTAGGAAAGTGACTGAAGCCAAGATGCCAGATCAGGATCAGTAATATTGCTGATTCTTCTTTGGATTTTATCAAGAAGCTCTAGATAAATAGCGAGGTACTAGATCATATCTGGCAGCAATATTCTATATCTTAATTTTATTGTGACTTTACTCAGGCCCTCAATCTATGACAGATTAGAAAATATCAGTAGTGAAGCATTTTGGATGGAACCTTAAACATTGCAGAGGCAAGTTTGCAGCTTGACCACAAAGCTAAACATTTGCATTGATTAAATCTGAGCTCAGTCATTAAGCAGTGCTGCACATCCCAGATTTGCAGTTTTGTTGTATAGAAAAGTCCTTTTTAGAATAGAAATAATATGTTGTATATAAAAATAATTATGCTTATGGGAAAGAGAATACACACATCTTGAGAGTGTTCCTATACTTAGATGTAGACTCTTAAATTCTGCTTCAAATTAGATCTCTTTCTGATTTACCCTACATGTTGGCCAGATATGAAAAATAAGAAAGTTAAACCAAAAATAAAAAAAAGGCTTCCTCTGCACAGGGGCTCCAAGCATCACATCCAACCCACAAAAAAAACCCTCAAAAAATATTAAATTAAATACAAAAGAATCCAGTCACTTATATTGCAACCAAAGAAAAAAAATAGTCATGATCCACCACATTTGCTTTTAAGAAAGCCATGTATAATGACTGAAACAGAATTGCATTGAACAGACAGGCTTCAGCTAACCTGTCACCAGCAAGCTTTCACATCATCACCAGTAACCTCAGTCCCCCAACTTGACTCATGTATCAACTCTAGCCTCTACCAACTGTAGTCATTGATAAAGTCACTTCCCTTGCCCACAGATATATATTCTGTTCACATCCTCTGTATTAGCAATACAAAATATCTTATATTAACAATTCTTGTTTTCTTTTCTTTTAGCCTCACCATCAGTTTTGTTTGTGCCTTTGTGCTACCATACATGTGTTTATAACAAGACTAGTAGTTTCTTCAACTGGGATTCATCATTTTGTATTATTTTTCGTACAGATTAGCATTTCAAATTTATAAAAATGTTTTTTTCTTATAAATCAACAATTATGTGTTACCATTTCTAGCTTAAAGGATTATATTATTATATTTTTTATTCATTCTTCTGTGTTTGAAACGATTATCATGTGTTTGTTTTGTATCAATTCATCTTTCTGCTATTCCTTCTGCTCAGTGATTTGCATTGCAAATGTGTATAAGATAATATTTTTGCTTTGTCTTTTTGCCTTACAAGACATAAAATAATAAAATTCAAGATGATAATACTAGCCAAATATTTTTAGGTTACAAATTAACTATATCTATGTACATGTCTTTCCAATAAAACCCAACAAAAAAAAAGACAAGTATTTTGCTTCTCAAGATGCAAACAGATATAAAACATTAAAATTGAAACTGGAGATATGACAGTACCAGCCAAACATTTTTACATTAGAAAATAACTTCTCCTTGTTGTCTGATAAAACATGATGACAATGGTCATAATTGCAAGAAACCATTTTTTAAGCCTCACAAAATACAAACAGATATAAAACAATGAAATACCAGTAAAATATTTTTAAATTACAAAATAATTATATTTTACTATGTACTTCCAATAAAGCATGATAACAATGATAAAAATTGCAAGAAACCATTTTCTAAGTTTCTCAAGACACAAACATATAAAGCAATAAAATAACATTTAAATATTTTTAGATTAAAAATAATGATATCTTACTGTGTACTTACAATAAAAGATGATGACAATGATAAAAATTGTGAGATCAGTTTTTAAGCTTCACAAAATACAAAAATCTATAAAGCAATAAAATATGAGTCAAACATTTTTAGTGTAATGAATGTAATTCATAGTTTTGCCTTTCTTCATTTAGTTGAACTGAAGACACCAAAGAGAACGTAAGCTTTTCCCTGACAAAATGTGTCTTTGGTTAGAAAATATTCACTTTTCTCCCCGTCTTCACTTTTGTTTTCGATATGAATTTTCCATTGTATTTTCACTTAACTCAGTGCTTTCCTATTAATTGCACTAAATGTTTTAAATAGAGGTACTAGGTTAAATGCATTGTCAGGGAATGAAATTACACTTAAAAATTATTTTTCTACATTAGGCTATGAACTTACTGATATATTCATATCCCAAAACTTGGCTTATTTCATTCAAAAATCGTCTATTTTTAGGTTATAACTTTTTTCATTTAAATGGAATTTTTCTTTTCTCGTACACTCTTCTTATAGATCTATCTCAGGGGTTTTCAAAATGTGGTCCACAAGGACAAGATAATCTGAAAAACAAATACAGATCCAGACTTGCTCCAGAAAGTGACTTACGTGTGTGTTTATCAGTAATATCGGCAAGAATTGACAGTTTGTGCAAAGCCAAGGAAGTACATCCTTCTCACTAAGTGTCTATTAAAAAATCCTGTGTGTGTAATTGACAATAAAACTATTTGTTAAATACCATTACTGTTTTCATTTACATTTAAAATTTGATATTTTAATATAACAAAATTTAATTTTGTTACATTTTGCAGCAACATGCAGCATTAATTTATTTGAACACTTATTTAAATCAGCTTTTATTGCATTAATGCAAAATTATATGTTATATTCAGCAAATATTTATGTATAAATTTCATAAATGTTTATAAGGGGGTCCCTAAGGTAAAGCCTGAAATATAAAGGTGTCCGCAAGTCAAAAAGTTTGAAAACCCTTGATCTATCCTACTCTTTGTATGAAATTCTCTTTCTTAAACATTAGGTAAAGTTATTTGTTGGTAAATATTCACTTCCTTTTCAATAATCTGACTCTTCAGATCATCTTAAATGGTGGGAGGAAGAGTCATAGAAAACTTACTTAAGTTAGAACATAAGGCTGATTATCACTCCTGGATGACAAGGGTTCTTGAAGCCATTGTCAGTAACATATTTAGACATAAACTGGAATTTATTTCCAGATGCTTCAAAAAATTTCCTTTTATTAGACCTATCAGTATAATTTATTAACAGGGGACTTCAAACTTCATCTATCACAGAGCTTCACTAATCTAAACCCAGTCAGGCTTGGAGAATTTGATACTCACATGACATAGTGAAGTTAAGAGTAATATAGAGAAATGGTAATTAAGCTACCTAACAACCTTGTGTAAACAGATAGCAGTTCCAGAAGTGGGTGGTATAGTCAAAAAACAAATATTGTGAAAAGTTAACAAGGAGAGGAAATTGTGGAGAACTATAATTCCCAACATACTTAAGAGGCATGGCATATAGAAGAAAGTACATTTGATTTTGTAAATGTTTATATAATAAAACATTCACAAACTTTTTGAAAAGCTAAAATTGAAATTGATTAATGTAAAATTTTCTGAAAATCCACAAATAAAAAACAATTTTAATAAAGGTATTATAATTATTATGTGAAAATATATAAATGTATTATAATTACTATGTGAAAATAAATAAATGTATTATAATTATTATGCAAAAATATATAAATGTATTATAATCATTATGTGAAAATATATAAAATCTTTAGTTTTTTTTCCAAATTTCATTATTTTCTCTATACAGCAAGTTTTTGCACTGACCTTTCTAAAACTAATTTCTTACCTTTTACATATAATTGGTTCTTCCACATATGTGTATAAGGCACCTCAGCTTGGAATTATATTTTTAAATGCTAGTCTGATTGCCCATTACCACTATGTAGTGAGTTTGATCCTCACAGTGTATCCCATACCAAATTCAACTTTAAGTTTTGAAATGTCATGAAATGAATCAACCTAACCTGTAATATATATATATATATATATATATATATATATATATATATATATTGGATAAGACAAATTAATTACCATGTCCATTTCACTCCAGAAAACTTGAGTGTACCTCCTGCCACAAGTAAACCAGTACCTCATGATGGAGAAGTAATTTAATTTTATATACTATTATTCACCCAGTACAAGGCTCAAGAGCCACTCAAGATAGAGGGTCACTGAATGAGATTGTTGTAAAGGTGTAAAAAGAGGAAGAGAGGAGTGTATATTATGGAGATATGGTTATGAAGCTACTCTAACAGACCATTACTGCTACGTTATGAGTTTGATGCACACTGGGTGCTGAAAAGTTCTCAATTAAATTCTCTCTCTAAGAGCTGAGTAGCTAACTAAACATCAGATCTTATTTTTAGAAAATCCCCTGTGTAAGGCTGGGAGCTTTTCAGCACCCCTCATGTATATAGAATTGTAATAGAAACATTGAAAATGGAATCAACAAATTAAATTTATTTTGTCATAGACTCTTAATATTCACTTGAAACACACGTGGGTGGTAGCACCTGTTAGGGTTCCAGCTATGGGTAAATAGTTACCTGCCAACCAGAACTGGGGTCAAACTACTATGAAAGTATATACTAAAAATTACCAGCAATACATTTTTTTAAAAAAAGAAATATACCCGCAATATATTTTTGTAAAAGAAATTACTAATGCTCCCAAGAAAATTAAATTTTGCCATTAAATGATCTAATATACCATAAAACAAATGAAATCAATCAAGCACATAATCTTTGGAAAGGCATGAACCTATTATTTCCTGTGCTCTTTCTCACTATAAAGGTCTCATTGCTAGTGTGCAACAATGATTACAAAATAGTGGATATGTCAACTTTTAAAAATCATTCTCCCATGACTAATATGCCCAGGAAAAAGCAACAAAAATCTGTTAAAGCAACCATTACAATGCACAGAGATGCATATTTTTGGCTGTTTTTTTATTTATTTCTACATTTTAGTATCACGTATTTTGTGGTTGATCAGATGCTCATATGAAATACAATAAACAAATTTAAAATAAGCATTTAATGTCCTTCTATTCTTTTTTTCGTTTGAATTATAAATGATATTTAAATAGAATTGATCAATATTGTTTGATTGCTATTGAAATATTTATTACTTCCTAAAATGTCATCTTTCTTGCTTCAATTTCTATCAAAGACATCTATCCTCATATTAGGAATACATTTATTAATAAATAAATATAAAACATTTTGAAAATTTGATTATTTGAGTTTTGAATAGGATATTTTGTTTCAGCTGTTATTAACATGATCAATCATCTTTTTCCTTGGATTTTTGTAAAATGAAAACTTCACAGTTAAATTAAAGTACAGTAGCAAATGTTGGACAATCTCCTCAAAGATAAAGAAGTGAATTGAACCAACAGAAATGTGGTTCTACAGAAGGATGCTGAGGATACTATGAGATGAACATGTGAGCAACAGCAAGGTTTTGAAGAGGATGAAAACAAAGAGGAAACTTATACTTAACATCAGGAAGAGGCAGTTGAAATCTCTGGGATATGTAATGAGGAAGGACAGCTTGGAAAATCTGATACTCACAGGACGGATAGAGGGGAAAAGCAAATATGTGTTATACTTAATGGTTTTGAGCAAATGGATGGCAGAACAGTGTCTAGGAGAAATAACAAGAAGACAAAACTTATTGTTGAAGTTCAGTGTGTTCTTCCCACATTCTGGTAGACACCGGAAATAACACCGCTCATTCTAGCGGTAGGTTTGAAGCTAGTGTCCAGCTTCCAGACAAAAATAAACAAAGTCGAAACTTAATACGAACCTCTATAGCAGTGCACATCACCATGGTCCCAGTTGCACTGCCAGCCAATGTCCCAGACCGTTTTTATTGACCAAAAACACGGCCAATGCACCAATCATTGCTGTTGGCCTTGTTCTCAATCAGAGTCCCCAGCTCGACTAATCAGTATGCAGACCACCACTAGACAAATCGTGCCAAGCAGCATAAAATCAAAAAATATCAGCGAATGTACTTTCATTGGACCACACTTTCGAGAGGAAAGGATGCAGCTGACAAAATGACAAACTAACTTGAGTTCATGTACATATCCATCATAAAACAGCAGCTCGACAAGCAAAACATCTTGGATGCTTCGACTCCGGTAAGTGTGACTATTTATCGTCACACTTGTTAAGAGCCACAAGGGACAGGAGGATGTGGAGGGCTATGATCATCTACATCCTGATGAAATACAGTACATAAAAGAAGAAATAATCAACAATACTTAGTATTAGAAATCTTAGTCTGAAGATTATTCAAAGTCTGTTGATGCTCTAGTAATCATTAAAGAGTTGATTAATTAATCAAGGAGCAAGTAAATGTTTTCAAGAGAATTCACTATTTGATGACATATAGTAATGGTTACAAGACACAACGGCCAGTGCAAGACCATCATGCAAGGCACAATTGAAGGTGGATGTATGAGAGAGTGCCAACACGAAAACTGGTTGGACAATGTCAAACAATGGACAAGTATGATTATCTCAGAATTACTGATGGTTGCCATTGATAGATCATTGTGGAGGAAATTCAATATGGCTTCTGCATTTGAATCCTCCCTACAATTACAAAAGACAAGAGGAGGAGGATAAGGATAGTGATGAGTAATGGTAATGATATTATTGGTCATTTCCTTACAAGGAAAATTTTGGCCTTCATTAACTGAGCAGTCAAAGACACTATTGTTTGAAATGTATCAAATCTTTCTATAAAACAATTTTTCAGGTTTCTCAATTCCAGTAACTGTTACTACTCTTTCGAATATTGAAGTGGTTTCTGTAATTTGGATCCAGTTTTTTTGTGATTCTGTAGCACTAATCCATGAGGTTTGAAGAAAGATGCCCTAAGTCATTTTTCCCTGTTGATCTTGGAAAGCAGTTGTATACAGCTTAGATATTTCTGGATAAGTTTGGTACTATTTAGGATATTACTTATATTAAAGACTTCATCTGACAAGAGATATTTAAGAACATGAATTGAGTTTTCAGTTTTCATGTTTAGGTTTTGTATCCATTTGTGGTGGTGGGCAAGACTACTACTCATGCAGCCTATTTCAGTTTTAGTTTCCTTGTCCCCTGTACTAAATTTGTTATAACTGATGCATGAACCAAGTGTTTAGTACTTATTAATTCTACATTCACTTTTCCTCTGAGAAATGCCTCTCAAAATATCTCCATGTTTTAAAAACAAATCTAATGTATCTTGTAGCACTTGAATACTTCCTGAGACATAACTCAAAAATAATAAAATTCAGCAGCAAGTTTCCACAGTTTAAAACTGAAACTGAAGTTCACACACATTAAAAGTTTTGGAGTTTCAGATATGAAGCACCAAATCTGTCTCTGAATTTTAACAACAAAAATATGAATCATGAACATTAGAAACAGTAAGAATATAGTCCTGGATATGATGGTAAACTTCATCTGGCAGGAAAGACCTGATCAGGAGATTGGAGGTTTTGAAGTGTGTGAAACCACGTTTCAGTTGCTGTTGTTTTGTTACAGGAATGCTGGTGATGTCTAGGCAGAAAACATACGTTCCCTAGTATTTTTTTTTCCCACAACAATTGCTGCAGACTCAAATGTGAATCCAGGTAATAAGTGAATAAAGTAACAACAAAACTACATACATAAACAAACGATAATGTATGTATTAATTAAACGGAAGTATACATAGGCAATAGGAGATTGTTGCGTATGACAAAACAATGAATATGAAAGAAGAAAACATTTAAACTAATAAAGAATGTTTTTCTTCACTTGCAACGTACATATTACCATGTAAGAAAAAAATTAGAAACGAAAATGACAGAGAATGTCATTACCTATTTATCAGCTTAGAGAGCATCCACTAGTGACATTTTTGGAAGGTTAGTGAGGGTAACCCCACAGTTCCTAGCACCTTTTAGAATCTCAGCTATCAACAAATATTAAACCTCCATAACAAAAACAAAACACTATGATGGTATTAAAATGCATTTTTTTGGTAAAAATGCCAGCAATATTTTCGGCAATATTTATATTCTATAAAAAATGACCAATAATACCTATTTATAATAAAATGACCAATCATATATTTTATCTACATTTGTGTTCAAAATATTGGAATTTCAACATTAAATAACCCATAAAAGTTGATATGCTGCTAAACAAAATCAACTGACCAAACAACAAACATGATAGAACTTTTTCATGACATTAATCCGTATAATAAGCAACGATTTTTTAAAGAAATCAAACAGTATCTCAAAATATAACTTCAACAAAACTACAACATGAAACATACATATCACTGCCTCTAGTAATTATGTCTACACAAACATGTATATGCAGAGAAGCTGAGTATCATTCACCATGTATCCAATTGCAAAAGCAAGGAGACATATATATTTATTACTCCCAAGAAAATTAAATTTTGGCATTAAATGATTCATAAGGAGTTGATATGCCATTAAACAAACAAAGAGAATAAACTAGTAAAAAAAAAAATACTTTCAAAAATGAAAGCGATGATTTTATATAGAACAGATAAGATTTCTAATAAAAAATTGCCATTTCAAAATATCTATTTGGCAAAAATATTTCACCTGAAGATGGTTTCCTAAAATTCAATAAAACTGATGGGAAATGGGAAATAGGTAAAATACTGAATTTTTGCAACAAAAAATCTCGAACAAAAGCCAAGATGAATGTAAGAGTCTAACTGTTATCATTTTGTTGAAGTGAATTTATTTAAACTCTTCTTTCTTTCTTTTTTTTTTTTTTTTTTTTTTTTTTGGTGTCTCTATTTCAAACTATGTAAGAGATTTCACCCAGTGGAATCAAAAATATGCTCCTCCTCTGACATAAATTAAGAAAACTATTTCTGTAAATTTATCATTTCAAATATTGAATTTTTCCCCAGAATTTAAATGCAATAAATCACATAATATTTGAAGTTTTGAATGTCTCTGTCAAAAAAAAAAAAAAAAAAATTCATTAACTTGACAATTTGAACCACATGCCCTTTATCTGACAATGGCCACCAGGCAGGATCTGTATAATATTTATCTTTTTATCTGTTTATTCAAGTCACTTTTATTCGATTGATATGGCTACAAAAATTAAAAATATGTCCGCCCACTTTTCATATCAGAGGACAGGGGTGTGGAAAAAGAAATCCAAGATTATCCACACTAAATTGAGCAGTGGTTTAATCTTCTTCATTTAAATATAGAGCGTCTTAATTAGATCTGAGGATTAGTAGGTGCTGTTGGTCAGATCCAGCTGAATGTGGTTATACAAATCAAAATGTCAAGAAGCAGATAATAAAGATGACAGCCACAGCAAAGATTTTATTTTGATAAGATTGATATCCAAATCAATCAAGTACAGAAATTTAAATATCTGGGAAGTGTTTTACCAGAGGACAGAAAATGTGACATGAAAATATATCTACCCATCATATAAAGTAGTTCTTCCATCATTAATAAAAAATCAGCAAGTTTATCAAGATATTCTCATATAATACAACACCTACCCACTTGAACCAGTATAAAAGATTTCTCACATGCTAAAAATTATTTAGCTTATTAAATAAAATATAAAAGTTTTTTTTTTTATTTTTAGAATTAACTTTATGGACAAAAATATTTTCCATTTTATTCTAACTTCTTTCTGCCAACTTTCTAATTCCATTCTCCCAGTCCGTCCTGGGTAAGACGATAAACTACGTCCAGCAGCAAGGCCTCCGATCAGGAGGTTTCAAGAAGCATGGAACCACCTCTTAATTGCTGGTGTTCCCAGGTCCAACCTGACCTGGGGTGGTAGCACCTGTTAGGGCCCCAGCTATGGGCAAATAGTTAACCCCAAAACTGGGGTAAAAACACTATGAAAGTGTAGAAATATGTTTTACTACCAGAAATACTTTGTAAAAAATTATTATCAGCTATAAATTTTTGAAGAAAAAAAATATTACCAGCAATACGTAAATATTAAAATTTAATTGTAAGAACAAATTTTGCTCTAATAAACAAAAGCAAGAAAATATAATATATTTTAAAAAAAAAATATTACCAGCAATACATTTTTGAAAAAAAACAATATTACTAGCAATACATTTTCAGTTCTACATTTTTGAGGAAAAAAAAAATATTACCAGATATAGATTTTTGACAAAACAAAATATTACCAGCAATAAAAAAATTTGTCGGCATTAAATAACACATTGAAGTTGATATGCCATAAAACGAAACAAACCAAACAAAACCATTCTCCCGGTATTTTTCTCTTTCTCAGTAAAGAATGGCTGCAGGTGGTCATTACAGTCTATGTTGTAAAAATGTTATAAATGTGTACTTGACGATGTAATATCAATTAGATATGGCAGATAAGTTAAAACTCGCCAGTTTAAATTTTTTTTTAGATCACCTAAGGAACATATAGCCTCTTGCTATCCTGAGGAAATATGACATTGATACCAGATTCTTTCCATCATTTGCTGTCTTCAATCAGTCTAATTTGGAACAGTCAGTTTGAATTAACCTTTTTTTTCTTCATAGCAGGAGACTACCTATCAGTCTCATAATGTACACAAAATCGTATTCTTTGGATGAAGAATGGTCCTTAGTATGACTAATGATGGTTCGTTTTCTTGTTCCATGAATTGTTGTGTTCTGTGTTAGGCACCACAAAGTATTATTGTCTTCAGTTGCATCTCTGTCTATGGACAGAGCAACAACAGTGTTGCATTCTGCTCGAAGACAGAGATGCAACTGAGAGATCATACACATTCTGAGACAGGAACAGGGAAGGCATGGATATTTACCATTGTCTCTTCACTGAGACAATGTCTGACACAAAGTTCAGGCTTAACATGGGGAACACAAGCATGTACCATTGGGCCAAGTACAAAAATTGCCCAAGTCTCCACAACCATCAATTACATTGGTCTCAGTGGTAACCACCAATCCTCCTCTCAATGAGAGGATGCAGCTCTTCACCACGGCTGAGTAACTCAAAGTATTATTTTCTTCAGCAGCATTTCTGTTTGACAGAGTCACTCTCTGCCCGAAGATAGACACACAACTGAGAGATGTTAATTTTCCCAAGACAAGACCACAGAAGCCATGGATATTGAACACATGGCATGGATATTTACCCATGGCCCCACGCCCACTAGAGTCGGATGTGACACAAGGTCAGTTATTTAATGTGGGTAACTCAAGCATGTAATCCCGGGTCAGTGGTCAAAATTTACCCAGCACCCACTTATGCAAGATTGGGCACAAAGCTTGTCTTAGCTGATCATATCCATGGAACAGAGGTACTAACCCATGTCTCCCAAATGAGATGGAACATAACATAAGGTCAGTTGTTTAATGTGGAGTACTGTACATGTACACTCAGGTCACCGGTCAAAATATTGGTCAGTTTTTGTTGAATTTTATATGTTCTAATGTTAATTATGTTTTATGAATATGTCCTGATGATGGTCTAAAATAGACCAAAACGTCCAACGTTGACTTTATATTAACATTAATACAGCATAATTACATATTAAGATTTTTGTTTGTTTTTTCTGTATATTTTTCTTCATATATATATATATATATATATATATATACACACACACACACACACACGCACTAAAGAGAACAGTGATTAATTTAAAAATCTCAAGTGTTTAAAGCTGAATATCCTAACACAGGAGTAAATAGGTTTGCCTATCATCCTGTTCACACTGCTCCCCAGTCTTTTAAACTGGAGTAGAAGTTTATCCTTTCTTTCCTGTTTATGACTGGACTTCTGGTTCCACCTAAGGTCTACTTCAGGACTATACTTCTAATATCTCCACCTAAACTATGAAATTTTTTTTACTATTTATTTTTTACTTATTTATTTTTTCCTTGGTAAGAGTAGATAGGTTTGCCTATCATTCTGCTCACACTCCTCCTTGGTCTTTTTATCAGGAATAAAGGTTTATCATTTTTTACCTGTTTAGGATTGGTTTCTGGTTCCTTCTAACATCATCTTATTCTCTTTCACTCCCAGTAAGCCTTTGTGTTTTAGTGACATTATCACCTTGCTTGGAGTGAATTGATTAAAGAAAAAAAGCAAAACATATAAGAAAAATACTTCTACTGTGTATGTATAGACATGTATGTGAAGTGCAGAGTAGTCACTTGTAAAAATTTGTTGCAGATAATTTTAGTTGAATGACATGAAGTATGTATATTTATGCATGTCTATGTGCAAATATGCATCTTATGAATATGTATGAATAATTTGGCCCTGTGTGTTTTACAATGACAGCCAGCATCAGAGAACTGATAAAAATAATCCATCCATTCTAACAGAAGTCAAGCTATTTGTCTCTTTATATTAGTTTGTTACTAGACAAGAAGATACATTTGGTAAATACAATGACTTCTGATTGACTTGTAAGTCTCTGGCATAATATCCTTGTTGGAAACAGATATTTTTTTCTGGTCGTCACATGGAAATATGACTTCATGGCCTTGTGATACTAAATTTTCATATATTTCTTGTAATGATGAAACTTGCTGGAATCATCTTGTTTTAGTCAACACTACAAAGGGAGACATCAAATGGATTAAAAGAATGAAGAAAGAGGAAATGATTTTTGGTGCTTATTTTCAATATTTTGACTGTCACTGGCATCGTATCATTCTAAAGTAATCCTTGATTTCATTGTTTTCATCTTCATCTGTTATGACAAACTTGAGGTATTTTTATGTAAGAAATCTGTAATATAACTCTTCATGGAAATATTTATAATCTACATAATTTGTTTTTTGAGCCTGAAGTGAATTTTGACATAAAACAAAAATGCCTAATATGCTGGATATATTGCTTATTTTTTTTCTTCTTTTTTAACCAATGTTATGCAAGAAAAATAAATGAAGAGGTAGTGATCAGGAATTTTCACTGTGTGGATCAGTAAAAGAAAATATACCATTTTTACAAAATATTAAAAGAAAATGCACAATGATGATGCAGTTGTTACAATACAATCAAAATTGGTTATTTCAGAATAAATTAGTTAAAATTAAACAATTCTAATGCTACATAATGATAAAAACAGAAAAAATCTTTTGCCAAAGTAATGCACAAAGATGATATTTTAAATTTAGTCATATACAAAGTTTTATAAATTATCTATTTCTCATGGCTGTTTTATCAACTGAATAAGTAATTTTTGTTTGATTATATCACCTGTTCCACATTTTGAACAATTTACCAAAAAAAAAAAAGAATTGCATTCAAAAACATCACGAAGAAAGAACTTTGTAATTAATAAATAGATAGACATTACTTTAAAATTTATTTAGTGCTAGTAGAAGTAATAAGCAAAAAAAAAAATGTGGTTGATATATGTATGTGAAATTTAAGATTTTATATCAGGTGATGAAAAAAGATGATGAAATAAAAATGTTGACTCTGTTTGTTCAACAGATGTTATGAAATTTAAAACAACTCCAAATTTGAAATTAAATTTTGTATTTGTTTAAGTATCAGAATCTTCTGAATTTTTTTCTTACTAACTTCAATTTTGCTATGACAAAGTAGAACTTTATGAAACTGGTATTTTATGTTTTAATGTTCTTTCAGCCTTAATCAGACATCTTTGATCAAATATCTGTTGGCTTTTACAGTAGAAAAAAATATGAAATATTTTCATCTTGATATGAAAGTATCATTATTTTAAAATTATATTGATGTAATCATGTGCAATTTCAAATCTTCAATATATTAATTCTTTAATCATTTATACATTTTTTCCTTGTAGAGAACTTTTCATTTTTATTTCAACGGTTGATCATGAAACACTTTTTTGTGACAATTAAGATCTGTGATAAAACTGGAAATAAGTGAATCAATATTTATTTTTTATTTTTACCAAATTCTGAGAAACAATGACTTAAAAATATGTTTTGAGAACATGTACAAAATCAGTCAGTAAATACTAAAATTGTATTCTACATATCCATTATAAGCATCAAATCATTGCAAAAATTTATGCATGATTTTCATTAATATAAAATGACTGCAACTTGCCACTGGCATTGTTTTGGTGCCAATTTCTCAAATGTTCTAAACTGAAACCCTGCATCATTCCATTGTGAGTCAGAATGTTGATACTTTGATAAAGATGGAGGATGAATAGTTGCACTTTTGCCATATTGTGTTCTTTGAATTTCAGAAAAGAATAATTGTCATAACAGCCACAAAATCATTCAGAAGCTTTATTTGCATTATGTACCAGCACTTCAGACAAGCAAAAAGTGGCTTGGCAAACTTTGTCAAAGTGATTTTAAACTAAATGATCAACCAGGCTTCAGACATCCTTCTGTTGTCAATGAAGATGTTCTGCTTACCATTGTGAAGAATAAACCAAAGATTTTAATGGGAGTGATTGCTACAAGTTTGAAAATTGATATCTCGCCTGCCTTTCACCATTTGAAGAGATTTAGGTTGAAGAAAAAATAACTGATTTTGACAGAATGAAAAGGTATTATTTTCCACCATAACAACACAACAACTGTATGTTGCAAAAAAGAACTTGCAAAGTGTTGAAATGGGAAACCCACCAGCACCCATCATGTTCTCCTGACTTTGTTCCTTCAGATCTTTATTTGTTCTGCTTCTCTACAAAACAATTTAAATGACAAAAAACTGACACTGTACAGGCAGTTAAAAACAAAACATGTTTTCATGAAAATGTCACCAACAAGCTTGTAGAATGATGGGAGATAATGTTTAGAACAGTGTAGACTATGAATTTGACTTAATTATTAATGAATTTTTTGTGTATGTGTCAGAGTTAGCTCCTCCTTAATTTCCAAATTCTTCACTAGGGTTCATTCTCCCAATACTATAAATACTGGGAAACTTCTTGCTTCTTTCTTTGCTTTCTTCATTTCAACAAACACTGCTACTATGTGAGCTCTCACAAAAGACAGATTTTCCCATTTCTGGGGAGATGCTATGAACATTACAGACATACACATACGTACGAACATTAAAAAAAAAAATGAATGTTCACACACAAACACAATGTTAACTGTCTATGTCCTTTGTAAATTTGTTTTCTTTAATACATATATTTGTTTATATATATATATATATATATATATATATATATATATAGATCTTGTTTGTCTTCTTTATCTTCAGTTGGACTTAACTTGAGCCCAGCAATTTTCTTGTAGTTGGACCTTTTAATATTCTACCAGGAGTTACATGCATATTTCTAATACAACATGTAAATACACACACGATCCTCTACATATGTAACATTTTGTTTTTCATTTTCTAATTGGGTATAAACTTTTGCAATGTTCTAATAGATGAAATGAGGTTATAAATTTACAAGTAAATTCTCTACTCTTAAGAGAAATTTCATTGTTATCATTTACAACAGAGAATTGTACAAAAATGTAGGAAAATATATATTAAAAAAAAATATCTATCAAAATTCTAAAGCATTATTTCTAACCAGAAAACAAAAGAATCAGTTTTCTTTTTCTCTCACTTCTCATAAGCCCTTAGTGACTTATATAAATATAGGGTCCACACAAAGAAAAGTAACACATGGTTGCATGGTTACTAAAGGTGTGAAACTGACAGTCACAATGCAGTCTGGATTTCTATTTCTACACCGTTTATATTGACAAATGATTTATACCTATTGTTGAGCATTATTTCCCCATAAATATAGCAGACATTTTCCTTTCTTGAAAATTTTCTCCACAGACTAACTTAGGTTATTTTTCTTAATGTCATTAAATACTGGTGTTGGCTTCAGTGTAGATGACTAAACATAACATTATTTCAATTAGTTCAAGGAATTTGTATCATGAAGATGAATAATTATTTCAAATATTATATTTTTAAGAAAAAATATTTATGAAATACACTTTTAAATATGCCAATGTTTAAACATAATAGATATATTCATGAAGAATTTCATAAAATTTCTTGGTTGTAACCAAGAAGGTATTAAAAAAGTAATTCTGATTTAGTAATTTAGTCAGATTTTTTGGGAATTTAGACCTGGCTAAGAACTTTTCAGTATCTACTTGTAAAACAATCATATAGGTGAGATTAGCTGTTTCCTTATAAGGAAACATTCACCATTCATTCACCAAACAGCATTACTGCTGGTTGAAATTTATAAAATCTCTCTCTGAAAACAGTTTTTGAGAATAATAAACTTTTAAAAACTTCAGCATTATCACTCTTTCTAATATTTGTGAAAGTTTCATTCAAAACTTTTTGTTTAAAGTCATGTGGTATGTCAACATCTTGATTATGTCGTTATTTTCCATTCTAGGTCCATATGCTATGCATTTTAGTTGTTGATTTTAAAAATCATCAAGTGATATGGTCTTTTGTTATTTGGTATATATCTTTGTTTATGATTATGTAACACAAATCTTTAGCATCTGATATATGCACTGTACTTGGACAATCAGGTAAACCATAAACAGTCACTTATTGAAACAGAAGTGAGTCCAGAGTAGTTTTAAGGTAGGTCCCATGAAAAGTAGATGCTTCTCTGCTTTATAGTAAAAGCATAGCCTTTTACAAAATGATATCCTGGAATTGTGAGTAAAGAGTTTTATAATATCTGCTAGCCTTGCTATTTTAAGGACCGAGAAGAGATACGTAATATGTTTTAGAATAAAATAAACACTTTCATTTATATTCTTCTAACTTCTGTTTAGACATTCTTTAATTATATTTTATTTTACTTTGGACAAACTGTTATATCTATTGCAGGTACCATTCAGCATCAAATCTCAACAACACAGCAAAAAGAATTAGCAAACAAATTATGATAGTGTAAAACTTTTAAAAATCATATCTTCTTCATTACTTACAAATCTTTGCATTGAGTTTAAAATGAGTTTTAAAAACTTATCAAACAATTTTGTTTTTTTAAACATTTTCGTTTATATTCTTTTCTTTTATGAAAGCAAAACATCATTTTGCTTGGAGGTATTTTGCTTTGGGACTTGTTAACATAAGACAAGAACAAATAGAGTGAAAAAAAAAATGACAGGGCTTTTCTTTTACTTATACTCATTATTCTAAAAATGCTCAAGGCAAATTGTTAAGAGCGTAAAATATCTTTAAAATGAAACAACATATTAATAATATTAGGTTGGTGCAAAAATAATGACGTAATAATACGTCAAAAAACGACATTATTACGTCATTATTTTTACACCAACCTAATATATACTCTGTCAGATTTTATTATACCATTCAATGTTATTACAATAAAATTAGTATTCCTATGCTGGTGTGGTTTCCATAGCAAATAATGTTTTACTAGAGGAAGTTGCTCACTCCATGCCCAATTGGTTTTATTCCCAGTTTTTGCTTACAGTACTTGGTGTTCCCAAGCAGTCAGTATCTAAATACTGACCAGGCTTCACACTGTTTGACTTTAGTAATAAAACAAGTACCTATGCTTCAGTCTAATTTGTGGTTAGTATTAACTTAATGATATTTGTAGAACTTCCTAGATTATATATATATATGAGCAATATATCATGTGAGTGGCAGCTTATAATATCAGTTCTTATGAAAAAATATATTGTATATATTTCAGACCTTTTCCTGGTTTCAGGTACATATTTAAATGTAAATTAACCAATGCCTGAGTATTTTCAACTTTTGCTTATGGAAGTGATTTATTTAATATACTTTGTTGGTTTTATCTTTTTCAAATATCACATCTTCACATCTCATATCAAAATAAACAACTAAAAATACAAAAAGTATTAACTATAGAAAGTAAACACTCCAATATCAATAAAATTTTATCAAATTTACAAATATACTAAACATATTTCATTAAAAAAAATAGAGGAGAAAGAACAAACATGATAACACTATCCATCACATGGAGATGCAAATACACCTTATTTCAAAGTAAATAAACTTTCTTTCACACAAAATTGCATGAAATGAAATCCAGCAGATTGCTATAAAAATGCTTAAATACCTATATCCATTAAATCACTGCCACATAATTATTTGATTAGAAAATTACATAAAAGAGCATTTTTCATGTGTATTTAGTGAAGTGGCCAGTGAGTGTGTACTAGTGTTTGAATGTGATTTGGCTGTAAGTACTATTATTATGAACCAAATGATATGGTTAAAATTTTCAAGATTATATTTCTGTGAGCAATATATCCCAAGAGTGGGAGCTTACAATATCAATCCTTATGAAAAAATTATTGATAATAATTTTTTCCTGTTGTTTTTTCTGTGAGACAAGCAAACGAAGTGTAACATAATTTTTGATTCATAAATAAATGCAAAAGATGTAACCTGTAGAAACATCACAATCATATACATGAATAAATTACTGTTTGATTATCTTACATGTTAAAATAGGCTCTTTGAAATTCTGTGAGGTTCACTAGTCTTTCATTAGTTGATTTTAACTTTTTCATTGTTTCAAATTTAATACAACAAATTACTTGTATTTCTGGAAAGCAACAGAAACTATTACAAGTTATTTTCTTTACTTGAATATTGTCTTCCATTCTAATATACATCTGTTTTAATGATGGACCATAAATTTTGTGTTGGATTAATATCTCAGGCAACTGGGGGTCTATTCTATCCATATCTTTGAAATCTGTTTTGACTAGGTGAGAAAAAGTTAGCATTGTCAGAGCTGTAGCAGAACCATTTTTTTTTTTTTTTAACAAAAATAATTTACAATTTAGCCTTAAGTTATCAAAGGCTGCCAACATGGTTGGTGGTAAGAACAGTGAAAATTTCCAGTTCCTCTAGATTGGCAGAAATCATTTTTGAAATAATAAAGAACCGTCTGTCTTAAAAATGAAAGAACTTCCATTTTTTTCTTTTAATGTCTACAGGGAAAAAATAGATTCATTAATGAAAGAAAAAAAATTATTTATTTTCCATAGTTCTTTTTTATTTGGGCCTGAAAAAAAAAACTACCACAAGAACATTTTAAGCTATTGCTCCATCTCTATTACTGCATGTTTTAGTTTTTTGGGAAAGATTGTGTCTTGAAAATTTCCCAAATAGGAGACTTGGATGTGATTTCCCTTTTGGAAAACAAGTTTCCAGCTTCTATTATGTCGATTAAATCAGTCACGTTTTTTTGTGTACATGGATTACCATCAAACTGCCAAATCACTTATCACCCATAGCTGATCATCAATATGTTTTAACTCTTAAGTTTTGAAAAAAAATTTTCACATTCAACTTTTATAGTGGACACTAAGAAAATGACTTTGATGAGCTTTTATTGTATTTTTTTTTTAAATATAACCTTGTAAAAAATACTACAACTGGTAATAATTTGGGTGTCAGTTAAGCCCCCAGCCCACCCCTGCTGTAGCTTTCTTATCTTTAGTCTTTTAACCAATATTTTTAATATTCTGCATCTTTTTTTTTCTCTGTTTATATTTGCAAAACCAAATTCTTCAAATATTTTCTTGCTGGTTAATCCAGTTTTCTTGTGTATTATCTTTAATTTTTCCTAAATGTTTTTTTGTGGCATTCTTAAAGCCATTTTTTTCTTGCCCTTACAAGTTTACAATTACATTTTTAACTGTTCTGTAATCACTGATCAAATTTTTATCAGTTCTGAAGTAGTTTTACCTTCACTAAGTAACATTACATCATCTTGCTTCATTTTTGAGATTATATCACACTTAGAAAGGCTCATAATATTTATGTATAATCTAAATTAAAAATATTTATAACCATACTAATATATATTATTATTTTTACAATATAATGAAAACCTCTAAGGTTGCATTACAAAATCTGACACTAACAAATAAGTTATTTCCCATAAAAACAAATATTAGCTGAAGTTCACATAGACATATTTTTCATTTAAGTATATCCTAAAAATTTTACCAACTTTAGTTGGGTAATAGGATTTTTAGGGAATCCATTAACTTGTCTGATAAAATCTTCCTTAGTGTATTTTAATTCATTTCTTCCATCTATGCATACATAAAATATTCTTTTCTATCTATGCATACATAAAATACATTCAATTTATATACTTTAATAACAGTTGTTTTTTTATGAAACTCAAAACTCATGCATCTATATATATATATATATATATATATATATATATATATATATATATAGTCGGCATCCATTTAGCTTGTTAGCACCCTGGTGGATCAAAATTCAGCCTTTTAGTGATGAAACTGCAGTGACCATTCCAGTTTGCAGACCTGATGCTATATGAAGGCTGTGCACTGCCCAGACTACATCGCCCCACCTCACACTCATGCCAAAACGATCCAAAAGAATACAGGACTCCACTCCATGTTCTCTGTGTGGATTTACTTCTTCACATCTCATGTGATTTTATATCATGTAAACTAAAAAAAAAATTACAAATACTAGAAGCATTAACCATAAAAAGCAAATAGCCCAACATCAGTTTTATCAAATTTACAATGACACTAAATATAATTCATAAAAAATAAAGGAGAAAATAAAGAGATGATAAGACAGCAAGTCACATGAAAATGCAGATACAAATTATTGATAATGATGAAACTGACATAAGAGGCAATCACCGTCACTAATATGTTAATATATATATATATATATATATACATACCTGATATTGCCCAGTTTAACCCATAAATATAGCATACCTTAAAAGTATATTTTTAGCATTTCACACATACATATATATATATATATATATATATATATATATATATATATATATATATATATATATAATATGAGAGTGTGTGTAGGCATGGAAATCAACACTGCATGGTCACTGTCTGTTTCACACCTCAGTGCAAATCTTATGAAAATTGAACAAGTATAACAAAAACAAGTTGTCTAGGAACAAGTATGACTGAAACCAGCAAAAGAGAGGGTGCTGTGGAGGGCAATGATCCCTCATGTCCTAAATGAACATTGTAGAGAGAGAGGGAGCCAAAAATATTTAATTCTACCCCAATATCAGCCTGTAAGAAAAGGTTCTATGACTTTTATATAAGTGTTTATAAATTAGGACTTAATGTGTTATTTTAAATTATTCTATATATTTTAATACCATATACTTAAAATTATCTTAAAATATATTTGAAATATTATTTACATTTATTGACACATACTGTTTGTTATTTTCATGATGATGATAATAATAATGATGATATATTCAATAACATTTCTAGTTAGATAAATCTGTTGCCTTCAAGTATGTTTTTTGAATTTATTTCCATTCTTAATATGTCTCTGTCTGATGGATAAAGATATTCAATAATTTGTGTTCCTATTTTGTCATTGGCAAAGAAATTTGGCTCTTTCCATTTTTCATGAAAGTGAAAAAAAAACAAATATATTTGTGAAGTCTTTGAAATTTTGTACTTTTCATACACTTTGGATAATTATACACATTTGAATTTGTGTGCAACTGAATGTGTTAAAAATGAACTCTTAACCTTTAAGAATAAAACATTCCTTAATTAATGATATTTACAGAACATTCTGCAATCCTGCCAAATGACGCCATGATAATGAACTGATTTTGTAGAAAAACTGACAGAATTTAAAAAATTTTCTCTACAGAATAAATGGTAATCAATATATATAAAATACAATATATATATATATATATATATATATATATGCACAACACTGTATATACAATTTTTTTCAGTGTGAAAAAAGTGTTCTTCATCACTAGAAGGGTACAATCAAAATAGGTAAATTGATGCATATAATATACTCTTCCAGTAACATAATCCCCCATCCATAGTGGAATTTTCCAAAGTTTTAGTTACCTATCTATGACATGGACTCTTTTGGTGACATAATTGCCCACCTGTATGTAAAAGATGTTTCCAGAGACATAGTCACCTATCGCTATGCCACGGACTGTTCTGGATATTTGCCTCTGTTCAAATCATCATGTTTTATCTGCCATGTCCTTTCAGCATGCTGGAGATCATGGCTCTTCACATCTTATCCTTTTTAGAGCCTAAGCAATGTTTGTCTTCATACTATCAATCCCAATCCCTGTTCTCCCATTCATTTACACAAGTTCAATTACTGTTTCCTTCAGCTGCTCCTGTGAGTGTCAAATTCTCCAAGCCCTCTTTGTTTATTATATGTTGTAGAAATTTCAACCTTGTCTTCCTGATTATAAGTACAATCATCCTTTTTGTTTCTATTTTCTTTAAAATTTCCTCATTGCTTACACATTCAATTCATCATTTCTTTTATTAAAGTTAAAAAAAACAGTAATCATTTTGAAAGTAACCCTGTGTATATCAGAGTTGCCTCTTGGCTTTATATTTACGTACAGTTGTTTTATGCTGTTTTCTTAACCTTTGATCAGGTAGATGTCTGTTTTCTCTAAATATTCAGGATTTCAAAATATCCATTATCATACTTTGAAGATCACAGATTATAAAAGAAATTTTATATCTGTCTATATTTCTGAGATGAGGTATTGTAATAATTTATATTATTTATTGAGGAATCGGAGAGCTGAGTTCAAATTCCAGTTGAATCCATTACATTCACTTACATGCTCATACTCTTGGGAAAGGTATGAATCCTCTTCTTCTTTCCCTAGCTATGGGTAAATAGCAGGGCAGACTGGGTTCTATAGCCTTGGATGGCAACTGGTCTTCCATATAATGAAATGGTAACTTATTGCAGGAAAAAAATCTACCTCATCAGGCATGTATTGAAAGATACATGATCGCCTAAGCATGTATCACTTATGGCATATAACTTCCTGACATTGTTTGGATGGTTGTCTTCATCTTTATTTTCATGTTCACATTATTTTGGCTGTTGTACATTCTGGCCTTCTTAAGGTGATTGGAATTTGAACTGAACCCTTTATTTTGTCAACCGGCATAGACTGTTCTAGTTCCACGTGCCATGCATCTTTCAGATATTTTCATTATCTCCCTTTAATTCTCCAAGTTATTTTATTTTTTTGTTTACCACTGCTGTAGCCAGGTACTGAACTCAAAACTCTTTGGGTCATGTCGTGAACATGACAATAAAGATGAGGACAATAGTCTGAACAATGTAAATAATGTAAAAGAAAATTATATTTGCCTGTGACAAATTAAATTAAACAAAGAATATGATTAAAACCAGCAAAAATAGTAATGTCCTGTCTTGGTAGAAATACACACACTTTTACATTCAGTTTTCTGGAAATATTTGGAAAAAGTGATCCTGTTTTGTATAATAGAGTTATGGGTCAACAGATAAGTCATATATTAATTAATTTTTAGCCTTTCGTGGAAAATGATTGTCAATATAGCATTGTTTTTTGGTTTTAAATTGCTTCATTTGCCAGAGAAATGAAATTGAGCCAAATTGAATGCATTTTTTATTATATTTTCATGCTTATTATATCAGAAAAATAACTCTGCTGGTCTTAAAGAGGCAGGTTTTATTAGGGCAGTTTTTTAATTTACTTTTCTCCACAACTCATCCAAGTCCCAAGGCTTAAGTATCAATGAAACTGTAGAAAAAAGAAGTATATATATTCTTTTCTTGAGACAGGGCCTTATATAATCTATCATTGCCTTTGAATCACACTTGCTATTCCATATTGGATTCACTTTAATTTCTGGATATATTTACTTATTTTTATGAAGTTATAAGCTCCTAAATATCCCATTAATCTTTTCCATTAAAGTGTCATTTAAACTATGAAATTGAACAAACCTGATGAGGCATCTATATTTATTTTCTTGTCAGGCCAAGAACTTTCCACCCTCCATTTAGACAGGAACTAAACTAAAGTGGATTCTATCACTAACTGATACTCCTTTATTTGGCTCAAACTACATCATTTCATTCATCCAAGCTACTCTTTCAACTTTGAAGAAATTATTTCAGTTCAACTGTCCATTGCATATAATGATAGCAACAATAACTTTGGACACTAATTTTGAAATTGTCTATGATGGATCAAATACTTGAACCTGTATTATTTTAGGCATCTTAAATTATCTGAATCAGTAGATTTGTGAAACTCCCTATCAGCAGAATCTTCAGAGGTTAAAAGGGTTTAATGTGGAATTGGATGTCAGATTAAGAGGTCTTTCAGTGTCATGTGGTCTTAGCAAAGGTCATATCTGTCCTCATTTAGTGGATATATGGAGTAATGTTCGTTCACCTCTGTGTCAGATGTAAATTGCATTGTTCGACCTTAAAATATGGCTTCAAAATATTCCTTTTTCCAAATAACCCATGTATGTTAGCAGGTAGATTTCTGGACTATATCAAGATATATTATTATAGTTAATGTTTTCAAAGTAAAATTGATGTTAAAAATTTCAGGATATATCTCTTTAAAGGATGTTATGTAATAAATATATAAACATCAAAGGCTAATTAATATTTAAACTTAACATCACCTCTTTCTGCCTACAGAGGACCATCTGGATGGACTTAATATAAATTAAAAGTAAAACTTTAAAGTGAAAATATATAAATATTATATAACATCATGATAGATTATATAATGTCCTGTCTCAAAAATAGAATATATATCCTTTTTATCTACACTCTCACTGATATTAAGTTTGTATTAGGAATATTTGCAATAATTTATTTGGTGTCAGTTATCCTGTGTATGATGACAAACTACATCTGATTGGGAGGTTTTGATGAGTTTGAAATCACTTCTTAACTGCTGTTGTTTCATGAGCCACCCTGACCCATGGTGATATCACCTGTTAGGATTCCAGCTATGGGCCCCCATAGTTGATCCCCCAGACTGGGGTCAAAGCACTAAACATTTTATAGTAAAAATATCAGCAATACATTTTTGTAAAAAATAAAAAAATTACTAGAAATACATTACTTATGATCCAAAAAAAATTAAATTTTTGAATTAAATGACCCATAAAGAGTTGATATCCCACTAAACAAACAAACATTTGATGTCAGATTTTATTGTTGAAATAGAGTGTTATTCATGATATTGTAAATAAAAGTATATAATAGTGGATATATTGGTATTTTTTAATTTCAGATTATAAATTTGGCAATGCTTCATAAGAAATACTCTCAAAGAAGAACCAAAGTACACAAAACTTAATAAGTAATTGTAACAAATGGAAAATATGAAGAAAATGGAATAGAGATCCAAGTACAATCAAAAATGAAAATGTAAGCATAAGCAAGATAAGAATAAGAAAAATAAAACTGGCTTTAGGAATATCACAGTATTTGATCTGAAATAAATTAAATAGGTAAACCTCAAGAAAAGTAGATTGGCCGACAAGAAAAATATTTGAGGAAGCTTCTATTATGAATGCAGAGCAATCAGAATCAAGAAGTTAAAAATATTGTCTAAATATCTGAAAGTAATCAAACTACAACTATCAAGTAAAAATTTGCAAAGATTTAAGTACATGAAAACTGATTTTCCAACACTAATTTCTCATGACTGATTGGGCCTGGTAGCTGCACTGATCATCAAGTTCCTCATGTCAACCTATATGACTTAAAAAACAACAGAGAGGAGGTAGATAAATCCAGAGAATTAGTATAAGTTCTTGGACAAGACAACTTTTGAGTAGTACAAATGAGACACTTGCATATATTTCAGCAAGACAATGCTCCTTCAAATTCTGATTATTGTTCACTTCGCCAAAAATGGTTTCAAAGGCACCAAATTAATAGAATTCTTTCCGACTTCTCAAAATATTAATCCAACAAAATTTCTGTAATCACTCTCCACAAAGTTCAACAAAGGTTGGTCTTTGCAGGAAGCCAATTTTTTTAAAAGTCACTTTGTAAAATTTGCTTTTGTTTCAGAGTAGCAAAAAAATACAACTGAAGATCAGAAAATAAAAATGTTTAATCAAAGGTTTGTGAGATTGAACACAAAAGTTTAACTTAAGTGATAAACAAGGAAAGAAAGTTATTCAAACCACTACTACTAAATAACTGTAAAAGATTAAAGAAAAACTTCAGCAAAACTCTTGTACCTGTTTGATTAACTGGCTTATTATCTCAGCTTTATAAAGTAAGTCAAAACATAAAGTATCTAAAACTACTAGTTGGTACAGAGACAAAGAAAATCGATTATATAAATACCAGAATGTGACAATAACATCTACAAGGTTGATAATCCACTTACTCTGACACTTTCATTGGATTTTTCAGACAAGGAAAAAAAGAATGCTTATCAACATGTATGTTAGTAGACACACTGCCATGATTATTGGTCATATCTTTTTTTGCTAACTTTTTTTTCTATATTCTCATACACAGTTGATTCTGGTTAATTGAAGCATCTATTTATTTGAGCCAAATCTTGGAAAGCCAATACGTTGTTCAATACAAGGAGGTGTTGAAAAGTTATTTCCCAACCCTATTCCTGAAATCTGAACAAATGAGCAAACACTGTATTATTTTTTGGAAGGTTCTCTTAGTAAGGCGGAGAACATTTCAGCAGCCCCTCATATGTGTTTAATAATTTCCTTCACTAATTTGGACTAGCAGGAAGAAATACAAATTACTTTTTGATTGGTTATTGCTAACCAATTTACTGTTTAGTCAGCTTGAAAGTCAAGACCTATTTCATATCTGTTAGGAGAAACTTTTTAGAGTATAGGAAAGTTACATGTTTTCCTTCAGTCTGTAATAAAATTCCATGCTCCGAAAATATGATGTGAATAACCAGGAAAAGGGGAAATAAGTAGAGTTACATTTTGTATATATAGCCTGAAGATTACATTGAAGCATGAAACAGACTGTTTTGACAGTGTTGACATATATATATATATATATATATATATATATATATATATATATATATATATCTGAGATGAGGTGTTATGTATACTATTTACATTATTCAAACTATTGTCCTCATCTTTACCGCCATATTTATTTGGATAAAGGCATGCCATGTGTCCACAACAACACATGGCATAGTAGATAAAGGCGTTAGTTAGATCCAGTGACAGGACCCAAAGCGTGTGAGTTCAATACCCGGTTAAGGCAGTGGAGAATTTGCAGAGGGGAATTAACAGGAGATAACTGATAACTGGCATCCATTAAACATGGCACGTGGCACTAGAACAGTCTATCCCAGTGAGTGAAATAAAGGGTTCAGTTTGACATTCCAACCACCTGAAGAAGGCTGGAGCGTACAATGGCCAAAATGTTGTAATAAATATGGCAGCAAAATGAGGACAATAGTCCGAATAATGTAAATAGTATATATATATATATATATATATATATATATACAGTAAAATAATGATAAAAAATAACGTCTCTCAACCCACCAATTCCTACATAATGTTTATGAATTTATTTGTCCACTCAGAGATTGCATCTCAGTAAATAATTTTAAAAATTATGTCTCATATTGGTTATACAACAATCACTCTTTCATGCAGACTCACATGCCATTTATCTGAACAAAGTGTAATTAAATGTTTGGTTACTGAAATATTAATTTTGGTAAGTAGATTGGACTGAGAGTTTTTCTTGTGTCCCACCTCATAATTAAGCATGTTGCTATGTAATGCCCCAAACATGTAATATTATATTTGTGTTCTTTATCCTTTTTGATGAAAGCTTGATAAAATTTTGTGTGTCACATGAGGCAGCTGAATTGTGGAGGCCCAAAAGAAACAAAATCTGATATTACACACAATGGCAAAAGTATATTCACAGAATGAAAACACAATCACATGAGGGACAGCATGAGCTGGTTTATACAAAAAGTGTATTTTCAAAGGAATCTGTTTAATGCATCATCAAACAGAAAGTTGAAATACAAGCATCTTTAAAATGTTTTATTCAAGAAATGTTATACTAGAATCCCTTCAAAGACAAAAATAAACAAGCAGGGTCTCAGTAAAAAGTGAAATTTACTCAAAAAACTTTCTAAAAAACCTAAGATATATAAAAAATTAAATGAGTCTATTCTCAGTTTTTTGGCATGGATGTGTGGGTGGTGTAATGGATAGAAGCTTGGAATTAGAAATCAATGAACCGAGTTCAATTTTAGTTGTTTTCCTTACATTTACTTATGGACAAATATCCTTTGGAAAGGTATGAATCCATCTCCTACCAACTAAAGGTTAAGTAGCAGAACTTGTGTCATTGATAGTCTCAAAAAATTGTTAATACAATATTCACTCACAAAAAAAAGTGAATTAGTCATACAATCTAAAATATCTTTTGGCTTTAAATAACCCACAAAGGGTTGATAAGCTGTAAAAAAAATCAGTCAATCAATCTTTGTAGTTGTTGAATAAAGATAATCCTTTTTTCCCTCTCACCTTCAGAGTACAAACAAAATTGTCAAATTCAAGAAGATAAAATTAAATATTGTTCCCAAGTGAAAAGAAATCAAGATTATCAGGATAAATCAAATAACAATTACCAGAAACCTGTTAATACTTAATCCATTCGTATTTAGCTAACTATTGCTTTAGTCAATATTTGGTGTCTTTCACTGTCCAAATACATTTTTGGATTTCAGTATCATATTTTCCATTCTCTGTTAAAACACTTTCCAGATAGTTAATTGGTTGTACTTCTTTGATTTTGGTATCTCTAAATTCTAATTTGCATGTCGGGCTGTTTCTTTTGCTAATAACCATGTATCCCATCTTCTTGAAATTGATATTTAGTCTTTTCTACTCACTTTTCTTCACTACCTTCTGTAGGAGCTCTTGTAATTTCCTTTCTATGTCTTCTATCAACATCTGTGTCATTTGCCTATCTTATCTTGTTATGATTGTGACCATCAATAATGAATCCTGATAGAACTTCTAATTCTCTCTGTATTGCTTCACTATATAGGTTGGATAATCTGGTGAGAAGATACATCCTTGTCTCATACTCATTTTTATTTTTGTATATTTACTGAACTCATACCTAGCAAGCTTGTATAATAAAACACCAAGCTAAAAAGAAGTGAAAAGATTGTGATGAGCCATGAAGCACATAGAAGACACTACATGATTGAATACATCAAAAAGTCATTTAATCTAGAAAGTAAGATGTGATGGCAGCATCAGCTTCCATTAACCACATCAATAGGCGGTCTTTGTCCAAAGACAGTGATGCTGTGAACATGGTGAGATTTGAAAGAAATATGCTAATAATGGAGAAGTTAACAATTGATTGAAATATGCCCTGCACTCAATTAAACCCACAGAAAGCAGCTGTTGACCGACAAATGCAGCTAGAATTAATTAACAAAAAACATATAATATCCCATTGGGTTAACAGTAGACCACATCTTTCATTAGTGACCAGGTAAAATTGTATATGCTTAGCTGGAGACTTTCACTCTCTTGATGTATTACCGAGATATTACACCTTCTAGGTACCATTAATTCTGGTTTTTACAGAATTTGCTAAATGAAATAAAAAAGTCTATACCCTGGAAGACTGCAAAATTATCAGTTCTTTTCTTGTCTTTTTTCTTTCACATGATACATCTTAGATAATCATGCCTTCCCACAATTTTCTATCTTTTGTTGCTCTAATTAATTTTTGTTCTTTCATCAACCACTTTTTCCTTGTCCTGAGATTCAGTAACATAAACTCAGCATTACTTTTCTTTCCTCTGTTTTTCATTCCTTCACCTGGTCCTGTTAGTGCCAATTTCTCCAGACCTTCTTGCCTTATCACATGACCCAGAAATTTCAGATGTCTCTGATTGTTACTATCAGTTTATTTTTGTTTTTATTTTCCTCAAAAGTTCCTTCTTGCTCAAATGTTCTCCCCATGGTATTCTTAACATTTGTCTCTATTACATCAAATCTTTTCTTCATCTCTGAGAAGGTTGTCTTTATTCAGAAAGATAAGAAGCAGGGTAGATGGATTTATGACAAGTTTGTTGATTTGTTAAACTATCTTTTGCAACTTTTCAAAAGTTACAAAAGATAGTGTAACAAATCAACAAATTTGTTGTTTAGTAAAGTTAATATTGAAAGTAAAATATTTGTTTTTTTTTTTTTAATTATGCAACCAAAAATATTTTTCTAAATTTTTTAAATACTATTATCCATTTAATACAAGGTCCAAGAGCCACAAAAGCTGGAAGGGTATGAATAAGGATGTTGTAAGAGTGTAAAGTAAGAATTGCCTATTATGAGGATATGAAGATTAGATAAAGTTTAACCCTAGAGGTTAATGTTGTAGCACTCTGGGAAGAATCCTACTGTAGTGTTATTTCCTCATTACTGTTGAGAGATTCTTTCTTCTCATTACCAAGGAATATGAAGGAAATGCAGATGATTTTGTGTATGTGACATGTCAGGTCATAGCTGAGAATGTCTGAACTAGTGAAACCAAGAAATGGTACTTATCTGAACATCTACCATGAAAAAAGCAATAGAGCTGTGAGAGGTTAGCAATGTTTTGTCTGTGTTAAAGGGGTTGCAGGGTGAAAAATAATTAGAAAGGTATAACTAGCCATGCATACAAACAATTAGAATAATTATATAGATTTCTTGTAAGTATTTTTTTCATATTGTTTTTGATACTTTTTATCACAAATCTAATGTTCTTGCAATATAATACTTTCTCCTTATTAGAATCAAGAACTAATGAATTGAAAAACCACCATATTGCATTATCTGCAGAAATTATAATGATAAAATCTTTTCTATAGGCTGATCTTCAGTGTGCCACATCACAACTAAATGTAGTACATGGTGAAGGTTTTAAGTTGGTTTAGTGTCAATACCATGGAAAAATTACTCCAGTACCTTCAGCACTTACCCATATGAGGATGACTCAAGTACTGGGTAATGACTTCATCCCTTCTCAAATAAGAGGTGCCGTTTTGGCGGATGCCTCACTGGGGCTTGAACTAATATTAATTTCCAACTTTCCCAGAAGAAGGCATGGACATATGAGTTATTTAATAAGCATAGCTTAGCTGTGACATAACCAAAAGGATGGAGCACCCAATGAGGATTGAACTCACTACTAAGTTGTAATTAATCTAGCAAGAAAAGCTTGCTTATCATTACATTATGCTGAAGTGATCTATCTTTTCTACAGGTCATGCTCAGTGGAATTATCTTTCCTTAACTTTAGATTAATACTGAATAAATTCCAGTTGAATATAGTGTATTCATATTATAAAACAATTCAAAAAAATGAAATATTTCATTTTTTTCAAATAATTTTCATATTTCTTTTCTTTTTTTATTATGCTGCTTAAGTAACACTGATATTTATAGTAAAATTAATTCAAAATTAAGTACAGTTACATGTAAACAAACAATCTTGTATTCTCTTCTTTATTAGACAGGATAAGCTACAAAGCTTTTGCCCAAACAAAGTGAGAAATCTCATCACTGATTTTTCAGCTTTTAATCTAAAACTTCAATGCTGATCAAAGCTTATGGTTAGAGGAAATTATCTTGTAATTAACTGGCATCAAAATTAAAACTCATAATCAAAGCAAAAGTTGAAGAGCACTTAATGTGTTATCAGGAATTAAAAATCAATTTTTTTTTTACATATTTACAAGATTTTTTGTATATGTTTATAAATTTAAATCTCAATTGCAACTTCCTTGAAAATTTGTTCTTAGCTTTCTTAAATTAAGTAATTTTTTTTTTTTAAATTCAGAAATTTTCCTCTTCCACATATATTACTTTCCACTTATTACTCTATTTTAACTCGCTGCATAATTGCTATGCGCCTAATCAGCAGATCAAAAGTTAAAACAGAATTTCCTTTTCACTTAAATGCTATTATCATATTGTGCATATTTTCTCTTTTCTTTGGCTCAAGATCAATTATTTCTTTAGATTAAAGGTAAAAATATGTATAATTGAAACTGGCTTCAGTGGATTTTCCATCCATATTGGCATCATTGATTCTATGATAGCTTTTTATATTCCAGAAAATTTCTGGCAGATTTGGGTCTCATGTGATTGTGTGGCTTTTAAATCCCGACTGAAAATGCATCATCTCCCAAGCACAGCATAGAAAGTAATTATTTAGTGAGCATAAATTTTCTTAGAATAAATAGTAATGGTGAGGTTAACCATTTCTATACAGGAAACAGTGGACATTCATTGACCAAACAGTTAGTGTTACTATTGGCTGAAATTTATAAAACGTTTTTAGGGACTTTTCACATCAGCTAAATGTTATAGATCTTTGTAATATTGGTGAGAGTTTCTTTTGAAATGTTTCATTTTATTCATGTTAACAACTTAATTATCCGTTTCTCTTCTCGTTTTATGCACTACAAATCTTTGTTGTTGCTGAACTTGGGAATGTTGATGTATTTTTTTATTATTTGGTAAAGCTCATTGTGACTTTTAACACCAGTCTGATGAAGGAACGTCTTCTTTAATGCTACAAAGCCAGAAAACCCCAGATGTACTCAAACTTTCACACACTTTCTTTCCAGGAGTGGCTGGATGTGCTCACATATGTATAGCACTGCATTCAGATATATTGCGTTAACACCTGTCAAATGTTGAATTAGAAGCAATTGGAAATGTACAACAGTTTTTCTTTATTTCTTGTTCATTTTATGGGAAGTATTTAAATGATGTGATTTTGTTATTTAGTGAAGCTACACCTTTGTAATTTTGTAGTGCCAGCTCGTATGATCTGATGAAGGAATGTCTTCTGTCAGTTTTTAATAAAAAGAAATAACTTAGGTTTGATCAATTAATAAACTGGAATTTTGTCAATTCAACCTGTGTGCATATATATATATATATATATATATATATATATATTTAGAGAGAGAGAGAGAGAATTAGGTAATTGAGATAACTAGATATTAGTGACCAAATCTACTAAATAAACAAAATGAGCTTATGTTTAGTTGTATGCACAAAAAATTGTTTCTCTTAAAATATTGTAATCCTGGATGACCCACTTTCCTTATAAATTTAATTGCAAATTTCTGCCCACTTTTATTTTGGGTCATACACAGATTATCTCCCTTTAACCAGTCAAACATTTTTTACAAACAGCATCCAGCATTCAAATTTTAAATTTACTTCAATTTCCTTTTTTCTCTATTTTTTGATTATTGACTCATACCTACACCTCATTTCCTGCACTTAAACCCTCATATTGATTTAGTACTATTTGTGTGCTATTTTAATTTTGAACTATGAATCAGTGTCCATCCCATGAGCATCTGTATATTTTTAAAAAATAAACAATAAGCTATATCTTGTGCCCGATGAATTGGGTAACAACAAAACTTGAGTTGCACACCAAATGTAGGTATATGTGTATTTATAATATATATATATATATATATATATATATATATATATATATATATATATATATATATATCTTGTACCTTTAAATTCCTTGAGTGACATAGGGCTGCAAAATATCATTGCAGTTTCTATAACAAGCCAGTTTTTAAGTGAGTAGGTTGTTGACCGACTGCAAAACCCTCAACCCGGGGGATCAGGTTTTGAATTCAGACTTGTCCTTCTCCTAGAGCAATTGCCAAGGCTATAGAACCCAGTCTGTCCTGCTATTTACCTATAGCTGGGGGAGGGGAGAAGAAGAGGATGCATACCTGTCGCATAAGTGTATGTAAAGGATTAGACTGTAATTTGGACTCAGCTCTCCAATTCCTCAATCTGAGCTGCTATCTATTACTCCACTGTGCCTCCTTACTTATCTACCTACCTAAAACTTTCTCTCTCTCTCTACACATAAACACACACACACACACATATACATATACATATATATATATATATATATATATATATAATTATGTATTATTTTAATACAAATACTCAGGTGGTGTGAAAAAAACCCAGATGATACAATTTGTAAATAAAAAACATATTTGAACAAACTGATATCAGGGAAAAAAAATTCAGTAAAAAATGAAAAGACTAAAGACATCCTTGATGGTCAAAAATAATCAATCATCACTGCAATGCCAGGTCAAAAGAAATAACACTGACAGAATAACTTAAGTAAAAACATAAAAGTGCTGAATACACTAAGTCGAGCAATATCTAAAAAACCTAGTGAGCCAGAACCTACCTACCAAGGTTTCACCTAAATACCCTGAACATCCGTTAGATGAAACCTTGGTAGGTAAGTTCTAGCTCACTAGGTGTTATATATAATTTTACAGTGTCATTCACCCTTTACAAGGCCCAGGGGCCACTCGAGGTAGAGGGTTATGTTTAGGGGCCATTTGTGTCTATAAGAGTGGAAGATGATGGTTCACCCTAGGCTTGAACATGTTATGATCATAGTGATCGAGGAAACCTCCTGTTGGGAGTCGGTTATGCAGGGGAGTGGTTCATGTGAAGTAGCTGCTTGAGTGTAACTTACTTCTCACTGATGGAAAGTGTGTGGTTTGATACTATATAAGTGGCATGGCATTTTCTTGCTGTGAAGGTTTGGCTCAGCAGGATATATGTATGAGTACATAGCCATTTAGTTAGGATGTTTAATTTCTAACCATGAGACCATGGCTTTAAATAACCTGCAAAAGGTTGATAAGCTATAAAAAACAAATCCATCAATCAGTCACATAGAGCACAGATATACATATATGCATAGTATGTACATTCAAAGTCACAAGAACACAGTGTATGACAGACAGAAAATCAGCTCTTTTTAATATTAGGTTGGTGCAAAAATAATGTCGTTTTCTCACATAGTGACATATGTGAGAAAACGACATTATTTTTGCACCAACCTAATAACATAAATTATTACATCATTTTTATTGATTCTTCTAAATATTTATTGGTTCTGTTGGGATTTTAATCTGAATTACTGACCATATTTTAGAGCATGAACATCAAATTATTTGGACATTTTAAAGAATTTTTATTCTAAGTAAGGAATTCTACTTTATTTTTTTTCTGTAAAAATTATATTAAATTAGTATAATTATTGCTGTCACATATGGTCTGGTGCTCCTGCTATATATTTAGAGATTCTTGATAAAATCCAATGAAGAATGTGCATTGTTATTGGTCTTAGCATCTCGTCTACATTCACTTTCCTACTGCCATGATGTAGCTTGCCTGTGTCTTTTCCATAAATACTTTCATGGTAATTATTCTTATGAAATTCCTCTATAGTACCAAAAATTTATGAATTTAAGCACAGTACTAGATTAGTGGCAAGGTCTTGTTATTTTATAGTTGAAATGATTAGATGTAACCGTAAGTTTTATGCTAACATTTTCATTTATCCCACTTCTTGCTTTCGGCTTCTTGGTTCCCAGTCATCGCAAAAAATTTAAATGTGACGTCAATTATTAATTATTGTTCTTTTATTGTTATCTCTCCTTAATAGTTTTTTTCTGATGTTCTCTAACACTCAGTAAATGATTGCATCTTAGCGCCTTTATTGCCTTGCTTTTGGGGAAATGATGAAGAAAAAAACAGAAGTTCACAATAAAAGCATGTTTGGAAATATTTGTACTGTGAAATTTACATTTCCGTAACAAGTTAAACTATTTGCTTCCTGCTAAAATTCCTAAAATAAAATGATACAGATTAAGCAGAAGCTGCTTCAAAATCAAAGACACTAATAGAAATTGTTCAATGAAAAACTTGATTTTTTTTTTCTTATGTAATTGTACTACATATCAGTTTGTTTAAGTGTCAAACAAAATCGCTTTTTTGTTCTTTTGCAGACAGTGAAATAATGTTTTTTTTTCTTTCAGAAGCATATTGACTGAGAGCTAGTTTTCAGAATTTCAAAAGCTGTCCTCTTCAAGAATAACTATATACATACATACATACATACATACATACATATATAGTTACACAAACACACACACACATATATATATATATAAGCTTACATAGTAAAATTTAGTCTAGACTTTTTTAATATGTTTCTGGCATGTCTTTTAGCTTGATTTTTTTTTTTTTTTTTTTTTAAATATAAGTCATTTTCATTCAGTAATTGGTTCCTATCTGGTTGCTTTGAAAAGCCATTAGTTTTGACCAATTATATTTTCTAGATCAGAAAATAGTTCTTATTTTATTCACCTATTACAAGGGTTTGTTGCTCCTGGGGACAGGTGAACTGAAAAGGAAAAATTACATTTCATAAAAGATAATTCAAATAGAATTTATTTCTCCTTTTTTTTTTATTAAATTTAGTAAAAGTTTATCATCATTGGAATTCTTTTGAAATAATGACAGGAACAATTTTCTTTTTGGTATTTTTTAATTCACAGAATTAAAATACAGTTTTGGTTGCCTCTACCAAAAATGCATTTTTAATTCAAAAAGATTTGCATTACTAAAACTATTTTGGTTCTGCTTCAAATGTGGGACAAAAAAGTCTTTATTGGTTTCTGTCTATAGATACAGTGTTATGTATTTCTAACATTAGTAATGTAACCTTTTCATAAGACAAAAGCATATATGCTTTGTGTCTTTTTCTTTTCATACGAAGCGTAAATCATTGGCCATATTTCAATTGCTAAATGTGAACAACATTGAAAATCCAAAAATTGGTAATAATTATTCTTCATAAAAGTTGAGATTTCTTTGATTGTTCTCTGAAGAAACTGCTGCACTTTTTTTTTTCTTGCTGTACACTGAGTTTGGAAGATGCTGGTTTTGTTTTCTATCAGCAAACTTACATGGAGAAAATTATTGGCTATTGATTTTTGCTTTCTCAACACCCAGTATTCCTATGCAGTGTCAAAACAATACTTGATTCTTTGGAGAACTTGGAAATTATTTCTTGGTTTATCTTTCTTGCCAAAATTGTGTACCAATTAGAACTGTTTTCTTTAGAAAACAATTTCAGAATTAAATCTTTTCAAGACCTTATCAGAGTTGAACAAAATCAAATACAACAAATATATATTTATGCAGTGATATAAGCGTAGTGAAGAATAGTAGAATAAACTCAAATTTGGGCTCCATACTCAGAGGTAATTGCACTATAATCCCAAAATTTAGGATTTTAAAGAATTGCCTAAAAATTGAAGATTTCATGCTTTTTCACAACTATATTACTAAGCTCACTTCAGGCCAGAGAGTCTTACTCTTCCTGAAGGATTTTACCATATATTCAATAATAATAACAACAAAATTAACCCATTACAATATAAAGCTTCAATAAAATAGTAACCCTTTTTGCCTAATCTAGCTTTCTCACTAATAGTAATCTTAGAGCAAGAAGATGTTAAATTTCTGACCCTCACACTATAAATTTCAGCACTATGCACTATTAGGTTAAATAGTTTTGTGGATGTTAACAAGGTTGTAGGTTTTATGTGTATATTTTTTATGAGGGTGCATGTTCGACATATAAGCTAAAATAGAGGAAGCATACAAAAAACTTGATTTACTGCTATGAATGTTTATTTTGTTTATGTTAACTGAATTAAAACAAAGATAATCTTGTATCTTGCTTGAGTATGTCCATTTTTCTGTTTTGGTTCTGAAATAACTTATGTGAAGTAAAGATCAGAAAGGGTAAAGATGGTCAAGCTCAAGTCAGCCTTGCACTGAGTTGGAATGGCTGAAACTCAACTTCATGAGTAGGGCTACTGAAAACACGTCCAAATGATCTTCTTAGAAAGTAGAAAGAGAAAAATTCTGTTCTTTCTGGAAGTGGGGTCATAAAATCACACATGTGACCAGAAATCTTTTCCAGTTTCTTTATAACTTGCATCATGGGAAATTGCATTTATTTATTTTTTATTCTTTATTATTTTTTTTTATTGATTTTATTACATTTTTCCATGTTTTCAGCATCATAACTTAGGAGGAGTTAATTAAACCAAAGTAGGTATTAAACTTAATCATTATTAAATACAAAGAGTGGCCCCCAAATGTTTAGCTGATAATGTATACGCAATATCAATCCTTCTATATGTCAGCAAATGCTGAACAATTTTCTCACAAATAAAGCGGGGTCTTGAGACAACAGAAATGGTTCTGCAGTGGGGTACTGAGAAAACCATGGATTGAACATGTGAATTATAAGGAAGTTTTAAAGAAAATTGAGACAAAAGGATGCTTTTACTTAGAACTAGAAAGAGAAAGTTGAAATTTTTAGGAGATATAATGAGAAAAGATGGCTTGAAAATGTGACATTCACTGTACATGACAAAGGCAAAAGAAAAGGAGAAGAAACACAGTTATCTACCTTGTTGCAGTCAATAGTGTGTATGTGTGTGTTTGTTACTGTTCAAAGTTTGTAAGAGTTGTGTACCTTTAGCTCTTGATGTTGGATTGAGATTTACAAATACTGTTTAGTAGTGGGTCAATTCACTTTCTTTAGTATGTTGTAATTAATGTTCCTCAGAGAGCAAAGTGCTGTTTGTTGAGTCAGAAGAATTAGCAGGTGAAAAGTGTAGTTAGATCAAAGTTTTGGCTAACATGGAGTTGTTTAGCATCTCTCCAGGGTTGAAGTTCTGACTGTTTGAATGAAATCAAAACGCTTCTATTTATTGAGTTTGTGGTCTCAGAATCAGGTCCAAAAGTGGTACACAGGAAAAGGTATTTTTGCTCAAACTTGCTACAATTTTAAGGTCTCAGCCAATGAAAAACCTAGTTTGCTGAAACTGAGATGCTGATTGGTTAAGAGGTGATTATGCATGAAAAATGCATTATCCCGGAGGTAGGTATGGAATATTCCATCAACCCAATAAGATTATGTAAATGGATGGCAGAACATGGAGTGAGGGGCATTGTAAAGAAAAAAGCCTTACTAAGAGTTACAAAGAATAGTAAATTGTGAAGAATTGTTATCATCTACATCCTGAAGTGTAAAATTGAAATTTGTTTATATTGTGAACCCCGTAAATAGGTCTGCAGCATCACCACACTAGTAACAAAGTAGATTATATTTAAAGTATGTTATATTTTTAAAATGCTAGGATGCATTTTGTTTATTTGCCTTTTTTTCAGATATTTAGATTTTGCAGTTCTAATAATATGTTTTTTTTCTTTTTAATATTGCAGGTAAGCCAAATTTTTGAGTCCATGGTAACAAGCAAAATGAGTGTCTTTATAATCTGGTAAGATGGATTTACTATTTCTGTCCATGACATATGATTATCAACAAAAAAGTTAAATGATTCATTGTTTATGCTGTTTTAGTGTCTTCATGCACAGTAAATAAAAAAAAAAATTATCAAAAATTTACAATGAAATCCAAGATGGTTGAAATTTGCAATGTCTGTTTTATCTTCAGAAATAAACAGATTGATATTTAGGAAAAAAAATTGATGTCCTTCATATTTGAAAAATTTATTATAAAATAACCTAATCAAGGATCTTGGATCCAATCAGTTCTTCAGGTTAGCTTCCAAATGTATTTTAGCAGGTATTTTTTTACCAGGTGGGCTTGTCAACACAACTCACTGATTCTTGCTGTTTTTTACTATAGCTAACAGGAGATTCTACTCCTGACTATGAATTGTGAGTTGTCTTTGTGCAAAATGGTTGCCAGTCAAGGATAGAGATTGGTATTTTACACAAAGCATTCATACAAAGAAAACACAAATTCTCACAACTGGAGTCTGAAGGTATACCAATTCCTTTAACTATGTCATTAATCATTAGGCTATTTAAACGTCAAACATAACACGAGTTCATGTTAATTTTTCTTTCACCTTAAAGAGAAAGAACATTTTATTTAAAATAAATAATGATGATAAATGCCTTTTTTTTTTAAATAAAATGTCCCCAATTCCGTTTTTGGAATGACAGACATTAATTGGTTATAGATAGGCATTAATTGGTTATAGGTAGAAACCTAAAATTAATACCAAATGTTTTCACAAACCTTTATTATTAATTCTGCATTTTTATTTTTTAAATTACTATTCAATTTTATGAATGGATTAAAACATTTTTCAGCAACAATCAGATATTTTCTGACTCACAAATGCATACAGTCAAATTAGCTTACACCTATGCAATTAATATTAGCAATAGAGTAATCACCTTATCAGTGCTGAATTTACCTATATCCTTAGCAGGTTGAAGCCTAAGGCCTCAAAACAAGGTGTATAACATTTTTGACCCTGTCATAGGCATTTCTTACACATGCTGTCATAACACATTGTAGACTCTGAATAACACTTCAGTAATTTTAAATACCCATCATCATCCTTGGTTTTCCTCAAATTGTTTAATTCAACAATCTTCCATTTTCCTCTACTTGTGAGAATAGAGGATTTGGAAGGGCTTCACAATTGGAATAACCTCTCTTCATCTAAATCTGGTCCTGCTCCTTATATACAGAAGATATATTCTAAAATGCCCAACAGATGGCTGAAACCAGAGAGAGCAGCTAGTACCTTTTTCATATACTTATTAGGTTGGTGCAAAAATAATTTCGTTTTCTCACATAGTAACATATGTGAGAAAACGGCATTATTTTTGCATCAAACTAATACATTTATATTTTTTAGTAAAATGGATTAAATCCAACATATTTCTAATTTATTTGTTAAAATGTTAATTTTTATCATATTTGAGTAAATGGTCTTTTCTATTTATTTATATAACAGCATATTTATTTATTTACATCTACTGGCCTGAATACATTCATATGATTTATAAATAAGCTGCAATAATAGCTTAACAGAAGTATCTAATAAAAATCTAAAAACATTTTGTTTTTATATTGTTATAATTATCTGATGGAGAGTAGATTTGTTCTTACTGTAGATCTTTTCAAACTTAGCAGATAATTCTGCTGTCTTCAATCATGAAGTCATGAACTTTCACCTTTTCCCTTAAACGAAGTACTTGAAAGATTATCTTTTGTGTATCTGAATTGCCACCAGCAATACTATTGTGCTTTGAGACTATTATTAAATAAAAGTTATTTGGTTATTTTTATACTTGACTGTGGGTAAATGAATGTAAAAATGTGTCTAAGGTGGGGGAATAGACAAATGTACTGAATAATAAGAAATAAATTTAGCTCACAAAAATATACATTATTTAATTCAATTTCTTAGGAAAAAAATAATTTTCCCACCACTGTAATATAGCTTCCCTGTACCTTGTGTATAAATATTTTCATGGTAACTTTTCTTCTTGGTACTGCAACTTTAGGAATTTAAACGCAGTACAAGAATGGCATTTTATAGTTGAAATTGCTAGACATTTCCATAAGGTTTATACTAACAGTTTCTTCTCTTGCAGTTATTGCTTGTGGAATGCTATTCTGGTTTCTTGCTTTCCAAGCAACATTGATTCTTCAAAAATTTAAATGCAATATCAATCATTATTATCTGTATCCTTGAACTTTTATTTTCCTCTCTCATTAACAACAATAATTGTTATCAGAATTGTTCACTCTCAGTAACCCCTCACATCTCGGTAACTTTATGGCCTTGCTTGGGGTGAAATGATTAAAAAGAATTAATCAATCTGATAAGTGTTAAAATGGACAATTCTGTCAGAAATCTTAATATCTCATCATTTTACAGTTGAAATAGCTAAGATTTAACTGTTAGTTCTCTTCCTCTATTGCTCCTACTCACTTGTGGAACTCTTTTCTGGCTTCTTGCTTCCCAGTCAAATTTGATCTTCAAAAATTTAAATGTAGTGTCAATCATTATCTTCTGTCTTCTTAATTCTTGTTTTTTATTGTCCTTTTTCCTTAAGAGTATATTTTTCCCATATTCTCTAACACTCAGTACCCACTTGCATCCTAGTGGCTTTATTGCTTTGCTTCAAATGAAATGATAAAAAATATCCTCATATTTTTAATCTAAAAATATTTTACTTATTTTCAAGTGTGCATTTCTACATTAACACTACTATATTGAAATAATCAGTATTTTTTCATATATGTATGAATGAACACAACTAAAGCATTCTGATCCTAAGTTAAAATAAATAAAACATTCTTGATTTTTCTTCTGCTGACCTTTGAGATCTGTATTGACTACAATGGGAATTACCATTGCAGATTACTTAGAAATTAAACTTTCTAAACATGTGTCTGAGGCTGAACAAAAACTCACACAGTAGACAAAACTCATTTTTATTCAAGAAAGAAGCAACAGAAAAATTCAGTTGCAAGACATTTAGATTGACTTGCAGAGAGAAAATACTGGGGACATCTTTTAGGTTTCAAAAGTGGCAACAGCTTATTCCTCGCATCTTGCTTTTATTTTTATTTCATTTTTTTTTTCAAACTTCATGAGCAAGAGTATCTTTCCACCAGCATTCTAAATTAAGCAATTCCTGTGTCAACCAATAAATGATATGTCATCCTTTCTTTTCCAAAAGACAAAATAGACAAACATGTTCTTTGCTTATAGATGATATGACTGATTTTCATGATCATGTGTTTGAAGCAAAAAAAATAGATATATTGATATCAGTAACATGTCAGTGAACAGTGGATTTTTTTTTGTTGGCTGTCAAATTCCACTAGATGTAAAAGATATTTTAACTGGAGGTCTCAAATTGAGCTAATATTAAATGATGAGTTTTGATTTAATTTCTAAATTTATGATTAATTCACATTATATTTTCTCCTGTGATACACAGTGGCAGATCAACTAAGAAATGAAGCTTAATCTTCAGCACCCCCAATCCCAGAGAGGCCACTGAAGCCATTTTTTAAACACTTAGAAAAAATGTAGCTTAGATGTGGCACAAGGCCAAAAGTAGGGGCACCCAATGAGGATCAAACTCACTACTCTGTTGTAATTAGTTCTAGTGCGACAATCTTGCTAACCATTACACCATGTCAAGGTACCCAAACAACTTTTTCAATTAATGAATTTTTCAATAAAATCAATGTTTTTTTAAGTGTTATTAAATTAAGCCATTGTAGTGATAGAATCATAAACCAATGTGTTGAAGTAGCTAATTTTGGCCTTAATATCATGTCTTCAAAATTGCCCTGTAATTGGTCAAATTCCAAAATTCTCTTGGGATCTTGCGAACAACTAGCTTTATGGGCATGTTGAGCCTGCCAGAATCTATTCATAGCCTATATTTTGTCAGTTTGATCCTTGAATCAGTTGTTGGTTGCAAAGGTTCCTCCATATCTATTCAAACTTCAGGGCCCCAAAATAGTATGTCTACCACTGGTGATACATACTAAAATGTATTTACTTCATTATGAAGATTTCTATTAATTTAAATATCTTCACCTGTGTGCATTTCACAGACTATCCATTTTCTATATATTTCTAATAATATCAATATTACAAAACAATATCGCATTAAAAAAAGCAATATATTTCAAAATTGTTATTTTATATTCTACAGTTCCCTTTGGTTAGATTTCAAATTCTGTCATAAACAAATTAAAATTCATGATCAGCTAAATATCAGAATAATAATACTAAAAAAATAGAATCTATAGGTAAACTAGTGGAATATCATCTCAAATGACTGTTACAGAAAATGAATCAAATGTATACATATCTTTTTTAATAAGAAAATCAGAGATATTAAATGCAAATTTAGGTTATTTCATTTGAATACGTTATTAGATATCCATTAAAATAATCAGCTTGTTCCAAAATAGATGAATTTAAAACATTTTTAAAAATGCATTGCTGTGAAATCAAACATTTTGACAAATGCAAATAGAATGATTTGTTCACAATCAAGAAAGATCGAATCATCACTTCCTCTCCTGTTGGTATTATTTCTATATTCAACAAATCCATATTAAAATAATCAAGTTATTGATCAGTAAACTATTTTTTTTGTTCAAAATATTGTGTTTAATTATCAAATATGTCTTCACTGTCATATCTTCTCATTTCTAAGCAAAATATAATTGCTATTCAATATGCTAACACCAAACAACAGATATGACTTCTTGAAGGCTTGTATGAAAATAGAACAATTTTCTAACTGGTGACTATTTTCACCATGCTACTCTGTTGAGTAGAAGCTGGTATGTATTTAATACCGGAATTATTTGACAGATATGTACTGGTACTGCTGATTTGTTCACTAGTGACTGCAGTTGAACAGACTTAATATAAGTCTCCACATATTCTCTGTTAGTGAACATGCCAGAAAAAATCACATGCAGTTTTACCTAATTAGTTACGGTAAATGATTTTCCCCAGTCGAGTGAAATACATTTTTAGTTGATATATCTGTTTTTTCTTTTTGTTTTTTTCTGTTTTGTTTTGGGGTTTTTTTGTGGGGGGGGGTACCTGCATGTGTATCTGAAGTTAACAATGAATATGTAACTGTGTACATTTATATGTATACATTAAGTTATTTTGCACATAGTACAGCAGGTATTGGTGCAGAAGGAAAGATCAGCATTCCAAGTTCAAAGTATATCCAAGGCTAATGCATTCCTTTTCATACAGATTTCCTTGGGAAATATATAACCATCTCTTCATTCCTTGATAGCAGAACAGACTGGGCTTTTAGCTGGCAACAAGTCTAGGAGAAGGCCAACTCTAAATTCAAAACTGTTGGGTATAGAGTTAGCAATTACTACTTGAAACCACAGCAGCATCACTTAGTTCAGCTAATCCACAAACTAATTAAATTATTCACTTACATTCTATTCTGTGTATCTCGTATTGCATCTTACAAACTAAATATTCAAATTCACTTGTGCGTAAACATTTATGGCCATGCTTTGAGGAATATGAATGTATGTTTGGTTCATTATATGTGTGTCGGGGAAAACAAATGAATCACTAAGCCTGTAATGAAGCTTTATTCAAAGCAATTTGACCACTGCCCATATGTGAGGTTCAACCATTACTTTTATTTGTAGAGTAGTTCAAGAACTTCTATATGACAACGAATGCTGGACAATGTTCTCACAGATGAAGAAGAGACTTGAAGCAATAATAGTGCAGTTCTACAGAAGGATGCTGAGCATAGCACATACCAAATATTTGAGCAACAACAAAGTTTTAGTGAAAATGGAAACAAAACTGATACTTATACTTGACACCAGGAAGAGATATATGAAATTTCTAGGGCACAATGAGGAAAGAGGGCTTTGAAAATTTGATAGAATGAAGACAAGAAGGCCAGAGAAAAATAATGCATAACCTATCATGCAAGAGTAAATGGGTAGCGGAACAAGTTTTAAGAGATAAAACAAAAAGACAAAATTTATTAAGAGCCACAAATGACAGGAAATTGTGGAAAGCCATGACCTGAAAGTACACAGCATATAGAAGAAAAAGAACTCTTCGATGGGAATAATGGCTGCCTTCACCACAAGTTGTTTATTGTAGTGATTGTGTAGATAAAAAAAATTGAATAAATTAATTGGTGAAAAAAACAAATTAGACACATTCAAATTATAATGGGCACCTTAATAGAATATATTTTATTAATTAATAAGGTTAAAACAAAAGCTACTTTTTTTTGAAAATTGTTAATAAAATACAATATCCCTACTGAGTGGATATCACCTTAGAATAAAATTTAATTATAATTCATGAAATAAAAAAATATTACACAATATCTAAAACATATATCAATTTTTTAATATTCAAAGTTTAAGCTCTCAGGCATATACAGTTATTAGAAATTTAACATATATTCAAATAGAGCTGACCATTTTTTTAGTTACATATTGCCTTGCATTTTTGTCTACTATCCATATTCAAGGTATAAATAAAAGAACAGTTTATCAAGTAGTCAGTCCATGTGAAGTTTGAGCAGCAGACAGATGTACCAGTCCAAGCTAAAGTATTAAGAGGAGGCATTAGAAATCTTTTATATAGTCTATTTCTTGTTTTATGAAAACTGATTAATGTCTGGAATATAAAAAGCTTAGATTTACCTTTTATCTCCTTATTCCTTTTCTCTTCCATTTTTCTTTTTTTTTACCAAGTTAGAAGTTAAACCTTCCTTATTATTAATGAATAGATATATATAAATAAATATTTGTGTGCATTTGTACAATGTGATATGTTTGATTAAATGTAGATCTATGAAGTTTCTTCTATTATGACCCTTTAAAAAGTGGGCGATCATGGCTCTCCACAATTTCTTTACTAAAATTTGCCTTTTTGCTATCTTTCCTAACTCTGTCCTGCCAAGCATTTACAGAAGGTTGTTGCGTAGGTGATGCGCTGTTTTTCTCTGTCCTTCTTGCCTTCAGTATGTCCTGTGAGTATCAAATTTTCTAAGCATTTTCCTCATTATTTTCTCTAGAAATTTAAAATCTCCCTATCTGATGTTGAGTATAAATCTCCTTTTTGTTTCTATTTTCTCTAAAACTTAGTCATTGTTCACATAGTCCATAGTACCCACAGCATTCTTCTGTAGAACCACACATCTGCTGCCTCAATTCCTTTCTTCATCTATGAAAAGATTGTCCAGCATCCAGTTTTATAGGAGGACATATATTATACAACCGTCCCATAATCTTTTCTTTGTTTCTAATGAATTTTTTTTGCTTTTTTTCTTAGCTTTTAGAAGTCATTTTTCACTATCCCAATGCATCTTCAGATTTCAGTGTCACATTTTTTATTCCCTGCTAAAGCCCTTAGTAGATATTGAAATTTTTGTACTTACTGGATTTTGGTATCTCTAATTTATAATTGGTATGGTGTGCTGTTTCTTTTGCTAACTACCAGGAATTCCATCTTCCTGCAATTGATGTTCAGTTCTTTCTCCTCACTTTCCTTCTATAGCAGTTCTTGTAGTTTCCATTCCATGTCTGCTATCAAGAATGTGTCATCTGCATATCTTATGTCGTTAAGATTATGGCCATCAATAATGAATACTGGTGTGACTTCTAATAATCTCAAGAATGCTTAAACATATTTAAATGTGTGAGCAATGTTTAAATTTAGAACACTTTTAGACGTTTAACCATCTGATGTTTAGGAGATGTGCATCAATGGGTTATAAGTATACTATTAATACTGGATTTTTATAATAATAAGATTTATTGAATAAATGACTAACATATACACTGAGGTATATGTCAGTGTTTCATTATTAGTTTGTACACTTGTGAACAAAGATGGTTCACTAAGTACATAGCTTGACATATCATAGTTATTAATTTAATATTGATCTGAAATTTTCAGTGTATAATATTTAATTTATATAATTAATGGAGAAGCACTGGGTTATGGTATAGAAGTATATGAACCCTATTTGAATAGAATATAGCACCATGCAAGTTTTTAATTTATTTTTACTTTTTAATCCTAAATAATTTTACTTACTTTTGCATATCCAATTTTAGCAGTTTAGTAATATATCATTTCATCAATTCTTTTTAAGAATTACTGACGTTTTTCTGTCTGAATTTCTTGGATGAAGAGTTATCATTATTATTGTGAGACCGGAACTACCTACACAATAGACTCTTCCAGGTCTATATTAAGTATGCAACACACTCTAGATGTAGAGAGTCAGAGAGAGCCGCATATGACTACCAGTATTGGACACTAACATATCGTAAGCTTCGCTTACACTATCTCTGTAACCTGTTGTTAATATATCTTTCTTACATCTAATCCGTGTTCCGTGTTTTCCTTCTGTGGTCCCGACTTTGGCCCCATATCAGTTATTTCCATGCAGACTATTATCCTCATCTTTAATATAATCACATTTTAGAAGTTGTGCCCTCCACCCATTATCAGGTACTTAGCTGAGTGGACTAAAACATTGGTTTATGAATTTGGTGTCATAAATGCTCAGTTATTGCTTTGCCAGTTTCCTACATTAGTTCAAGTACACACTGCTGCTCTAGAGATTGAACTCAGCTGGGAAGTATATACTTGGACTCAGTGTAAATGAGGCAAAAATAACTAAGAATTACTATAATTCAGAACACGATCAGCTATCTCTAGACCTGTTCATCAGAATGAGAACAGTCTACTCCCATAAAAAGTGGTCAGTTTGAAATTTCCTGAAGGTTACCCAGATTGACAACACCTGATGAAGGCTGGAGGACAAAATAGCTGAAACATTTTGATTATGATAATAATAATAATAAAAATGAGGACAATTGTCAACACATAAATGATGTAAATAATTCTCTCATTTTATTGGTCATTTTCTAAATACATTTTTCTCAGCTGATCTTCACTGCAACTCTCTTCAAGCATTTTATTCAGAAGGAAGGAGAAAGGTCACAGGAAAGGTTTTTGATATTTTTACAATCAATTCAGCCAAAGCAAAGCGGGAATGCTACTCGCACACAAGGTTTTACAAGGCATGATAGTGAAAAACACTGAGAATAGGGAGGATTGAGGAAAAGAGAAAACATGAACAAGAATCAAGAAGACAAAAGATGGGGACTGGTGTTACATTTTTAGTTATCAGGAAAGCAAGTAAACAGATGTTCCACAGGTGGGAAGTTCAAGAAAAGAAACTGTTGGAGTAGAAAGTGGTAGTTGCATTTAGCTATTTCAACAGTAACCAAGTGGCACCTAGATGCTTAAATTCATGTATTTGAGGCAACCGGTGAAAAAAGCTCATAAGAGCAGTTGCCATGAAAATATTTGTAGAAAAGACAGAGAGAAGTCATGTCAGTGAAAAAGTAACTGAACTCAAAATGCTTGAGCATGATTATACTACAAATCCTTCTTTGGATTTTGTCAAGAATCTTGAGATGTATAGTAGAAGCCTCAAAGCAGATATGGCAACAGTATTCCATGCGCAGATGATTGGTAGATTTGGAAATGTGAAAGATGATTTCTGACACACTGATCCCAACTTTCCTTGCAATAGATGCAGCTATTGATTCAATGTAGTCATCCCATTTCAAGTCAGTTGAAAACGTGAGACGAAGAAGGTAAAGTGTTGCTCTACTGGAGGTTAACATCAGCCATGGGTTCTTTATGGTGGTTAAAGGAAAGCAGTTTTGTTTTGGTGTAAGAAAAAATGATCAACATTAATATAACAAGGATACTAAGACAATCCCATTCAATATTGCTTCTTTTACTCAGGTGGGTGTGTTTTGTGTGTCATCCTTGAAAATCAAGTGTTGGGAGTGGTTTGATCTCTAACTCCTTTCCTGCTGAACAAAGAAGAGATCAAAAGTTTAAATAAAATTTGAAGTATCAATAACCCTTCTCAGTCATTGGTTCTGAAATAATAGATCATTTAATCACATCAATTCTGTTTTTAGAATTTTTATCTAACACCTGTGTATAACTTTTGCTTGTTAACCATTATACCTTTAGAGTAAAATTCAGTTTTGTGTGCCGCAATTCAATTGTTCTGCTGTTGTGTCAACTGCATATTGGTCTCTTTCTCATTTTAATTCATGTTTTCATCTTCAGAATGGGTAAAACTTAATTACTTGCTAATTTTGTAAGAGTTTCAACAGTTGCTTTTTCAGTAAACAATAGGCATTCTCATAAGAATGCACCAGAGTAAGAACCGAATTAATTTATATTACATAAAAAGGCACAAACACAAACTGAAAATTATATTTTTTCTCATTAGAGTATAAGAGTTCAGAATTTAAAAAAACAAAATAATCATTTTATTTTGAAAATACAAAACTTCTATACAGGTGCTCACTTCATTAGAAATCTTAAGTTACAAAGCATCTGTAATTTAGAATTTGAACACTTTACCAATTCAGAATTTCAACTACTGCACAACAGATAACATTGGTAATGGTAATGTCTGAGATCAAAATGTAGTATCTGTTTTCCTCATCTGTATTTGTAATGATGGTATTAGCTGTTTCCTTATAAGGAAATATTCAACATTCATTGACCAAGCAGCCAGTTCTACTTTCATCAAATCTTTCGCTTAAACAGTTTTTCAGGAAAATAGGTTTCTCAACTCCAGTAACTGTTTTTGCTCTTGCTAGTATTAATGGGGGCATCCTTCAAATGATCTGGTTTCTGTTATTTTGTACAGTTCTTTGTCATTTTGGTAATGCTAGCTTTGAAGAAGTATGCAGCAGGCTTCATTGACTCAAAGCCATTTTTAGTTATTGATATATTCCAGGTGTAACAACAAAATTGTCCAAATCATGTAACAGCATAATTGTCCATCCCACAAAATGTTTGATACCTAAAAAAAAACAAAAAAAAAACACTAAACTAATTGAGTCTCTCTTTTTCAGGTTTTCAGATAAGACATTTAGCCATCTTGACACCATTTATCATAAGAATGACGAAAAAACCCTTTGAGTTATTCAGCTAGAAAGAGGACAGGTTAAAATCATTTTGTGTCAGTGCCACTATATATATTCCCAACTGAGAAATGGTGCGAGGAAAAAGATCATTCAGGCCTTCAGTAATCGTACGAACATTCATACACTGGCTTCCATCTTCAAAGTCCATTCAAGATCCAGCAAAAGAAAGGTGAATAATTTTTAAAAAGAGGAAGCAGTAGAGAGGAAAACTGGATCAGATGGTCACAACAGAAATAGGGATTGTCATTTTTTCTTAGAGCTAAATAAATTCTTATTGTTCAAAGTAGAGTTCAGTAGAGTTATAAAAACCTCAGAGAATTCCAGTAAGATATCTTTCATCATTTCTAAGATACAACAGTTCAAAGCTTAATTTAACAATGGGACAATTTTGCTGTTACACGATTTGAATAATTTTGCTCTTACAGCTGGTATATGTTGAAAATATTTAAGCTTGGAATTATTTTTTTTTAATAATGATTATTATAGTTTATGAAAGAAATTATTCTTTGCTTACATACCTGCTAGTGTTTTGAAGTTTTATTAAATTTTTCAAATTTCAGATACTATACTATAATTATCTATAATTAGAAACCAGACTTTAACTTCTGTGAGCTATTTGGTAAAAAGTATTAATTTAAGTGATTATGACAGAGTAGTAAAAATTTGTAATAGAAATTGTTTATATTAATTTTGGTGTGAACAAATACATTTTTTGATTTGAGCTTTTCTTGAACAACATCAGTGACAACAAGCAAGGTGGTTTCAATATCAGTACAATAGTGTCTAAAATAACTTTATTTTTACTTATAGGGGCTTAATACATACAGGCGAGTGTTTGTCTTCTATTGAAAAAGTTTTTATTGAGACGATTTTGTTTATTAATTTGGCACATTTTGGCCCTTCAAATAATTTTCTCAATACCACTTTTTACTAAGATTCTCCTCAAATGACTATTGTATATTAAGAAAAATTCCAACCACCCTGATTATTAAGACCCCACCCCTGTATTAGATAACTAAAATAAATATTTGGACTTATAAACAAATCTCAGGAGTCTTTTGTAATTTTTTTAATCATTTCACCTCAAACAAGGCAATAAAGCCACTAAGATGCAAGGATTACTTGGTGTGAGAGAACATGAAAAAAATTATTAAGGAAAGAGAACAATAAAAAAAAAATTTTAAATATATAAAAAGGGAGATCTTGTATTTTACTTGGGTGGGGTCCCAGAGGAACAATATCATAACAAAAGAATAGAAAATACAATGTAGAAAAAATTAAGTATATGATCCAAAGCAGCTATTTGGCGTGAAACCTTGAAGAAAAATAAAAGAATTAACTGATCAATGTTAAAAATTTTACAAGCCACAAAGGCAATGAAGATACATTTGTTATAATCAAATTAATTCATTTACAATTAGTATCAGGGAATACATGAGACAGAAACGCAAATTAACTTTAATCTTAGAAGTTTCGTCCTAACTTGGTTAGTTGTGTTAGCTGGAAAGCAACCATGCACATCGCGTGCCCCAGGGAGAGGAACCCCAATGAAATGTGTATGTGCCTAGTCTCTAAACTAATCAGAAAAGTAGTTGTGTAAACACTGGACCAACTCTGGCATGTAAATATTCATAGGTGAGTTTAGGGCTGGCTAGTGAAAGCAGATAAATAGAGAGACCTAAGCTGGACTGAGTTGGGTGTTTTTATGTACTCTGTGTTGTACAAATTGTATGGACAATTTAAGTTTGTCCAAACATGTCTGTCCGAGAAAGCAGCACATGAACTTCTCTGTTTTTGATCTTTACTCTGGCCACTGTTTATATTTGTAAACTCAGCAGTGACTACTTTCATTTTATAATCATTTTATGTCTTGATTGTTCACACAATTCAATTTTTTACATTTCTGCTGGTTGAAAATTCACAATGGTTTTGTAGAGTGTGCACATTGAAATTGATGAGAAAAATGTTAAAAACACTTACTGGATATTTAATCTAGATCACTTATTTTCAGGCATACAACACTGTTCGCAGGGATAAAATGTTGCAAACCTACTGCACAGCATATATTATGATGAGTTATATACACTAGTTCTTCTAGCTAGTACCTGCCATGCCACATACACAGGGTTAAATCATCCTCAAACCCTTTTTATTTCATTGGTAAGAATAACGTTCCATTTATATTCTTCCTGAGAACCATTACTTTTGGAACAAACTCCCGAGGATGCTTATCCAACCACTATAATCTAGGGTCAACCTACCTAATTTGCATAATGTGCACTTCTTAGTTCTCCCTCTGACATCATTAGAAGCTGAACATTTAGTTAAAAATTACTTAAGTCTTTTATTGCCCAAAGTATCTATTTTTCTTACATTATTTACAATCATACTATTGGCCACATCTTTTTTGTTATTATCACAATATTTTGGCTGTTGTGCTCTCTGGCTACCATAGATGCAGACTCAGTGGAAATGAAATGATCAATAATTGAGCAGTACTAAACGGTTATGGCCAGGTAGTACAGACCTGAATCAGAATAAGCAGTAACTGAATAGTACTAAAAAGAACAAGATGAGATATCCATAGACATCAACAGTGAAATGAGAACAATGTACCATTATAGATTAAAAAATGTGTTTAATTCAAAATTCTCTGTTTGACGAGCTCCTGATGAAAGCCAGATGGTACAACAGGATAACGGTCTGAATGTAAATAGTGATTTCATCTCAGAAATTCAAACAGGAATCCAGTTTTCTTCCGTAAAACCTTCTGTAATTTTTTCAGACTTAAATGTGTAATTATTAAACATAATTTTGGATAAAATTATATTAACATGCATAAAAATTTTCCTACTTGAAAAATTTCAATTTTCATATACTGTATCTACTCAGGTCTACACTATTTACATTATTCGGACAGTGACCCAAAGAATGTGAGTTCAATACCCAGTTAAGGCAGTGGTGAACTTGGAGAGTGGAATTAACAGGAGATAACTGATAACTGACATCCATTAAACATGGCACATGGAACTGGAACAGTCTAACCCACTGAGCAAAATAAAGGGTTTATGTTCGACATTCCAACCACCTGAAGAAGGCCGGAGCATACACTGGCTGAAACGTTGTAATAAATATGGCAACAAAGATGAGGACAATATTCTGAATAATGTAAATAGTGTATATAATACATCCTCTCAGAAATATAGACAGTTACTCAGGTCTACTGCAAGTTTTAGAATCAATTTTCTACTCAAAAAATAGTGGATAGCATTATACACAGGTTTTTTTTTTTTTTTTGAAGAGATTAAAAATCATTCATTTTTGGTGAGCAATTTCACTATACAATGATAGATTTTTTCAGAAGGGGTTAAAAGTCATGCAAAATATTCAGAGGTCACACTATACATGAAGTTATCATATA
>OZ010571.1:32041353-32053853 GCA_963932145.1 Acanthosepion lycidas
AGCATATCAACACCTTATGGGTCATTTAATTCAATTTTTATTTTTTTATGAAAAATTTTCTTTGGTAAATTTTTTTCTTGGAAATATATTGCTGGTAATTTTTTATTATAATGAGTATGTTTTACAGTCAATTTTTCCTAATGTGTTTTTATATTTTCATGTTTTGAGCCCAGTTTGGTCGTTCCCTATTTGCCCATAGCTGGGACCTTAACAGGTGCTACCACCCTGGGTCAGGATGAACCCGGGAACAGCAATTAAGAGATGATTCCATGATCTTCAAAACCTCCCAATCAGAGGCCTTACTGCCAGTTGTTATCTAATGTCATACCCAGGGAAATTTGATCTTAAGTGTAACTTCCCTTTTTATTTCCTTTTTCTCCAAAACTTTGTCATTGCCCACATGGTCAGTCCAGAGTATCCTCAGTATTTTTCTGGAGAACAACATTTCTACTGTTTCAGTTGTTTTCATTTGTTAGGAGATTGTGCAGGATTTACTGCCATATACAGGGACTGGTATTACATATAACAGTTCAGTACTCTGTTTGTTTCTAATAAAATTTTGTTTTCTTAATATTTTGCTTAGCTTTGGAAGACTGCTTTCCCCATCCCAATGTGCTTTTAAATTTAAGTATCACACTTCCCATCCTCTGCTAAAAGACTCCTTAGATATTTAATTTATTGTACTTGGTTTATTCTGCTATCTCCAATTTGTAATTTCCATATGGGACTATTCCTTTTGCTAACCACCATGCATTCCGTCTTCTTGCAGTTGATATTTATTTCTTTCTTCTCACTTTCCTTCTATAGGAGAACTTGTAGCTTTCCTTCTGTGTCTGCTATCAACACTGTGTTGGCTACAGATCTTATGTTGTTTAGATTGTGGTTGCTAATAATGAATCCTAACAGAACATCTGATTCTCTCACCGTATAGGTTGAATAAGTCCAGTGAGAAGATACATCATTGTCTTAAACCCCTTATTTGATATTGAGCATATTATTGCTTATCCTCAAAGATATTGTTTCTTTATAACCTTCAGAAATCTGATAACACTACATGATTTTTGGGAAGACCTTTGCTGATGAGATAATGATGACAGTACTGGATCATGCATATTATACACAAAATTTTAAAAACAGTCCAATTGTCATACATTAATTTTTATATCTCCTGATTATTTGAAAAAAAATTTTTAAATTTATGTTTTCAACAGTCATCCCATGTTGATTTATTAGGCTAACATTTAATGTTAGAGCTTGTTTGATTTCATTAATAATTAATTTACAAAATTATGTGTTCTTTAATTAAAAACTAAATTTTGTGAATTATAACCATATTTCAACTAAAAGAAAGAATGATGTTTTCATACCATTTACATTCCTTCATTATTATGTTATAAAATAAGATTAGTGACTTCTTCTCTGTGTCATGACCCTTCAGGATGTTGGCGATCATGACTCTCCAAAATTTCCTGTCCTTTTTAGTTTTAACATTTGTCTTTTTGCTATCTCTCCAAACCCTATTCCACCATTCATTCATTCAAGCTGGCAAGATAGTTTATGTGTTGTTTAACTTAGTTCCTCCTCACATCAATCTGTCTTGTGAGTATCAAATTTTCCAAGTCCTCTTTCCTCATTATGTCTCTCAGAAATGTCACCTATGTCTTCCTGATGTTAAGTATAAATATCCTTCTTGTTGTCATTGCCTCTACAACTTTGTTTTTCACATGGGTTCATGGTATTTTCCGCATCATTTCATAGAACCACATTTCTGTTACTTCAAGTCTCTTCCTTGTCTGCAAGGTGATTACCCAACATTGCTGCCATATAGGAAGAATGATATTATATAACATTTCAGCATTCTTTTCTTTACTTTTAATAAAATTTTCCTGTAATTTTAAAGTAATGAAGAGTAATCATTTACAGACATTCAAATCAAGCTGTGTAGCTTTTATATTTTACTTTCCTTGAACACCAGTTAATCCACTATTTTCATTGTTTACATACTATCATAATATTAGTTATAATACTATTAAGATTTTCCCAGAAGAAACATTATCAATAATTATTAATTTTTTGACATATATTTCTTTTATTCTGTCTTTGCTTTTTCTATCAGAATTCCTAGATTGCCTTTCATGATCTTAACAGAATTTAGACAGATGAAAAGTTTTCATTAGGTGTGAAAATAAATGAATATTTTATTTAGATAATTTTATTTCAGTTAAAGAATAAAAACAGGAAATCATATCAAAGCAGGATAATTTTCTAAAAATCAATAACCTCTGTAAATTTTTAAACAAGCTATATAAGTGAAGACACAGTAAATTGTCTTTCAATACCTCACATTTTCATATTTATATAAATAAACATTTTAAGAGTACCCAATACTGTTGAGAAAGTAGTGAAGGAAAGGGTAAAGGAAGGACTAAACTTCAATTACATGAAGACAGAATTCATGGTTGTTAGCAAAATTGAGATAACAAAATTGACACAAAGTACAACAATTTAAATATCTGGAAAGTATTGTAACAGAAGATGGAAAGCCTTACACGAAAATCTGAATCTGAAAATCATTGGGATAGCAAAAGATGCCTTCCAAAAACCAAGTAAGGTATAAAAAACAGAAAAATTTCATTAGAAACAAATAAGAGAGTAGTGAACTTTTACATAATATCAGTCCTTCTGGTGGCTGGTAGGATGTTCATCAGGTCCCCACAGAAAAGGAGCATATATAGGGCAGTGGAAGCTGGACAATCTCCTCAGAAATTAAGAGAACTGAAACAAAAGAAATGTAGTTCTACAGAAGGATGCTGAGGATACATGGAACAAACATGTGAGAAACGTTTAAGTTTTAGAAAAAATGGAAACAAAAAGACACTTATACTTAACATCAGGAAGAGATACTTGAAATTTCTGAGACACATAATGAGAAAAGTGAACTTGGAAAATTTGACACTCACAGGATAGATTGAATGCAAGAGTGACATAGGAAAACAATGCATAACCTACCAAGAGAGCTTGAGTAAATAGATGGCAGAACAGAGTTTAGGAGAAGTAACAAAAAGAAATCTTATTAAGAGCTACAAATTGAAAGAGATTGTGGAGGGCCATAATGATAGCTGGATGTGAAGGGACACAACACGTGGAAAAAGAATAAACATGGAAAAAGAAAATTTCACTTAGCATTTAGTAAGTCAAAGAAAGGAATAGGATGCAATATTCCAGCAACAATGAAAGCAAAATAATTTTACAATCTTCTATTCAGAAGATTTTTAAGAATTCATTTATTTGAATTTGCTTTTTGTTTCTTCCTTTACTTTTCTTTGTGTCAGCCATTAGTCTTATGGAATCATGTATTTCGAGAATATCTACCTTTTTCTTAAGTGCACAAACCTGGACAAGATTATATAGAAAACAAAGTCTGTATCATGTCTCTTGTCCCAATGCTACCACTGTTTTCTTTTCTTTTTCACCCCAAGCAAGGTAATATTAGGTTGGTGCAAAAAATAATGTCGTTTTCTCACATATGTTACTATGTGAGGAAACGACATTATTTTTGCACCAACCTAATAACACCACTAGGCAACAAGTTGTTACTGGGAATAGAAGGGAATGAGAAGACTTTAGGAAGACAATGAGTGATGGGACAACCTGGCAACAGTGTCACTGAAGAAATTTCCAGAATAAAACTGAAAACTGTGTTGGATTGCCTCAGGGACAACAGCTGCTGATCTGCCCTCAGACGCATACTCCTTTGCATCCTGTGAAAACCTGATGAACATGCTACCAATCATCTATTAGCTTGAGCCACCATCTGTGTACTGAAGATGATGGCAAACCTTGCAGCTGTGAGAAGGATGTCATCCACCAGGACCTACAGTAGATTAATCTGGTGCTTGAGGATGTTCCAATGCTCTGCTAAAACTGTGAGAGCTAGAGGAACAACATGGCTCTTGTGGGCTCAACACCTTCATGGCATGAGACTTAGCAGCAGTAGTAGCTTACTCTTTAAATCTTTTCCAGGTGTAGATATGACTGCAAAACAATGGAGGTTTTAACTCTGAATTATTCTTATGAAATGATTAGAAACCCAGGCTATTCAGTAGAGGAACATAATTCCATACTTATATGTTCTAGCACCATTATTCCCACTTCATATACAGTTTACCTTGACTAAACATATTCTCTTTCTATTGTGTTTCAGGTATAATAAACACTTCTTTTGTCATTGCTTGCCATGAATAAACCTTTCAATGAAGCAAAGGGAGACATATTTAAACAGGAATACAATGACAATGTTGGAATAATTCACTTGTAGAGATTGTTTTTTTGTTTTTTTCCTGACATGCGTATAAAAGTCAGAAACCAAAAAAACTTTAAGTGTATAGTTGAACATTTCTATGCTTATTACTAGAAGACACTATGGAAATGGACTCTTTACTATATCCAGCCAGACAATTTTTCTAGCCAGAATCTATCTTGCACATTTGTCTGTTAATTAAACATTGCTGTCACATCTTGTCTGGTACATACACTATATATTTAGAGATTCTTAAAAAAATCTAATCAGCCCTAACCTGGCATCTCAGCTTCAGTCACTTTCCCACCAACATAATATAGATTTCCTGTGCCTTTCCTATAAAGGTTTATACTGTTCCTCTTTGGTAGCTTGACTTCCTGAATTTAAGTGCAGTATTAGATTGGAAATAGTAATAAGAACGTGAAGGCATGATAAGACTTAAGAAAGGCCACTTATTTCTCATCATTTTAAAATAGCTTTCCTGTGCCTTTGAGTCCAATTCATTCTGCTATTTAGCACATAGGTGCATGGAAAGAAGATGGATTCATGTGCTTACTATCATTTTTCATATTTTTAAACTTTCATCAATATTCAGCTCTCCCTTATTTCTAAAACCGCTTTTGTTCTCAAATTATATAAAGTATTGAAAATAGTCTGACCATTCTTTTCACTGTTAACTTCAGAAAGTAAAAATATAATTTTCTCTCGTGCAAGCAATAGAATGATGTCACATGGTTTTGTCAAGCTCACAAACTTTCAATTCTACTTAACAAATGCTACTATCATTTAGTACCCATCAATGGAACTGGTAGACAGTAAGTAATACTTGGCTTACATTCAAGAATAAAGATGACATAGGACATGTCCTTCACACCCAGGTGGTCATGTTGGGAGTATACATGTGATAATGAACTCTCTCAGACATGATTATCACATAAGGGTTTTTGCTTCTTGTCATACCTGGAGTGTTATAGCATTGGCTTCTTTCCCAAAAATGATCTCTCTGACAATATTTTTCTGTGCCAAAATCAGCTATAGGGAATTTTTACCCTTTTCAAACACTACGGTGGAGTAATGGATAGAAGCTTGGAGTGAGGAATCGGAGAGCCGAGTTCATATTCCAGTCAAATCTATTACATTCACTTACATGCTAATACCCTTGGGAAAGTTATGAAGCCTCTTCTTCTCCCACCAGCTATGGGTAAATAGCAGGAGAGACTGGGTTCTATAGCCTTGGATGGCAACTGGTCTACCACAGAAAGAAATGAAAACCTACTGCAGGAAAAAATCTGCCTTGTCAGTCATGTATCAAAAGATACATGATTGCATGGCACATAACTGGGTGTGATTTCTTCTTTTTTAAAGTTTTTCTTTTCATTCAATCAGAAATTGAAAATTAAAAAATCAAAGCATCATCAGCATGTTGAAATTATTTTTATACTGATGTTCACCCAATATAAGGCCCAAGAAGCATTCAATGTAGAGAGTTACTGAATGTTGTATATGATATGAGTGTAAGATTTGTTTTTCATGTTATCAGTTTTTCCTCATGTGATATGTTGAAATTTCAAACTGGACCTTGAAGAAGGTCGAAGTATACAACAGATGAAATGCCATGAATGTAAAAATATAGATGAGGACAATAGTTGAAATAATGTAAATAATTACAATACCTCATCTCAGAAATATATATATATATATATATATATATATATATATATATATGAAATTTATTTGTCCCTCCCATCTCCTGGTCTCCCCATGTTAGCATGACAATTTGCCTCTGAGTGACACACCTGTGCAGTATTAAGCGATCAAGAAATCAATTGCTACACATTTATCTCAACTAGATGTTGGGTCATCAAGTCAGTGTTTTGCTGAGGCTAAAAAAATAGTAAGAATAAAAAATAACAGCTGGGGTCAGGTGGAATAGTTTTGGAGTCAGTCTGTTTGGTCTTATCTTCATTTGGTCTGTCAGTAAACTTTAACATTTCTGCTTGCTGCCAAAGTTTCCCTTGATGTATTTTCAGTCCATCATCCACACACACACACACACACACACACACACACACTTTGTCCACTTTGGGGTCAGTCACCTTGTCAGCCCCAGACTATCAGTCAGTCTCCTTGTTGGAAACAAAACAAATGAGAGCCAGAAAGAAAACTGACAGTGTCTAAAGTCAGCTCAAATTTATTTTGCTTTGGAGACAACAGACGAAAACTCAAATCAAGAATACTTAATTTAATTCTGTGTGAAGCAGATAAGGAATTGTTATAAGACCATAACTCTCTAATTCTAAAACACTTCACCTTTGTGTTCTTTTAATGCCAGTCGGTACATATCCATGGGAGAATATTATTCTTTAGCCTACAAAATAGAAGATTTAGCTTTAAAACAAGCTCTTTTAAACTTGTTGCTATTATCATTATTACTTGGTATTACTGGAAGCAAATTTCCTTCAGTCAACATCTTCTCCAAAACTGTTCCATTATGGAATAGACTCCTGAAAGAATACTTCCCCAATCACTTAAATCTTAACCCTTTGAAGTCTCGAATCAACTGTTATCTATCCTACATATCCTCATAATATGCACCTCTTATTCCCTCCTTGTATGCACTTACAACAACCTCATTTGGTCACTATCTACCTTGAGTGGCTCTTAGGCCTTGTATGCGGTGAACAATAGTATTAAAAAATTACTGGAGCAATGCTGAATTCCATTGATTAAATTGTACATCATCATCAGTCCCATGGCTGTTTGTGGACATATGGTGGCTTTACAGCCGCACACCTGACCAATTCCCCCCACCCTTACATGTCTGGGCTGAATTTTCTTTTTGTGTTGCTTTCAGCAAAACTTGTTACTTTTTGTTCAAAAACCTACACCCATAATTGAATAGTAATATTAACTTGTTAACTTTTGTAAAAAAAAAAGTGACAAAATGTCATAGGGAGATAACTAAAGTAGGAAAATTGCATTTGATATTTCTTTGGTAAATTAATATTATTTATTGAGAAAAAAATGAACATATTTTCCAGGCAAAGTCTTAAAGTAGAACTAATCTATCCTATTCAAACATTAGCTCAAATATAAAGAAATTTTATTGAAAAAACATTAAAAATATGACTCTATCATTATTCTGATTACTGTTGACTTTCCAGAAAAATGACACTGTTTTAAAGAGAGCTAAGTAAGGTAGAAAAACATTTACTCATTTAGAAAAAATGTTTACATATAATGTTTTAAAGCAGAACTATATCTATTAAAAAGTCATTGAGACTAGTGCTATAAAAAGAAAACTTCAACACGTGTCAATCCAACATTTAATCTCCTTTGAAGTAGTCTCTTTTTGAAGCCACACACTATACCCAACATCATTTGCATTGATGTAAGCATTTCTGGAACTCCTTTTTTAGGTATAGTGAGCGGCTAACTCATTATATTTTCTTGGATTTCTTCTATGTCATGAATTCATTTTCCTATCAAGCATGATTTGATTTTTGAAGAGGAAAAATACACAAGCAGCAACAAGATCTGTAAAATATGGTGGTAGTCTGACATGGGGTATGTTGTTTCTAGGCTAAAGACTGGCAGAATCTTTGTGGTATGGTAAAATGACCACACTCTAAACACTTTCCTTCTAAGCACTGCTATAAACAATAGAATTGTGAGAGAATTTTATAACTTAGTGTGTATATGCAACAAGATTCAAGGTCAATCTGTGTCAAGTCGTTTCACTCTGTGCACTTTAACTCCATTACCATAACAACAGTCCTGATATTTTTTGGTCAGACTTCACATTCTACCATGTTCAGACATTACCATGGTTATAAAAAAAATTTTTTAAAAAACATATAAATTAAAAATATGCTTATGTCATTATTCTAATAACTTTTAAATCAGTCTTAATATAATTTTAGCTTTCTTTACATCATTATTTCTTTATATAATTATATTTTTGTCTTCGGAAAGATTTCTTTCAAACTGAAATTTTCAATTTAAAATAAAATCAAGACATATTGTATTAAATATTTAACTTATTCTAAGGTATCTGAATACTGATTTTATTAAATTAACTATCTCATTATGAGCTTAAAAAATATATACATAATGTATTTATAAAATATTTTCAAATACATAACAGAATTGAAGTATTTATATAATTTGATTTGCATAACATAATTTATCTGAAAATTTATTTCATCAGTATTTTCCCACTTTAAACAAATAAATATTTAAATATTAACAAAATCAATTATGTTATGAAATATTTCAACATAATCATTCCCATGACAAGGTGTGCCTGTAGGATTGCTGTATGCCTGACCAGTTCACTCCATATATCTGGGTAGAAAGTCAGAGAGGTATTCATTCACATGCAGTATGCCTTGGGCTAGTAGACCTGCTGGAATCTGTCTCTCTCCAGGTCAAACCATGGCCGATGTATTCCAACATGAAGCCTCTAACCTGCTAGATTTTAACTAGTGATGCTAATAAAAAAAAACAAATTATTTTTTGAGGTATTTGACTATGAATCAGTGTTGTACATTACCAATCATTTTACTAAATTAGGACTCAGATGAAAAAGTCATTAAGAATTTAGGAATATTGCTGCCAAAGTGCTGAATTCTGTTGTTTGAAAATTGGAATGGGAGAGAATATTTGAGTAGTAACTTGGATCCAAAGCAAACATGCTATACAATTCAGCTACTGGTTAGAAGTAAAATGACACCTGTTGGAATAATACTGTTGTAGGGATTGGTTTTCTCCTGACATGCACATAAGTCATAAACAAACAAACTGAAGCTTGGGAGTGTTTTATCTACATACAACCTAGCTGAATCAGATGAAGTGTATAGTTCTTCATTTCCATGCTTATTATTTACAGGCACTATGAGAACAAACTCTTCACTATATCATACTAGAAAATTTTTCTTAAAGATTATTTCAACATTGCTGTCACATCTGGCCTGGTACTTATGCTATATATTTAGAGATTCTTAAAAAAAATCTCATCAGCCCTAACCTGGCATCTCAGCTTCAGTCACTTTCCCACCAACATAATGTTGCTTTCCTGGGCCTTTTCTATAAAGTTTTTTACTGTAATTGTTCTGATGAGCTTTCCTATTTGGTAGCCTGACTTCATGAATTTAAGTGCATTACTAGATTGGCAGCTGTAATAACAATAAATAGGACGTGATAAGACTTAAAAAAGCTTTATTGAGCTTGAATCAGGAGGCATGGCTAGACCATTTATTTAGAGTATTTAAGTGAAAGTGAGTTCTTTCAAGGGAGACAATCGTCATCAAGAGAGTTAACACCAGTTGGTCTATACCACAGCAGTTGTGTCTTATAATGTCAATGTTGAAAATGATAGATATACGTTCTATACTAATAGTTTCTTTTCATGCAGTTCTCGCTTGTGGAACTCTCTTTCGTTTCTGTCAATTATGATTTTCAAAAAATTACATGCAACACCAATCATCATCATCCTCATTATCTATCTCCTTGAGACCTGTTTTTTAATTGTTTTCACTATTCTTTCATTCTCACTAACCCTCTGTGTCTTAGTGCAGCAAAATTCAGTAGGTTTTCTTCCATAAAAAAAGTGCACTTTTTGTATCAAAACAAAATTGTTTACATTAGGTTAATCTATGTAAAAATATTAATTTTATGAGTTGATCAGATGAAAAAAATGGAATGAAAAATCTTGCTACCCTTTTTATTGGCATCATGCTTATTTTTATTGGTTTTGTTAAATGGTGCAACATATTGGCTGGTTGCTAATGCATATAAATCTATGTATACATATTTGTGCTTCCCATACCTCTGAGCCCTCTTTGTCCTTTTGCAGCATACCATTTATGTCTTTGTTTTTAGGCGCTACACTCCAGAGTTTCTTGTTTTGTTATTTTCTTGCATTCACTGTCAGTTTTTATCTATGATTGTCTGGCAATCTTAGAATGAACAGTAACCATTCCACCATATAAAAGTATGTTATTTCCAGATAGTTTACATTCTGAAATGCTGGGGTATTGAAGAAAGAGACCAGTTCACTTATGTCCTGATGACTGCCAAAAATTTCTTTAAGATTTTATTTTACTTTTATGAAAGGAAAAATGATCTGTGTACTCTTTTATGTTGACAAAATGTGAGTTAATATAAAAAATGAAAGAAATCAGTTTGATTGTGTTCAAATTTTACTGTCTACATAATTTATAAATTATTCTAATAATTATAAATATTATTATTATGATGCTCTGAAAATGATATAAGCATCAAAATAATAATAAAATCAACCAGACGTTTTCTTAATTAATGTCATTAGTTGCTGACAAGCTTGCTTTTCAAGTTATTTTTATCATTTCTGTTTTAAAATAATTTTATTGACATGATTATAGCTACAATATTTTTCACCATATAAAGCATACTTTTTTGTTCCAAATAAAACTGCACAAAAATTGTTGTGAATGTTTATGTTATTGGTAATTGTGGAGACCCATCATTGCCTGTGCCATGAAGGGAAACGACGCAAAGAAGTTTGATATTCTAGTTTCAAGATAATGTTAGAATAAAATATCCTACTATAATTGTGCTTGTCCCTCACTTTGCTAGTTTGCACGACCATTACACCCAGCCAATATGTCATAAATAATAGACTATTTTGTTTTAATTTCATGAAAAGGGAAAATGCAATAGGGGAATTTCAACAGGTATTTTATTGTCAAGAACTCATTACGAGTTTACTCACTCATTAATTTAAGAATTAAGATTCATCAAAATATTAAAATAGGAAAACTGTCAAATTTTTAGAGGTTAAAGCTAGTATATTTTTATTGTTAGATTTGCATCGAAGGTAATTGCATTTAAATCAGCAGGAGAAGGCATTGTCACTTTGAACAAGAAATTGCTGTTATTCAATTTCTAATTTTATATCTGCTCTTAGAATAATGAATTATGATCAAAAGAAGAAAATATTTTTGCTAAACAAAATGATAGATGTAAATGTGCCTGCAATCTCAAAGGCTGTTCACAACAAATACAAAACATATATTGTCTTACAGAGACTGAGATGAATGCAATGTGTGCAGAGCTAACTAAAAATTAACTTTGGTTTGTTGATGAAGGAAATTATTACAAATGTACTTTTTGTTGTGTGTTTTAAGGAAAATGATAAAAATATAATTTTAAAGTAGGCTCTATTTATGGTTTCAAGTATTCAATATCGGGAATACAGTGTATGTAAATATATAGGTGGACATTGTGGTCAACATCCAGTGGTGACAATCTGTTTCATGCTTAAAGATCGCCTGAAGATTGCATTTAAGAATGAAATACATTGCTATTGCTGGGTGTTGACCTCATTATCCACTTTTGATATGTGTGTGTGTATGTGTACACACATACATACATATATATATATATATATGATAAAGATATACTTTTAAGATGTGCTATATTTATGGGTTAAATGGCAAAATATTAAGTATAGAGCATATGTAAATATAAAAGTCAGTCTATCCCATGATTAAAAACAATCTGCAGAAGATGTGTGCTCTGTTTGGCTCAACTATTTATATATGCTGCTCAGTGGTGCATTATGGGTAGGTCTATTGTATTATTCTAATGGTTATTGAGGGCATGGTAACAGTTAAGTTTCAAATTATTCTAGGTACTATTGCATAGAAATAATACTGGGTCCAAATGTAGTTTTACCGCTATTTTGTAGTGTTGTCCATTAACGTTTTTACACATTAGTTATTATGATTACTTCATTATTTTTGGTTCTTTTTTGTTATTATGTTTACTTGTGTTTATGTGTGTATTTGTAGTTTGTTAATTTGTTTCTTATTTAATTAATTGGTTTATTTAATGAATTGGGTTATTTTAATTTGCATATTTATTTTATTTTATTTCATTTTTTTTTATTTTCATCTGTTTTTTAGTTTTTCAATTTTCAAGTAACATAGTAAAAATTTGTTATCATATCTGCATTTTGAGATGAATTCTGATCATTTATTTAGTAATTTGTGTTGGTCTGGGAAAGTAACTTTAGCTATTTTCTCCTCCAGACAGAAAATTTACAGTTTTTGTTTTTATTGCTTTAGCCTGATGCTGTTTTTCTTATTTTCAATGATATTTTGATGTGATTTTTTTTGTTTTTAATTTCCTGTATATGTTTAGAAGGCACTGTGCT
>OZ010571.1:32058853-32066353 GCA_963932145.1 Acanthosepion lycidas
ACTTCCTCTACCTTGAATGGCTCTTGAGACTTGCATTGGATAAGCTTTAGTATAAAAAAAGCACTGGAAATTTGTTTATTTATTGTGAAGTACAGATAAGCCATATTTGAATTTGTATCATATAATATCACTGTCTTAATAAATATTAGTTCTACAAGTTCAGACCTTTACAGCTAAAAAACTCCATGCTACATATACAGGATGAAATCGTCCTCATTTCTTTTGTATTCATTGGTAAGAAGGAAGTTCCATTCCAAAATTTTCTCAAGCTTACTTACAAGAGGATGAATTGCTGATTACTACAATCTTAACCTTTTTCAAGTTATCTACTCTCAACAACCTTATTCCATAATCCTCTACCTGAAGTGGTCCTTCAGCTTTATTTTGGATGAAAAACAGAAAACAAAAACTGTAGTTAAATTTCCTTTTTCTATCATCGCATTGTATCTATAAATACTAGAATTCAAGAAAAACTTCTTGTCGACCAGAGCTTCATATACAATTTAATTCCTTTTTTGTTCTAGCAAAAACAAAAATACTATATCAATTCTTTTAACAAAAGTACATTTAAGGATAGAATATGTGAAATTAAAGGACAAAAAAGAAGAAGTAACAAAACTTATATATTTTGCCATAAAATGGTGTTACCAAAATTATTGTGCACATTTTTTGCCTTTGAGTTTTGGTCTGATTAATGTGGACCAATAAACCAGTTTAGTTTTTTTATTATTCATTGTTATATTTCAGTGTTACCATTTTATGGGAATATATATATTTTTTTACTCTCTCTCTCTGTCTCTTGTTATAAAGGTTTTTTGTTAATATTGTTGCTTTTATTGCTCTAATAAAATTTTTTACCAGAGTGTCCAATTTTACATATATAATAAATGTAACAAATCTGTTGGTATATAATCCAAGTGGATCCTAGTAATATAAAATATTAAAACTGATCCACAAAAGAAGCTCAATGTATTTATTATTACAGAGCAAATAATTAATAAAAATAAAATCCCAAATCATTTCATATGGGGAATAGCCTATTTTGTCAGATGAAAATATTCTTAGCCTTCACGATTAAATTTCTATTTCTAGGATGAGCTTAGTTCACACCAGGATTTGATTTAAGAGTTTATCCACAATTACATTTGGTTATGCAACATCTTATTAAAATAGTTAGAAAAATGCAATGGAAAAATATAACATAACAACTTTGTAAGTTGTATTTAACAAAACTTATTTAAATCGGTTCTTTCTGCCAATATATTTATTTTCTCTCTTATTCGTTCATTCACTCTTTCTCTTTATATATATATATATACACACACACACACACACACACACATATATATATATATATATATATATATATATATATATATATATATACACACATGCAAGCACACACTCACATAAATGTGTGGATGTGTATTTGTGTGAAATCCTTTTAGCTTAAGAACAAGATTGATAATTAAATTTATTAAAACAATGATACTGAATTAAAAATGTAAAAATGAATTATGGCTAATCACTGTGTTAAAGATGATTTAGAAAAAAATATATCATTTGAAGGAATATAGATGCACAAATTAATGAAAATTACAATTTTTTCTTTCATTTATTTTAAGAGGTTGACAGCATATAGTTCATCAAGTAGGTTCTATACAGTTCACATCAAATTAAATTTTCATAAATATTTGATTGAATGGCTTGAGAAAAATGAAAAATCTTCTTACATGTTTGCATACAAATGAATACACTTAATATGTCAAGTTAATGAGACCAGAAATCATGAGTAAAACTTGTGATTGTTTATGAGGAAATGCCATAGTTCTTGAAAGGTGACACATTTCCATCTCTAATTGCAAATGACACTAGAGCTTAACAAAAAAAGGTTAAAACATTTTAGCTTGTTATATGCTGACAGTATGGGTCAGGATATAGACAAGATATAGACAAGATAGAATAATTAATGTTAAATATTTTTTTAATTATTTGACTAGCTGGATCAGTAGCTATAAGTGTTCTTCTAAGGCATATTTGATTATCTGACTAAAAATGCCTGAAACAAGGCTAATCTGAACTGGCAAACTGTTGTCACTCTTTTATGATCCAGTGTTAAGTTCCCTGGCCCAGCTGAGATGCAGTAACCCTTGTTAGATAAAAACTACAAAATCCTTATTAAATCTAGTTTTTTTAGTGATGAGCATTAATTTTGGATATTATGTAGCATAACAGTTTTCTTTGTTTTGAAGCTTGCTGCCATATCTGTGTTGGAGCTACATCATCTTTTTTTTCTAGACTTAACAAAGCTCAAAATCATTTATGTGACATTTATTGTAGGCAATTAATTATTTTTCACCCTACAAACCCTTCCCCACAGGTTCAATGTCACAAGTCAATTGATTACTCTTTGGAAAATGTTCAGATAAGATACATTTCCCAGTTCCAACAGTACAGGACTTTGCTTCTAAAACATATGTTGCCATCTACATAGGGTCAAGTCACCCTCATTCCCTTTGTATTCCAATCATAAAATAATATTCTATTTGGACAGCTTCTTCCCAAGAGTCACTGCTTCATGGAATGGACTCCGTTGAGGAGGCTTCCACAATCACTACAGTGTCGACTTCATCAATTCTGTGATGAATTGTTATCTATCCTATTTGTTAAAAGAGAATTTTGCTCAATCAACAGACTGACAGCACTTTATCATACAACAAAAAAATGTTCCCTGTGGAGAAGTTAGAAAAAGCCTAAAAGTTAAATTTACTTTGACAGAAAGGGAGACATGTTACTGTCACTGCTTATAACACATCCATTAAGTTGAGGAGGAGGACTCTAATATGTTAGCCAAGAGTGATGAGTTCAGTCCTAAATAGGACCACAAGAATCAGTATAGTTAACACTATGTATCTTCATAGTCTTTAATTCTTACTTCTCAAAAACAACTCCATTCACTTACAATCTACCATGAGTGGCTCATGAGCCTCATATTGTGTAAAGAATTTACATGTTTCTGGTATAAAACTGATTTTGTTCTCCTAAAACATAGCTTTTTCAAACTTGGAGATAGGGTTTCTGTTATATAGGAATAAAGTTTCACTACCAACACTTGAGTTGGATCTTAGATCGCCAGTGATAAAACACAGGTGATCCCATTATTGAATTAAGTAGACCACATGACCATAGAGGAAATGCATATATGAGAGGTAGCATGTGTCTAATTGATCACTATTTCTGTTCTATCCTCTATTACTATTCAGATCTCTATTTCTATTCTATCCTCTATTACTATACAGACCACTATTCTCTTCTCTATTCACTATAAGGATTACTATTTCTCTATTCAGATCACTATTCAGTGGTTACTTCCTGAGCAAGTATTATCCAGCAAGTAGTACTAGTGCAAATAATATTTGAAGGTATCTGACACCAGCATTGTTCAACATCATACTACAGTTGTATCTGCAATTACTAAGTCTCTACTTCAACAAGCATTATGAAAGTGACAAGTATTCATTGACATCACAAAAGTTTCACATCTTGCTCATGTCTTTCTGCAGCCAAATACTGTTAAATCTTGTCTGTGCTGTATAGCTGCCACAGCTTCATTACCTCTGTTGTATTGTGTTGTTCTATAACACATGGTCAGTAATCAGCTTCTCTATTTATTTGGCTATGCCATAACATAAATTTTCATTATAGCTTCACAACCTGCCGAGGCTAGAAAGCAGTCAGTTATTTCATTTTCTCCCTCTCTTGCCTGGTTGTCTTTCAATTTTTTAGCCCTAACCTGGGCTGCAAAACACCGAATCAAAGTCTAGACAAATTCTGGTTCAACCAAGCAACTTAAAGATCCTATCATTGATGCCATAGCCTCTTTATCTGTCATGCATATATCATCCAGTTGATTCATTTCCATAAGTTGAAGAGAGAAAAATTATCCCATGTACTGAGGTCTTGAATTTTGTAGTCATTTATATCAACAGACAAGAAACTATTTTTATTCTTCTGAGAATTCATAGATCTCAAGATATTTAAATTACATTAAATTTGTTATGAAAATTCTATCACATATAGGAATGGTTTTAAAGGGCAAATTAGAAAAATTAATTAACTAACTTTCATAGAAACGGATGCAGTAATTAGCTCAAATGAAGTTAAAAATTAATCTTCTATTCATATCATGAATTGACTTTTAGTTATATAACTTTCTTTGCTGTTTTTAAAACATTTTATGAGGTGAGGCCATTCATATTTTTTACAAATACAGTGTGTGTAAAAGTAGTTCAATAATAAAGTTTTTTAGTGTATTTATCCAAACAACACTTTACGAAGTAATTTCATTATTTTTGCAAAGTTTTATTTAATATTGTTTGTGTATAGGTCACATTTAATAAACAAATGTATCTAAAATGTTCTTCATTCGGATAATTACTTTTGTTATCCAGTAAATATGACAAGAATATTTGTTATCTAGTAAATATGACAAAAATATATAAAAAATAAGCCTATGACATAATTTTGATGTTATAATTTGTGTTTGATTATATGTAATGATCTTTTGAGGTTGATGTAGAATGTTTGTTTTTATATTGAAAATGAATGAATATTTGGTGAATGTTGTTTTGAAATGTTTATTTATCTCTTAACAGAAATTCAAACTTGTATCTTTCTTGTGAGACAGAGTTCATAAAACACAGTATGTTAAAATAAAGAGGGAGAGAGATCCCTGTTTCTTTATAACAGGCAGTCATCCTAATTAGTTATTTGGCCATTAGAGTGGAACGGACCAACCTGTCCCACTTTCTGGCAAAAGAGTAGAGAAGACTAATGTCAAAGCTCCTACTTTTTTTCTGAGTTTCTATTGAGGTTGGTGAGTGATTAGGGAGTACTGAGAGTATATTTTGGATTCTCCTTCACAATATTACAGGGTCTTTCATCTTTTGTTCTCATTTATCCAAGTACCTGCTTTCAGAAACAAAGTAGCTGATTGAATTTTCCTGTTAGTGTCAGTGTTAGTAAGGAGATGATAAATAGATCATACTTTTCAGGAGATTTAAGAAATATTTTTATTTTATTTATTAAACATTGCTTCCTGCTACAATCATTAGTTTGATCTAATAATTAGCTCTACTCAAAAATATACATTTGATATTAACATCAGAAGCATGCATTTTCTTCTTTTTTGTGACATATCCCTTCATGTTTGTGATCATAGCTCTCCACAATTTCCTGTTCTTTGTGCCTTTTAATAAATTTTGTCTTTTTGCTATTTCTTCTGAAGCTTTTTTCATCATCCATTTATTCACATTCACTATTTATATTATGCATGGTTTTTCCTCTATTATATTTTCCAAGCCTTCTTTCTTCATTATACACCTGAGAAATTTCAACTCTCTCTTTTTGATATTAATTATAAGTGTCTGTTTTGTTTCCATTTTCTCTAAAACATTATTGTTGCTTAGTCCATGTTATTCTCAGTAACCTGTACAGTCCCATTTCTGTTGCTTCATGTTTATTTTTCATCTATGAAGCAACTGTCCAGCATTCATTGCCATATAGGAGGATTGATATTACTTAACAGTTCTGTACTCTTTTCTTAATTTTGGTGTTTCTTAATACTTTTGGAAGGCATCTTTTTCTATGCCAATGTATCTTTGGATTTCAGTTTTACACTTTCCATCCTCTATTAAAACACTTTCTAGATATTTAAATTATTGGTTTCATTTTGATATCTTCAATTTGTAATTTGCATGTTGAGCTATTCGCTTTGCTAACAACTATTATTTCTATCTTTTTGCATTTGATGCTTTCTCCTTTCTTCTTGTTTTTCTTCATTACCTTCTGTAGAGTTTCTTGTACTTTCCTTTCTATGTCTGCTATCAATACTGTCATCAGCTTATCTGATGTTGTTAAGATTGTGACTGCTAAAAATGGTAGAACCTTAAATTCTCTCAGATTCACCTCACTGTATAAGTTAAATAAATCTGGTGAGAGGGAACATCCTTGTCTTATACACCTTTCTATATTTTTATATTTACTGAATTCATTTTTTTTTATCCATATGCAGGTGGTTTGCTGCCAATATCGGTTCTGGATTATTCTAATATCCTTACCAAATATGTCAAGGTTACCTAGTAGTTCCAACTGTTCTTTGTGATGCTTAGTGTGTACTAAGATGTATTTTGGTCATTTCTAAAAGTTGCATTTGTAATAATTTCTTGGTCACTGTTTATTTCCATGCAAAAAATAGCTATCTGAGGGTAGAAAAAAATGGATTCATATCTCTCTCAGGGGTATTAGCACATAACTGAATGTAATTGACTTGAATGGAATTCAAACTTGGCTCTCCAATTCAAACTTCTAACAATTACTCTACCATGCCCCTCCAATATGGCAGTGAATGTTGAACAATTTCCTCAGAGATGAAAAAGAAACTCGAAACAAAAAGCATCAGAAATGTGGTTCTATAGACGGAGGCTGAGAACACAATAGATAGAATATGTGAGTGATGAGGAAGTTTTGAGATAAATGGAAGCAAAAAGGTGACTTGCACAAAGAATCATTAAGAGATGGTGCAAATGTCTAGGATACATAATGAGGAGAGATTTCTTGGAGAATTTGGCACTCAAAGGATATACTGAAGGCAAAAGGAGCCAGAGGAAAGCATTGCCTGATCTATATAACAAGTTTATGTACATGGATGGCAGAAGAGAAGCCTGGAAGGAAAGTAAGAGGATGAAATTTGCTTAGAGCTCCAAAGGATAAGAAATTGTAGAGACCCATGATCAATATGTGCTGAAAGGGATACAGTACATAAAATAAAAATGTAATGATAGAATGAGTTTATTTTACGTATGATTTAGAAAAAGTATATTTTTATCAGTTTAAGCAACTTTGTTGATAATTACCTGATAAAATCTATAAGATGAATTTTTAAGGTAATTATTTATTAAACTTAGTCCAGCAAATAATCAAATAGAGGAAGATGGCAAGTAAAAACATTGTGATATTTGTAAAAGTTGAGGTTACATAAATTTATATTTTATAGTAGGTTTGCACAATAGAACAAAGCAGTTGTTTATTTTTGACCCCTCCCTACTACTGAATGATTTCAGCTCAATTATGGAACAGTATTAACATTATTTATATTTAAAAGGAACATTAAAACAAAACATTTCTAATTAAAAAAAAATAACTGTTTATTCTAGAATGGCTGGTCTGCAGAGAAGAGATGAATTTCTAGATAAAGAATACAGTTTTGTATTAAAAAAGTTTAGACATATTTTTAAAAGATTTTCAACACAAAAAATAGATTGAGCAACCCCCAACAAAAAAATTTAGAAATAGAGAGGTAGATCATGTTTTTCTGATAAATACAATGAAAATTTTATCAAAGTCTAGTTGTTGGTGTTCAGCTTATGGTGCCCAAAGCTTATAATAATTAATTTAATGTATAAAAGGAATTGACTATCTTTTAATTATCTTTGTGACAAC
>OZ010571.1:32071353-32121353 GCA_963932145.1 Acanthosepion lycidas
AGTATGGATGTTTTTTCTCTGTGTGTATGCTGTTCCTTGAAATAAATGTATAATTTCAAAATATCTCTTTGTATGATATTTTACAGAATGAGAACATCGCAGACAACCTCTTTTCATTTATTTTGGTTTAAAAAATTACAGTTAATTTTCTTTTCTCTTATAATAGTTTCTTCATTTTTAAAAGTAAATAAAATGCATTGTGTTTTTTTTTTGTTTTGTCTTTATTGTGTTTTGTCTGCTGCATCATTTCTGGCTCACTTTTACTTACCACCTGCTGTTCAAATCTTTTTTTGTCTTAAATGAAATTCTTGATGTGTGGGTGGTGTAATAAATAATGGCTAGGAATAAGAAATCGCTGAGTTGAGTTTGAATTCCAGTAAAGTTCATTGCATTCATTTTCATGCAAAATACCATTGTGAAATATATGAATCCATCTCTTCTCTGTCCCATGATAGGTTAAATATTGCAAATCTATAACCATGGTTGTTAACCAGTCTAGGAGAAGGACAAGTTTGAATTTAAAAACTGGTTGGGAATGGGGCTACTACTTGTTTGGTTCATGTAAAATGACCCATCTGAGTTAAAATGCTGTTAAACAAAATGCTTAGCATGCTGAGAGCTGTAGCCACATACTCCTCAAGGAGTCTACAGAATTTGAGAGCTGTAGTTCCTTACTACTCAAGGAGTCTACAGTATTTGAGACCTTTGGCCCCATACACCACAGGGGGTCTATGGGGCCTAAGTATGTGTCATTCTTCAAGGCAATTATTGCAGTAATTTATCAGAAAGTTCAACACAAATTATATTCTTTTCTAATACATATATTCCTGTAATTCGTAAATACTTTCATGGTAATTGTTCTGATGAATTTTCCTCTTTGGTACCTTGACCCTATAAATGTTCTAGATTGGTGGCAAGAGCTCATCATTTTACTATTAAAATGTCCAGATGTAACCATAAGCTCTATGCTAATAGTTTCTTTTATTTCTCACACTTTTTACATGTGGAACTCTGTTCTGGCTTTTTGCTTTCTAGTCAATTTTGCTCTTCAAAGATATAAAAATACAAATGTCAAACATTTTATTCTGGCTTCTTAATTTCTGTTCATTTACTGTTTTTGTTCCTTAATAATGTTTTTTTTAATTTTTCCTGTATTCTTTCACACTCAGTAACCCCTGCATCTTAGTGGTTTTGTTGTCTTGCCTGGGGTGAAATGATTAAAAGCAAAAATAATCATATATTTGTATTTCAGTGTCAAATAAAATATTATTTCATAATTTTCATTTAAGAAAACTAGAATTTTCCACCAAAAATTCAATGTTACTCCAAATTTCACATTTAAATGTTTGACATGTTTTAAATTCTGAAGCAAGATAAAGATAATAATCAGTCACAGTTTAATTTAGTTAAGATTTTATAGTTGACAAGACAAAGAAATTCTGAGTGTATTTTGTTTTCCATTTTTAAATCATTTCACACAAAGCAAGGCAATACTGCCACTCAGATGCAATGGGTTACTGGGAATGAAAGTGAATGAGAAGATTATAGTTGAAGGAACTGGAATCCAATCCTGAACAGGAAACAAAGGATAGAACTCTAAAAAAACATCCAATCTACAAATCTTATTTCTTGTATATATCTGAAGACTATTTATGACTCCACTATCTCTGTGTGTGTCTATATATATATATATATATATATATATATATATATATATAGAGAGAGAGAGAGAGAGAGATATTTATTATATATATCTAAATATTATTTATGGCTCCACTATCTCTGTGTGTGTATATATATATATGTGTGTGTGTGTGATGCCATTTCATGGTTGATCATGTTTCTCCACATCTTCCCTGGTTTGGTTTTGTTTGGAGCAATACTTGTTCCTTTATAATTTCTCTTCCACTTTGTGGTTATTTCGCTCCATCTCATGATAAGGCAGCAATATTTATGGGGATGAGAAAAATAAGAATTATGTGTTTATAATGCTAATTTCAGTAACAACTAAGGCCAATAGGAAGTGTTCAAAAATGGTGTCGAAGTTAAAAAGTACCAAAACTGAAAAAGGGAGACAAAGGGTAAGTAAACAATATAGGTTTGTACTATGGTAACAGAAAATGACTATATGAATGATTTTGAATTTTATGAAGGTTGTTGAGTGAGGCTTTGACAACTCCAGCATGACAGTATTGCTGACATAGCTGGGCTGGAGTTGCAAAATTTTTTTAAAGTTTTGACATAATTTCGTAAATACTTTCATGGTAATTGTTCTGATGAATTACATATCATTTTCTGCTTGCTCTAACTTTCATATTAAAAGACTTGTTTAGTTTTATTCTATATTTTCAGATGAAGTAACTGCATTATGTTACCAATATTTTTCACTTATAAAAATTCTCCCAAATTCGAAACAATAATCAAATCATGTTAAAAAGAAAGAAAAAACTTCTTAAATTATAATGATTTCTATAAAAAGTTACAACAGCGAGTAAAATTTAAAAATTAAGTTAAAATTTATTTTAAGTGTTTGATTTGTATAGCTAAGAGGTAAAAACAGTCTTAAAAAAGCACAAGGAAGTAATAAAAAAAACTTTCTCACTATCAAACAAAATATTCTTTTATTTTAGTCACTTGAAATTGTAAAAGTAATATTCCTTATGGCCATTTTAATTTCTGGTAATGGTTCTGAAAAATAAATTCTCTATTTCTTTCTGTTATTTTAGTTAAATGAAGTCATGACAGGATATTCCCTTGTAACAGGTGTACACAAATAGTCAATTTTCATAAACTTTAGAAAATAATTTAATTGGGAAATAAATGGATTTTATTTAATCTTGATGAGTCTTTTGTTTTTGCTTTTTTAATTAGACTTATTTTTAATACAAAACAATTGTATTAGTAGAGTGTAAAATTTTCCAAAGAAAATCAATTTTTTTATTTGTGAATTCATTGTTTAATTTTCAGAAAAGAGCACAATTAACCTTTGCATGCAGCCATTAGGTTAAGTCATTTCTGTTTTAGGGAACTAATTGTAATGACTAATTTATCATCTTAAATACTAATCATACATGACAGTTTAGAATAAATTTGGACTTCAATAACTTCAGTTTTTCATAGCACTGGCAGTATACACAGTGGATTAAAGAATGCATTAATAAGACCTCTTCACTGGAGGGATTAAAAAAGCATTTATGCTATATAATATTATAGAAATTCAAGCAAGGAAATAATGCTCCGTTATATGTAGTATTTATGGTCAAACAGTGATAACAGACAGTTAAATAAAAAAATTGGTTTACAATGTTTCATTGTAGAAGAACGTCATTGAAAGATGACCCCAGGAAGATGCATTCCTCAGACATTGATGATAAAGATTTAAAGACACTATTAACATTGTTCAGACTATCATCCTCATCTTTGTTGCCATATTTATCCCAACGTTTCAGCCATTGTACGCTCCAGCCTTCTTCAGGTGGTTGGAATGTTGAAATGAACCCTTTCTTGTGTAGACTGTTCTAGTTCCACATGCCATATTGAATGGATATCAGTTATCTCCTGTTAATTCCCCTCTCCAAGTTCTCCACTGTCTTCACCAAGTATTGAACTCACACTCTTTGGGTCCTGTCATTGTATCTAACTAATACCTTTATCCACTATACCATGTGTCCTTGAGGACATCTGTATATGAATTTCTGGAACTTGTAAACCTAATGTCTTCCTTAATCATTTTTACCAGTGCTCATGTTGCAATTTTTGCTGTTATCATTGCATGTTTTTAGTCCGAACAGTGTAAATAGTGTACATAATACCTCATCTCAGAAATATAGACAGATACTGAAAGATTTAAAGATATTAATAAAGTCATTAATGGAAAGAAATCCATAATAAAGTACTCAAGAATTATAAAAAAATAAGTGTTTTGGTTCCATACGCTTTTGATGAAAATAACAAATCTGATCATTGAAAAACACAAACAGAAATTATTTATGAATCAAACTTCTTCTATGTGCTGTTTTTCATCAAGACATGGGTAATCATGGCTCTCTACAACTTCCTATATCTTCTAATTCTTAGTACATTTGTCATTTTATCATCTTTCCTACACCCAACCTCTTCTGCATTCCATTCACATAATGGTAATATTAGCTGTTTTCTCTACAAGAAAAAATTTGGCATTCATTGAGCAGCCAGTACTGCTTTTGGTTGAAATTTGTAAAATCTTTCTCTTAAAACAATTCTTCAGGAAAACAGGTTTCTCAAGTCCAGTAGCTGTTATTGCTCTTTCCAGTACTGATGGGAGTTTCCTTCCTAACCTTTTGTTTGAAGTAGTGTGTAATGATAACATCTTGATTATGTCATTATTTTCCCTTGTTGGTCACGTAGGTAGCACAGTTCTCCTGTCATTTATGCCTTATGTACAATAAGCCTTGACTTTTTCCTGTTTCTTTTTTAAAGATATTTTACCTAGATCTTAGATGGATTGATTTTACATTCTAAATAACAATTTGTCTATAGATTTCTGACAACCGAGAAAAAATTTTCTTCGTATCCCACCATAAAATCTTTGTCTGATGAAATTTAAAACACTTAAAATAAGAATTATTTTTCACAAAAAGCTAAAAGTGACATATGTAAATCAGATATAAGTAGTATTAGGTTGGTGCAAAAATAATGTCGTTTTCTCACATATGTTACTATGGGAGAAAACGACATTATTTTTGCACCACCCTAATAATTTGAAATGTTCTTTGAATATCATTTGGATCAATAAATATATTTGCCTTTAAAATAATTGCTTTTTCATGTAGTTTGTTCTTATTATTTCTGAAGATTTGAGAGATGAAGTTGCTACATGCCATAACAATAAGAATGTCTTGTTTGAAAACTCCTGCAATTCTTAGATGCTGAACACTGTTTAATATTGATCTTTGTATTTCCTTATCATCACCATCAGAAAGATGACATAACAAGATGGTAACAGCTGCAATTGATGTTTCATGTTGTCTGTTCTTAAGTAGACACCAATTAAATTCCTCTGAGGAACAACTGAAGACAGTCTACAGACACATGGTTACTTATACACTCTTATTGGTAAACATCTGGTTAAATGAATGAGCTAAAAATGAAATGAATATAGTCAAAAAGTTGCAAAATAAACAAACAAGAAAAAGTAAAATATCAGAGTAAATTATAGAATCTGTTGTAGCACATGAGGTTTTAAAAGAGTAATAATTTAGAAGCTGTTTAAGTAAAGAAGTAACCTTCTTGTAAATTGTAGAATAATTTTGATAAAAATTTATTATTAGAACAGTTCATTCACTGAGAAAGAATATTTTTAATTTGAAATCAATCAAGAAGAGCTTGATAAATTATATAATCAAGAAAAATAAATATGAAGCATGCTTTCCTTAAAAACGAAAACAGAGCCTTATACAACTGTGAGTTTGTATATATATATATATATATATATATATATATAGTAAATAGAATAAATCCATTGGTATGTAATCCAAGTGGATCCGAGTAATATAAAATATTAAAACTGATCCGTAAAAAGAGCTCAATGTATTTATTATTATAGAGCAGATAATTAATGCGCAAATAAATCCAAAAGCACCTCATATGGGGAATAAGCTTATTTCAACCAACGAAATTGGTCAGTTTTATTCATAAAAGTCAGTTCATAAAAGATATAGTTCCAATGTATGCTGTATATATGAATAAAACTGCTTAATAACAGGGATATTATATATAACATTGTATATAATGCATATATTTGCATTTTTCTTGGTGAAGTTATGCTTTTTTGGCTTAAGACAACACTTTTTAGAACCTGGTGGACTGGCACTACACAATCACAAAGAACTTTATAAATAACAGAAACCACATCACTTGAGGACTTTAAGCAAAATTCAACAGCCAAAACTTTTGTCATTCATCTAAATCAATATTCATAATGTAACCCTGATGTATTTTTTGGCACAGCCATTTCCATATGTCATACAGATTATCTCTTTCAGTCTCTCAATTGCAGTCATCTTTAATCAACTTTGAAGTGTTGACATTTCCTTTTAGATATTGAAAGGAAAAACTGTGAAATGTTAAGTAAAACGGTTTCTAAGAATAATGTCAAGTGTTCCTGAAGTTTAAAGAGTATATGGTTCACCAAAAACAGCCTGGCAATAGCTAGAGAACATCTACACATCACTGGATTTGATTACATCCCAGACTCACATTCCGTTAATATTAAATATGACAATATTATAGAATTGTCATATGCAGAAGGCATAACTGTTAACAAAAGAATTGTCTTAATAGAGAGATTTTATTTATTTCAATTGAAATCAGTAGTGAATACTTAGTTTATGAATGCTGAATGTTTCTTCATGAGGAAATATTACTTTTACCATTTATCAGAGTTCTCTATAGAATCACGAGGAATTAGAAACAGTATGACATGTTGAAAATAATTTAAGAAATAAAATGTATAAAATCTAATCAACATTTAAAAAAATTATTATTTAATCTTTCTGTTCACAAGTAGAAAGAAACTTTTACTTATTTCTTGTCAGTACTCTTAGTATTCATTGTACAGGTATTACATCATTTCAAGTTAAATCATTTTCAATTATATGTTGTTTCTTTAAAAAAATATATATGAAAAAATAAAAATCAAGTTTAAGTCAATTTATTCGACCTTACGTCTGTCCACCACAAATATTGCAGTCATAATATCATTAGAAGAGCATTAAAACCACATAAAATCATGCTACTATACAATAAATAAAAGTATATAAAATCATATTAAAATATGTACATTTAGAGTAAATGTTAAATATAATCATGATAAATCCTAGAGAACGAAATATGAAAACATCTGTGACTGTGTGTTGTCATCTGTTAAGAGTTATCACTCTATTAAGAATCAAGGTGAAAGTGCAGCAGCTGATGAACAAGCAGCAGCTGATTTTGCTAAAGCATTGGCTAAGATCATTGAAGAAAACAAGTTTCTTCCTGAACAGATTTTTAATGTTGACAAAAGTGGATTATATTGGAAATAATTGCCAGATTGTTCCTTCAATGCTAAGTGTAAGGCTATATTGCTGATAAATTATTTTATTCAAAATACTGTATGTACATATCATAAACACTGTAATAGGCAATGGCGAGTACTTATTTGCATTTTATAGTGTAGTTATTTTGACTTAAGTTTTTTTTAACCTAAGTCGTGACCTCTGGAACCATTTAGCAACGTAGGGTGAGCTACACCTGTACTTGTATTTATCCACTAGAATGAATGAAAATTTTGCTATATTTAATGAGTCTTATCCAATCCTGAGAACACTAAAATCAAGAGTAAGTTGTTTGATGAATATGTTCTGCTAGTGATGACTTATGGAAGTTAGAGATGAGCACTAAACACCACTACTGCAGAGAATCAACATAAAATGAAACAACTCATGCTCAGAATCATCTTACATGATAAAAAGAGCAACACCTGGATACTACAGCAGACTGAAATTCAAGAAGGGCAAACAGATGTACTAGTCACATGTCTGATCTCAGAGACAACAGGGGTACTATTGGAGTGACAGAGTGAAACCAAGACTGTTGTAAAGATCTAGAAGGTGGACAAAGATAAGATGGTGTGACAAATCTGACCTCATACCTCAGCCCCACATGGCCCAGAATGGCCAGAGATTGGAAGTGATGGTAGTTAACCAGGTATGGGTTACTCTAAAAGGAGAGAGAAATACTTAGGTTTAGATTTGGATTATCCAATATATAACAACTTAAACCACTAGTTTGTTTAGATTCATATTAAAGATGTATATTATTTGATCGTAGCTAACTTTAGAAAATCTCTCTGTTGAGACAGAATAATGGAGAGATATTTAAATAGATTTAAAGATAGATGCTTTAAGCCTAGTATCATTGGTCTGGAAATATGGAATAATTCAAAAATTTTATTATTAAAAGAATTTGGGTCCTCACTCTTAATCTTTTGAATCGCTAAAACAGTTTTGAATTATTTATGCAAGTCAATAACTCATTAGATATTTTAGTAAAACATTTTAAAAATCATTTTGAAATGTCTGGCTATACATTTTGTTTGTTTCTTAATATTATTTTCATCTCTTCTTTTTCCTCAGTATATCAGCTCATCTGAGTTTTCATCTTGTTCTTGTGAAATATTATAGCTCATACTGGTTATAACATCAAAGATTTTGATCATGAAGAAATAATATATTAACAGCAGCTCATTTGAAAATGTTAGATGAAAGGCCATTCAATTTTCTTGGAGCAAAAAATAAATTTAAACAGCTAAAACATTCACAATGAATACTTTTTTGCAAAATGTAACAAATTTCTGTTTCAAAGACATATTTCTGCAGTCAAGTTATTATAATACCATTAGACTATGATATAAGCTACTTCTCCTCAACATATGCTAAGTCTGTAGTAAAACTTGTCAAAATTTCTCTTTAATAGACTGGAATCAGTCTTATGCTAATTAAGAGACTTATTGTTCCTTGCATGTCTTTTATATTAGTTTGGTGCAAAAATAATGTCGTTTTTTAACGTTCAACTTTATGTGAGAAAACGACATTATTTTTTGCACCAACCTAATATATTTGCCAGATTAATCATTTAGAGAGAAGAGAATTGATAAAACATGTAAAGATTTTAAAAGTTTTAATGTCTTTCTAGGTTGAAAAGTTATTTATATTTACAATATTAATATGCATTATCTACAATCTTTGTTCTTATTATCACAATCATTCATAATAATTGCGAGTTCAATCCCTGGCAATTCAGGCAGAGTGTACGTGGACTCAATGGGCTTACAGCCATATCACTTTGAAATACTGGTTGTCATATGATCACAGAAGTCAAGCAATGTCAAACCTGGTCAGTATCAAGATGGGTGACAGCTTATGAATACCAGATGCTGTAAGCTTTGATGTGTGGATGGTGTAATGGATAATGGAGGACTGAGTTCTAATTCCCATTGGATTTGTATAAGAATTCACTTTTTCTCTCCCTATTATATTACCCAAAAAACATTCATTTATTTTCACTGACATTTTCAAAATAGAATAAATTGATAAGTTTAATATCTTCTTTTTTATACTCTTTTCTATGAATTCTTACATCATACAAGATCCAAATAATACAAGCAATACGCCTTTCATTAGAATTCTAGTGAATAAATAATTAAAACTAGCTAACATTTGAGAAATGACTGTGTAAAATGTCTTTTATGTTTTTCTCATTTAGATTTTATATTTTCTTTCACTTAACTCTTTCTTTAATTTCTTTGGATACTGACATTTATTTGGCCAAATTGTGCCAATTGATTCAGAAAGCCACTTCAATGGTTCAGATGATAATTTGTGCTCATTCAACAGTCTCTTTTCTGTATTCAAATGCAAGGAAATAAATAAAGTTACCTCATCATTCACTTTTCTCAATCAGTACACTGGTCATTATCCTCATCCAGTGCAGCTAGCAATTACCAAGTAATTTAAAACTGCTAATGATCCCAAATGCTTTTAGAATAGACACTCTTTTCTGATTGGCTATCATTACCAAGAATTGTATTAAGGTCGTTTGTCTTTTTATGGTTATGTGTTTTCTTTTTAGTTTTGTTTTTTTGTAATAATAATTTGGTATAAATGTTGGTTTTATAATAATGACTAGAAGCACTTTTGATGTCAGTGAAAATACAGAGCCTGGGATTTTATCAGATTTGTCTCAATATAAATTTCATATTTCTACCATCTCAGCTGACAAATGCCTGATTTTCATGAAGAAATGAGAATATTTACTGCTTTCTCCATTAAATAAAATGCATTTATTTTAGAAGTGTTATTCCAACAAGCAAAACTATTTTGATGAGTGGAAAGTAAAAAAAAATAAACATCAGCATCATGTTTCATATTTCATCATCACTCAGAATTTTTTAAATTATCTTCATGTTTATGATATGGTTCAATGACACTTGACATTTCTTGATATGAAAAAGTTTTCAAAAGTAAAGTTAGTCCTATTCAAATTGTATTCAAATGAATTTCTTAAGAAAAACAGTGTATTTTGAAATATTTTGCTTATATATATATTCTTCTTGTATAAATCAACTATGTGATAATGTCTATACAAAATTGACCAATTCCAATAGATTTTAGCAAGTGGTCAATGCCTAAACCATAGAGCAATAGTCATAAATATTATCTTGAAGAGGTATAACAACATTACTATACCAAACTTTCATTCTTCCAATTATATGAAAGTTAAAAGTTATTAAATATTTCTCTTAAAACAATTTTTCAGAAAAATACGTTTCTCAAGTAAAGTAACTATTATCACTCTTTCCAGTATTCAAGGATTAGCTTTTTTAATTGTCTATCAACCTTTTGAAGATTATTTAAGGTTAGAAAACATATCTAGAATATAAAAATTTTTTGGTGATAATAATGATTCACTGATACAAGTTCTACTAATTAAGCCATACCTGTGGGAGAAGGGGTGGATTCATGCCTTTCCCTAGATTATTTGCATGCAAGCGAATATAATGAACCTAACAGGAATTGGTACTTGGTTCTTTGATTTCCAATTTTAAACTATTATCCGTTACTCCACCCTCATATCGAAGCTTACAGAACCTGGTATTCCCAAGGGATCACCCATCTATGTACTGACCAGGCTTCACATTGCTTAACTTTGGTGATCATACAAGAATCAACGTTTCAGCATGATATGGATGTAAACCTCCTTTATAGAGACAGTCTGCCTACCTAACCATTTACTTGAAGTATTGTGGAATGTCAACCATTTTATATCATTATTTTCTCTTTGAGTTTCATGTGCTATTCATTTTAGTTGTTGCTGCTTTTGAAAGTCCCCAACTGATGTGGTTTCTGTTATTTGGTAATGTGATTTGTTTGTGATTATGTAAGCACTTTAACATTGTCTCTTTAACTATTACACATATAAAAAAGACTAACTGCAGTATCTTCTAATGTTACTTTGTTTTCAGCATCATGATCATAAATGCAGCAATTGTTACTCATTAGCAAATGCACCAATATTTTTCTCCTGAATAAAAGAAGTATCATGATCACCATTATGTTGAGGGAATGCTGCTTGTGTTTATGTATGAAGCATTCACAGCCCTTTTAGCTTCAGTATGAAAAGTTCATGTAACATAGTTTGAAAGAGGAAAAGCCAGAAGAGAATTACTTCCAGGATTCACATTGTTTTTATACCTCCAGAACTGCTGCTGATATTAGGTTTATTATGGGCTGCTACTAATGCTATGTTTATTAAGGTACAATACACCATCATCTCAAGATTGTTAACTGCTATTTAGAAGGTCCAGGAATAACCTAGAACCAACCACCTAGCAAATTGTTTTGTTCTATAGCATTGGTTTAATCTTTTTATGAATGGCTCCAGAGTCCTATCTTTGCTTAATCTTTTATTTAATAACTTTATATAAATGTATTTGTTGAAATGAGTGCTCATATTTACTATTGCAAATATACAAGATATATATGTTACAATATTCAGATAACTGCTTACTATATAAACCAGTAAATAATGTCATGATTTTTTTGGTGTGTACTGAATAACAAATTGTAACAAAAAGTATGTAAAAGTATGTATAATGCCAGTTTTTAAATAGCAATCATTTTAAAATGATCTTTTAAAGTAAACTATATTTCAATTGTTCATCTTTGTTGGTTCTCATCATTTTCAAAGGTAAAGGTTCAATATTTATTTTTGGATGACAGCAATTTTGTTTTGATCAATTCAAACATTTAAATTAAATGAAAAACAAAATGACCATAGTGAAACTATAAAAAAATGACCAAATTCAATTTGTAACAAAATTGGTGAGTAAATGCTTCATGCATGGAATAAAATTTAGATGCTATTTAAAAACAGATTTGAATAATTTTAGTACAAATGGCTTGTTTTATTTGTTTTATTTTGATGCTTTTAGTTAATTCTTTGGAAGCATGCATATTCTTACTTATTACTTCATATTATTTATTCAGAAATATAAGTATATAAATATGTAGTTGAAATTGAAAAATTGTTACAGACAAAATAATTGAATGAGGTAAATTTTAATAGTTATAGATTTTGTTAAAAAAATTAAGTCAGATGAATTACTTGCTGAAGACAATTATTAACTATAGTGAAGTGATCATTTGTATATCTGTTGGTAAGATATTTACCAAATGCCCCATTTGGTCAGATGTATCACAAAGCTGAATTTAATGTGGGGCATTCAACTCCATAGGCTCGGGCAAAAATTCCCTGTCGACCCCATATAAAACGGGGTTGTTTAGCTGTTTCCTGAGATGAGACTCTGTCCTTTGACATAGCCTCATCTGTGGATACTCTCTGATGAATATATATTTGTTGGTAGAGGTCAACTTTGGTACAAGGATTTCATTTATAGAACACTCAGTATAGAATGAACTTAAAACTGATACCTGAATAATTAACACATACACAATGACAAAATATATTTGTTTATTTTTATTTTAATTCTCTCAAATTCACAGATCAATTCAATATATTTCTGTTGATTCAAGACTCTTACACAGGTTTAAACTGTCTCTGCATATGAAATAGATTTTAGTAATGTATAAGATTAATTTTTCTATATTTCTTAAAAAAAAATGTGATCCAGACTTTTTATAAAACACTTGCAATATTGTTATATCCTCATGAAGCTTCATTTTTTTAAAAACTTTTTCAGATACATAAATGAGGTTTCATACACCATAATGAAAAATTTTCATTAAAAAAATAAAGTAGCCATTTTAGAAATATGATTCAATAAAAATGACTCAATTTAATGATTGCAGATTTTTTAAAATAGTACTTTTTACATATGTATAGAAATATTGCTTTTTACATATATCAGACACTTGTTGCCTATAAACAGTTAAGTGTTTGTTGAAAAGCTTTTCTTTATTCATTAGTGATAAAAACCTGATTTAATTTGCAAGCATCTCAAGCAATTGTCAAAATATGGTTGACCAAAAATGACAAAATCTGATATTACTGATCTTATCAGAAGCATATTACCAATTAAGAGAGAGAAAAAGAATTGAGAGGGAGGATGACAGTCCTAATGCTTAGATGTGCATGGGTGTGAACTGTATTAACAATATTAAAACACTATTATTTCACATGTATTGTTTTAATCTATTTAATAAATAGAATGACAAGTGGAGATTAAAATGTGAAATTTTCTGTTCTGCAGCTTATAACAAATTTTTGACAAAGAAATTTTTCTATTATATTACCTAAATAATGTTTAGAAATCAATCAGTTAAGTTTCATTCTCATTTTTTCTGCATAGTTTTGGTCTTCTATGTGCCATGTTCCTTAATGGCCCTCTACAACCTTCTATTCCTTGTAAATCTTAGCAGCATTTATGCCTTTGTTAAGTCTCCCAGTGCTTTGTTCTGCTGTTCATTCTCATAAGCTTCTCAGGTAGATGACCCACTGCCTTCCATTGTCCTTTTTGTCTTTGAGATGTTCTATGAGCATCCATTTCTGCATGCTCTCCTTTTGCTTGATGTTTTCAAGAAATCAGTCTTTTTCTAATTCTGAATATTTGTCCATTTTGTTTCCAAGATTTCTTTGTTGCATATGCCCTCCATCCATAGTATTCTCATTATCCTCCTGTAGAATTTCATTTCTGCTCCATCCACTTTTCCTTTCATCTATGTGGAGATATATGATCAGGAAATAAATAAATAAATAAAGTACAAAATAAAAAAAATATATTTAAGTAATATAACTAGTAAATGTCTTTTAATGAAATATACAAAAAGGTGTGAGAAAGAAACAGGTGAGGCTGAGTATAAACTTGCCTTTATTGTTCAAAGTTTCTTCTACTTATACATATTCATTGGCATCTGTTGCTGGCTTCTCAGGAAAACAAGGAAAAGCTGCTATTTTCCATGGTGGGTGCAAAAGGAAATGCTAGTAATATATTCTACCAACAACACTGTCACAGAGTTTTATATGGGAACATAAAGTTTGGGTTACAAAAAGAAAGTTATATTGCACCATTATCTTTTATTGTGTATAAGTATAAAGAAGAAAACATTATTAGAGATACTGTTGTATAATATCAGTCTTCCCATTTGAAAGTGAATGGTATACAATACCTGCAGAGAAGAAGATGATACTTGAAACAACAAAAACATGGTTCTACAGAAGGATACTGAAAATACCATGGATTAAACATCTATGCAATGACAAAGTTATAATGAGGCAAGATTGAAGAAATCACGGACAAATGGAAACATCATATAACCAAAGCAGTGAAACTTGATTAGATGGCAAACAAGGTTTAGGAGAGATAACGAAAAGACCACATCCTGAAGAGTACAACACATAGAAGTGCAAATGACTAGTTGATTTGGGTCAAGGATGTATATGATCAGTTGATTTGTGTAGGAGTGCAAATGATCTGTCTGCCACCCACAAGGGACCTATTTATATTTTACTAAAACTGAACTATTTATTGACAAAATTTTCATTTATATGGCTGGGGGAATGGTATTGTCTCTTGATTTTTTCTTTTACTAAATATACACACAATACAAAGCACAAGAACCATTCAAGTTAGAGTTAATGAATGAAGTAATTTTTATGGATGCACAGCTTGCAAGTAGGAACTGAATATCCTCAAACCAGATGTGATAGCATCATTTGATTTTTGGTTTGATTCAACTCTTTTAAAAATAGAGCATAGAAGGAGGAGTTTAGTTCATTTTTTACACTGAATTTTCACTCAAGAGCAACTGAATGTAAAGGTTCACTGAAGTAGGTTGTTATATGAACAAAAAAGGAGGAAATAAGTTTATATTACTATAATATGTAGGATAGATAACAGTCAACTATAGACTTAAAGAGGTAAAGATCATAGTGATCAGAGAAGCATACTCTCAGGGGTTCATTCCCCAAAGGAGCAGTTCCTGGAAACATGGTATCTGAATAGAACTTTTTTCTTACCAATGTAACACTAACAGAATGGAGAGGATTCAACCCCATGTAAATGGTATTGTAGGTCCATACTCTATAGATCTGAACTTGTGAACCTAGGGAATATAGCTCATTCACAAGGCTCTTAAGACTTGAAAATAGGGATTGGATATTTCCAAGTCAGAAAGTCATGTCATTGTTTCATGCTAGACAATTTTTATATCCAGAATCCATTTTGCCTATTACTAAGTCTACCATTCATCCATGCTTTTAATATTACTGACACATCTAATCTGATTCTCCTGCTGTATATTTAGAGATTCTTGATAAAATCCAAAGAAGAATCAATAATATTATTGATCCAAACCTGGGATCTCAGCTTGAGTCACTTTCCCACCACCATAATGTAGCTTTCCTTTCCTGTAAATACTTTCATGGTAATTGTTCAGATAAACTCTTTGCGATGGTAACTAGACATTATGAATTTAAGAACAGATCTAGATTGGTGGCAAAGTTGTATCAATTTACACTTGGTTAACAGCTTCTTTTCTTGCACTTGTGGAACTCTCTTCCAGCCTCATGATTTCCAGCCAATTTTGATTTTCAGAAATTTAAAAGCAATGTCAATCAGTATCTACTGTTTTGATTAGTTTTCTATTTTTCTTGCTCCCAAATATTTTTCTTTTTTTTTCCTTGTTCTTCCACTCTCAAGGACCTTTCGTGTCTTAGTGGTTTCACTAGCTTACATGGGGTGATATGATTAAAAAAGAAATATGATAGCAGTAGTCCATTTTTGGTTTGCTCTCAGTCTTGTAAAGATAAAACCATAACAAAAGGAATCAGATCCTTTTTTTTCTAGCATCTTTGAATATGAATTGTATATATGAGTTCCATTTTAGTTTTAAAGTGAACTCATGTCCCAATACACATTCAAGGCAAGGAACCTCACTGAGAGTACAAACACTTGCCATGTATAAAGAAAATGTCTGTTTGATAATGATTGAAAGTTACTAGCTTGATTGTTGCTGGTTTGTGCATTTTTATGTTTGCACACTTCGTTTTCAGGATCTTCACTGGATGACCAATAAAAATTGATTGTAAAACTGTGAATAGAAATTCAAAGGTATATCATTGAAATAGAAAGGGATATTTTTATAAAAGTATTGAAAAATTACATTCAAAACAAAGGTCGTTGGACTGCTATGTGATGTTCATCCTCCAATTTGACAGACTTGAAACAAGAAAAAAATGTGGTTTTATCAGTGAATGTTGAGAATTCCATGGACTGTATATGTGACATAATAAGTAAGTTTTAAAGAAAATAGAGACACAAAAAGAAATTACTGCTAACTGTGAAAATATGACAGCTAAAAGTTAGAAGATACATTATGAGGACAGAAGCTTATGGAATTTAATACACGCAGAGCATATCAAAGGCAAGAGGAGCAGAACAAAGCAAAATATAATCCATTTGAGAAATTTGAACAAATGGATGGAGAAAAATGTAGTTCAAAGAGAAAGAGGTTTCTCAAATTAAGTACAGCTAAGAGCAACATAAGAGAGAAAGCTATATAGAAACATGATTTTTTTTACATCTTGTAAGGACATTTGTTTGACTACCAGTGAGCATTACTTTTTCTATGTATTCATTTTTTAAAGAAGTGTTAATCATAGCAGCTATAAATTTGTGACTTTGAAATCATGTTTTCACTATTGTTTGAAGTGACTTTGACATTAATAATAATCCCAAGATAGACTTGCATTACAATAAAAAAAATTATCTTATTCAAAGACAACAATATATTTATACTTTCCAACCAAACAAATACTTTATCCTTTTATTAATTTTAGTACTGAACATCGAATGGTCAACATAAAAGTCATTTGTAATATTTCATTTGTGATTCCTTATTCCCAAAAGAAACAACATAAGAGGTATGATGTATTCTGTGTGAACACCAAGCAAGGGGACATTGCCTAGGTGTAGAGCAAGTTGATCAGAAAAATGGAATTAGGTATAAGACTTTACTGACCAAGATGGAAATTAGCTTTCAGCCTGCAGGAATTCAAGACCTGCGCAATAAATATGGTTTTACAAACCTTCTGGGAAATCACTTGCTGCAGCCCAGCAAATGAAAGCGGTCTGATGAAGTATACGCTTCGTCTGGAAAAGAAAAACAGTACCAGTCTCAGGAGAGCTTATTATCTGTATTATTATGACTCCTTCTTCACCTTTGTTGTGTCAAGACAAGTTTTCTGATCAAAAGTCAGTTTTATCCCAATAATCACAGTTCTGTGAGGAATATCGGAATGCCAGTAAATATTAGCAAGTTCATAAAAGAGACAAAAAATGCAAGAATAAAATTGCCATCTTGTTTGACAAAAAAGATCAGAAGAAAAGGAAAATGGAACTGAAGAGAAATTTTTTGCTTTATTTTGTATTGTTTGGTAATCACTAATCTGGCATCATTTAGACTTGTACGGTGCTGGATAAGTGATTTTGTTAGATTGCTGATTGTTATGTTAGAATACACTTAACCCAAGAGTTTGCCACATCTTATTTTTAAAATACTCTGTAAATCATTATATGTTGATTAATAAAGAAAAAAATAACCAAATTCAAGTTCTACCTGTTATGGACAATATGTGCTGTTTGTACTTCACACCACAATAAACATTTCCTGTCTTCATTGCATCAGAAAATTGGACGAAATGTCAATAATTTATAATAAAAAGAAATAAAAGATAGTTTAAAGTGTTCAAAAACAGTTGATGCAGTTAGTAATACCACCAAACAATAGTGGTATGACCATGTGTCAACCTGAAAAATCTGAAATTGTTCTCATCAAAAATAATGCTGGATTACTGTTTGCCAGATTAGTGATGACTTACATTAACAAGACATGTTTATAAAGTTTTGAAGTATGTATGTGTTTACTTGCCATCTACCAAATTACATAATAATTTTTTTTTCAGAGAATTTATATTCCAAGATAGTTGTCTATATAATTACTGACCTCTTATAAAATACCTTGTGCATTCAGAACAAGAGTGATCATGGCTCTCCACAGATTACTATCTTTTTTTAGTTGTTACCTATGTTTCTTTTGCTCCTCTTGTTCAACCATCTATTTAAACAATCTTGTTAGGTACGTTACTCACTGTTTCTATCTGTTCTTCTTGCCTTTAATATATCCTATGAGCATCCAATTCGCTTCAACTTCTTGTTCTCAGTATAAGTGACCTTTTTGTTTCTATTTTCATTAAAATTTCTTTTTTTCACATGCTCCATCTAGTGTATTCTCAGTATCCTTCTGTAGAACTACATTTCTCTTGTTGAGTCTCTTCTTCATCTGTGAGTAAATTTGTTCAACATTTACTGCTGTTTCCAAAGACTGATATTGCATAGCAGTTTGGGACTGTTTCTAATGAAATTTTCCTGTTTCTTAATATTTCTTTCAGCTTCTGGAAGGCAACTTTCAATATTCCAATCTACCTTCAGATTTATGTGCCGCATTTTCTATCATCTGTTAAAACACCTCCAAATTATTGTCTACATTATTTATATTCAAACTATTGTCCTCATCTTTGTTGTTGCTACAACAACGTTTCAGCTGTTATGTCTGCAGACCTTTCAAATATAAATAGTGAGGACAACCGTCTAAATATAAATAATGCAAACATTGATAACTAATCTCAGAAATTCAGACAGAAATTTCCTCCCAGATAGTTAAATTTCTATACTTCTGAGATGAGATATTGTAACTATTTACACTATTTACATCATTCAAACTGCTGTCCTCATCTTTTTTGCCATATTCAACTTCAATATATGTCTCTATTTCTGAGATGAGGTATTGTAAGCATTTACACTATTTCCATCATTTGAACTGCTGTTCTCATCTTTTTTGCCATATTCAACTTCAACATATGTCTTTATTTCTGAGATGAGGTATTGTAAGTATTTACACTATTTCCATCATTTGAACTGCTGTTCTCATCTTTTTTGCCATATTTAGAATGTTATCCAGGGACACAAGGCCCAGTAGATACAGGTGACTTGACTTAAAGAGATGTGAGTTCAGTACCTGGCATAACAAAGGGAACAAAATCTTGCAGAGTTGAGTTACTAAATGGAATTAACTGAAACCGAGATATTCAAATGTGAAATTATAACAACCTACCCCCATGGACTAAATAAAGGGTTTGGTTCAAAATTACAAAATATATCACCTGAAGAAGGCCTGGATATACAACAGCCGAAACATTGTAAATATGGGAATAAAGATGAGGACAACAATGAAGTTGATGTAAATAGTTACATTTCTGTACTTAGTTGATTTTGGCATATCCAATATATTTCATCTGGAGCCATCAAAACTTGATTAATTTTAGAGGACAAAAATATAGAAATTTTATATTTGTTGTTTCAGGAAATATGTCATGATCAGTGTGTTAAAAGTTTTTCTGCAAGTATTTTGTGTTTATTTGATGTTTTTTAAATTTTCTGCAGTTTATAAAAAACCTTCCTTTTGGTGGCTTGTACTAGACTAAGCTAATATTTGTAAATATCTGTGCATCTGCCTTGTTGCATCAATTGCAACAGTAGTTTTTCTCAGGAAATTTTAATATTGCAAATTTTTGTGTAATAGATTAAACTTTACCCTATATACACTTGGTCTATTGCCCTTATTTTGTTGTTATAACATTTCATCCCTTGCGACTTTGGACTTCTTCAGGTGTCTATTGATCTTGACAACCTTCCAGTAATTTTAATTTAACACTTTATTTAATGTACAGAGTAAACTGTTCTTGCTCTGCTGTCCATGTCTAGGAATATTTTGTCTTTAGTTTTTTTAGTTTTTTTTTTTGCATTGCTGAGTTATTGCTTACCCCTTTTACTATCTACTTCAAATCTGTACTACTCAGTATAGGAATTGAACTCGCAATTACTATGCTACTAAAAAGATTAAACTTTCTATGAAAATACTTAAATTATTTCCTAATTAATTAATTTACTGAGTTTGTCACTTATTTTATCTAAGGAATTAAATCTAGAAAGTAAATAATTTCCCTAATGTGAACAAATTTCCAAGAGAAAGTAATAGTGAATTGTATGGATCTCTGAGACACACACACTCTGATGTAAACTAATTTACTGAGTTAGCTTGTTGTTTATACCTGGAGACATCTTGTGCAGCTTTTGGACCACACCATGTGATGATTTTTCAGTTCCAACCATTACTCAAATCCCAAAAAAGCAAAATGTAGATTATAGGGCTGCAGTCTTAAAATAGTAGGCATTTCTACTGTGGGTTCCATAGCAAGTAGCCACAGGACCAACCAGTATTGAATTCAGCGTTGTTCTTCACTTATACTGGTTGCCAATCAAGGTTAAAATTTCAAGTATTCCCTACTCTTTAACCCATAGCTGGTGGGGAGAAGAGATGAATTAATACTTTTACCAAGTATATTTTCACAAAACTTAATTGGAAATGCAATTCATCTTGCTGATTTCTCATTCTGAACAGCTATCACCCTACCTGCATATCCATGCAGTTACAATAACAAGAGTTTTTTTTATTATGGTGCTGGTTGGTTATTCATACAAGTAAAGATTCAATTTATCCTTCATTCTAATAGTTCTAACCTTCACAGCTAAGATCTGCTATGCTCTGTACATTGTAGCAAACCACCCTCATTCCCTTTCTATTAGGTTGGTGCAAAATTAATGTCGTTTTATCACATAGTAACATATGTGAGAAAACGACATTATTTTTGCACCAACCTAATAGTTCATTGGGGAGATGCAAGTTTTAATCAAGCAGCTTCTTCGCACAAACCTCTGCTTTGTGGAACCGACTCCCAAGAAGATGTTTCCCCAATCAGTGCAATCATAACCTGTTCAAATCTATGGTCAACCATTCTTTTCTCCATTTATGTCCATGAATTGTGCCTTCTGATCTCTAACCTTCTACTTCAAGTGATAATAACTAAAAAAAAAAATGGCTCACTTCCTTATAGAACTAAAGGCTCTAACTGCTGTATTATTTACTCACAGATGAAGCTGGGGGTGGTGAATGGGAGAAGTGGATTTATTGCTTTGTCCAAGAGCAATAGTATGAAGAGAATGTAAACTGTCTTGGCCAGAGTAAACTACTGATTCTATTCTTTGCTTTCTTAACCATTATGCAAACCACACCATTTCTTTTTTTTAATATAAATATATATTTTAATATACTTTCAATGACTGGTAACATGCAATGCATAATACCAATAATTATGTACATAAACTATTGTCAAGTTTTGTACTAGTATTATTATTATTAGTAATCATAACATCAGTATCATTCATCATATATTATTATTAGTATTAGTTTTTAGATGTTTTTATCATTATTATTGGCATTATTATTATTGGTAGTGGTAGCATCATCATTCTTATTTGTAGTAGTAGTAATGGTAGTATCATTATTGTTAGTATTATTAATAGTAGTAGTAGTAGCAGTATTATCATTATTATTGTTAATATTAGTAGTAGTAGTATCATTATTACTGTTATTATTAGTTAGTAGTAGCAGTATTATCATTATTATTGTTATTTGTTTTTTTAGATGAACAATATAAATACAAATACAGAGCATTTTAATATACTTACAATAACCGGTAACATGCAATGCTTAGTACCAAGACTTTTATCAATAAATTCTTTTCAAGTGCTTTTTATAAGTATTATTATTAGTAGTAGTTGCATTGATATCATGATTTTTTTTTTCAGAGAAGTAAAAAGCTTCTACTTGAAGCCAGTGAGTTGAATAACAACAATATAAAAAAAAATCTCCATTTCCTTATCAGTTGCTACAGGAATGTCTAGCTCAAGTTTTTATTTATTTATTTATTTTATTATTACAGTTGGTCATGGGATAATAAATTCTGGCCACAAGTCTTTTTTTCATTATTCTGTTAAAACTTCTGGTATCATGGGAAGTATGTTAGCTCATGTTATATGGAAAAGAACAAAAAAGAAAAATAACACTCTGAACACACAATGATGATATGATTAAAAATTATGAAAAAAATCTGTACACCATAGATATGGACAACAAAAATTATTATGGGAAAGCTTACACACACACATGTCCACGATTATGTGTCATATATGCACATAAAAATGAATTTATATATATGCATACACATACACACAAGAATGTTTTTTAATTTGTGTACATATATGAATATGTAGATATATATCTAAATAAGTTTCCTTTTAATTTATATTTACACACAAATATTTTTCATCACTATAAGCATTATTGTTAGTGGATACTCATATTTGAGTAGACACTCTGTTTATATATTAAACAATGTATTTATTTATTTCCCTCTACTAGCATGAATGTCTGAGAGATCTTATTAAAGTAAAATTTGTGCCCTCTGGCAGGAATTGAACCTGCGTCTCTCAAGGTATTCGGTGAAAATTAATAAATGTACTGTTTTATATATAAACAGAGTGTCTGCTCAAATACAAGTATTCACTAATAATAACCTTAAAAGTAATAAAAAAAATGTGCCGGATTAATAAAAATTCATTCTAAAATCATATAAATATATATTTTACATATTTATTTTTATGTATAAATAGATTTGTATCAGAGTGTTTGAGTTTCAGAGATCCATGCAATTCATTATTACTTTTTCTTGGAAATTTGTTTCCATTAGGAAAATGATTTACTTTCTAGATTTAATTCCTCAGATAATTAAAATAGCAGAGATGGAAAGGGCATTTTACAAATTAAGAAACACCAACTGCTATCACAGTTATAATGATTAAATATAAGTAATGAAATATATATGATGCATATCTTGTTTTTATATATTTTTATATCTTCACTGTTCGTAAAATGAATGTTAATTCCAAGTTAGCAAATATATTGAGACTTTAAATATATGAATATTTTCTCCAGTTACAAAGATTCCTACACAGTTTATAAATATTCATTTCACTTGCCAGGGGTATACTTATAATGCTCATTTTGCAAACCATTGTTAGCGTTTCTGATCTTGAAGAAATGTTCCATGTAATTGGTATGATGCCTAAGGTGGCTTCATCCAATAAACAACTATAAATACTCATAATACTGGTAGGTATGATGATGAGCAAGAACAACATCAAGGTAAATAGACATAGAGGTCTCCTTGTCCGTCCTTCTCTTCATGGCTGGTGAAAACACGTTGGTGGGCAGCTGAGGATGTGGGATAGCACAATCAAGGATGACCTAGCAGTACTATCAGGTCCACAAGTAGTTGGTCTTTGACAATGGAATTGCGATTGGCTCACCATTTCGTGTGATCTGGCTCAGGATCGGCGAGTGTGAGCAGCGATGGTCCATGATGCTGTACTTGCTCGGGAGGAAGCCAGTTCAACCCGACCAGGGTGAAAACCGATGCAAGTCAAGACATAGAGGTGATAGGATAGAAAGACGATGATCTTCCTGCCTTACCAATAGATCATTATATTACTTCTATTGTAAATTACTTGTCAGTTGATTGAAAATATGACTCCCATTGAGATCTCAATTCAATAATAAATTATAGATATCCAATCAAATTCCTTCAGCACTGTCTTGGAGACTTGATGGTTAAACTGTTGTAAGCTACAGTTTTACACCAGTGAATGGGTAATTTTTCAAAATTACATGTAAAAAAAATTAGTTCACTAAAACAAACTTAGTTTTCAGCTATTCATAATCATTTGTCTTCAAATTTTATATTGTTAAATAATGGGAATTTTTATGAAAAGTGCAATGGCAACAGAAATATATTTCGACAGAAGGATGCTAACAATACCATAGACTGATCATGTGATTAAGAAGGAAGTTTTAAAGAAACAAAAATGATGTTTATACTTAGAATCAGAAAAATTCGACATTTCTAGGTCACATAATGAGGACAGAGGGTTTGGAGAATTTGACAACAACTGGATATATTAAAGACAAGAACATGGAGAAACTACATTTTTGGTTCTGCCAATTCAAACTTTCATGGCAAGAATCCACTATGCCACTTACAGTGTAGTAAACTACCCACATTCCCTCTGTAGTTCATTGATGAGAAGTAAGTTGCACTCAAAGAGCTTCTTCCCACAAACCACTACTCTGTGGAACTGAGTTTTCTGTCTTGACTTTTCATATTCTTTTGCACATGTATCTATCACATATGCTCACACAAATTTCACACGCACAAAAACACATACTCTAGTTTAAATGTTTTCTGTGCAATTAATCTTTAAATGTTTTCTCCTTTTTATTGTAATTTTAATTCTTTTGTTAATGCATGCAAAGGTCATTTCTTTTATATTGCCTTGTGTTACTCATTTATTACGTGTACTCACATTCAAGTTCACAATAATTGTTTTGGGGTCGGGGTAAAAAATAATACCAAGAGACATGTGTTTTCTACATAAACACAACAATAATTCCCATCGCATATACAGTGTAACCCGGATATAAGAGAGTTGTCAGGACCGGAGAAGAAGTCTCTTATATCCGGGTTTGGTCTAATTTATATACATTAACACAGGCTCTAATTTGGGACCAGAGAAAATCTATCTTATATCCGGGTTTCTCTTATATCCGGGTTACACTGTATACATTTTTTTTTCATTACCATCAGCATTATATTTAGGGAGTACATGTTTGATTAGACCTTTTGTATTGTTTTTTTTTCATATTTTTTTTAAGACAAAATAATCATTGTCTAGTGGCCTGGGTTTACAAAGAGTCCCTTAATATATAAATGTGCCCTTTAATAAAGCTTGAACCTTAGTCTTCCCTTATATGATTTAGTGGTCAAAAATATTTCTCCTATATAAGGGAATGCATGTTTGAGTAGACATCAATTATTCTGTTTCAAAGAAAAACAGATGTCTATTCAAACATGTGTATAAATAAAATAAAATGTTTATATTAATGAGAAAGGCATAAAAGACAGTAATGCAATAAGGGCTTTTAAAATTATGTATATTGATTTATAGATTATAGTATATATTGCATATATGGTAAGTATATTAGGTATATATCTATATAATATTTAATTCATGTGCACGTCGTTGTCCAAAAATATATTAAAATATCAAAGCTCCTGGGTTTTTGAAGAATTATTAAGAGATATCATTGTGAAGAAAATGCGGAAAGAAAAACAGGAAATTAATTCAAGAGAAACAGAATAAAAATAAAAGCCTCTGTGCATATTATTTCCAAGTTGCTGATCAAAATGATTTGGGGCCAAATTAAACTGAGTATCCCAAATAAGCTATGCATAGAAGAAAAAAACAGGAATGGAAGTGGATATTTAATCAAAATCTTTGGCATCATAGATTTCTTCATCTTAATTCTTCATAATTAAGAATTTGCAGAGGCTTTTCTCATGCCTTTTCTCATACAATCAAATCCTTAGTATGAAAGAATGGATTCTTTTTAGCTCCATATTTTGTAGTGAAAGATAAACTGCTGGCTAACCAATTTAATAAACTATTCTTTACAGTTGCACACGACATTGAAGATCTCTTTTGGGAATTCAGGCAATGATTAATGAATTCTTGATATAAATAAAATTGGATTCTAAAAGTTATTCAAGAATAATTATATATAGATCTGTAAAGATTATTGCTAATTTTAGTTGCATCCATCACTTTGACTTAGCCAGGCATAACAACACAGTTTCATGTCTCACAATGAAATAGTAACATTCTGCTGAACAAAATCTGGCCATTACCCTATCATGAAGTATACCAGTAATATTTAAAAGATGCAATTAACAAATTCACATATTTGATGCATACATAGACACACACACACACACACAGACACACACGTCTATCTCTCTATCTATCTATCTACAAAAACTTATTGGATCACATAAAAACTTCTATCTTGAATCAGAACATTTTTATCAGTGTTGCTCCCATGCATTTGTGTAGAATCCAGATGTAACTCTGTCCTATATAAAAATTGTCATATATATATATTATATATATATATATATATATATATATATATATATATATATATATATATATGCATATGTATGTATGTATGTGTGTGTGTGTAAAAATAAAAATATATATAAATATATATAAAAGTAAAAATAGATATAAAAATTGTCATATATATATATATATATATACATATATATATATATGTGTGTGTGTGTAAAAATTGTCATATATATAAATATATATAAAAATTGTCATATATATATATGTATATATGTGTGTGTGTGTGTGTAAAAATAAAAATATATATAAATATATATAAAAGTAAAAATAGATATAAAAATTGTCATATATATATATATGTGTGTGTGTGTGTAAAAATAAAAATATATATAAATATATATAAATGTAAAAATAGATATAAAACTTGTCATATATATATATATATATATATATATATATATATATGTGTGTGTGTGTAAAAATTGTCATATATATAAATATATATATATATATATATATATATATATATATATATATATGTATATATATATATGTTGTTTTTTTGTATGTGTTTAGGTTAAGTTGAAAACCAAGGATGTTATGTTAATGAGTAGCTGTCAGTGCTTGTGCTAGTCTGACGTCATAAGCCAGTATGACAAAGGATTTGAGCCTAACTGTAGTATAGATGTATTCTGTAGGTGATGAACAAAGAAAAATGTCCTTGAGCAAGTATCTGCAACAAAGATTAGTTAGCTACCATAACCGATGGATATGCTTGGAAATCAAGAGTAGTTAACCATTGTGAGTTTTGGTAGGTAGATTTTTTTATTTTACTTTTCTATTTAACTTTTCTATGGTTTGGACCATTGTCCTGTTTGTTTTATTTTTGTTTTTTTTGGCGTAGGATTTGGACATAAATTGCCCAAAGCTTTCTTAGCACTTTTGGATTTCATTAGAAATTATCAGTTTCATTTTCAAGTTGATCAGGCTCTGCCTCAGTGAATATATTGTGATTTCTTTTCCAAGTATCATATCTCAATATTCAACAGCTAGTTTGTTGTTTTTTTTTCACCCTGTTTTTACCAAGTTGGCCAACTGTCCATTCATTCATGATTCTAGAGATAGACTTTTACTACCTCCACTCCCACTTAATATAAAAGAATATCAGTTAAATATTGCATGGTCAAAATGTTCTGTGGGTCACAGATCAACTCTCCAAATAAGTTATCTTCATGGACATTCTTTGAAATAACCTAACTGGAAGTCAAGCCAAGGACTGTTGTGAAGATTCTTTAAAAATTAGGTCTCTGCAAGTTTTAATTGTTGAATTTCTAAGGAATATCTCAACTTTAACTAAGTTAAAACTTATTCATATTTTTTAATAGGGGTAGATAGCCTCCCCTATCACCAAGTCCATACTCCTCCTCCTTCTCTTGAATAGGAGTAGAGGCTCATCCCTTGTTTCCTGTTTAGGAAGCAGTTCCCGGTTCCTTTTCTTTTCTCAGGCCATAATAATGATGCAGTCATGAATGTTTTTGATATATGTGATTGATGGCAATGTCTGTTCATACTGAGGGTACTAGGTTAGCAGTTTTCTGGTTGCTGCTTCCCAGCTGGTAGTTAGGAGCCTGAACTCTTGCATAGTACCTGGAGAGGCTGCTCTGTTCAACAGTTGCCTAATATCAGGATTCTTGCAGTACCATGTTGTGTGTAGATGGGTGTCTCTGCAAGCACCAAGGTCATACTATGTTTCATTCTATGCCAGTCCCCTTCCCACACATGTTACATTAGATGACCAACTGCTACTACTATCCTAGGTCTTTTCCTTACCAAAATAACACACCATGACTATAAGCAACCAAAGATATAAAACTAAACCAGCTCAACAAAAAACACCTAAACCCATCAACCTTTCTTTTTCCAACATTTATGGTATTTGTACCAACTTGTGCAATATGGAACCATTTCTCTTCAAAAATAATTTTCAGACATCTGTGAAACTAATCTTAACACTGAAATCCCTTCCTTTGATTTTTTGGTTCCTGGCTATCTTTCTGACTTTAGGAAGGACTCTAATTTCCTCATGCATGTCCTGAGAGTTGATATCTTCAAACATCTCCCACTGGCTAAGGAACTCTCTCTTGTGTCTCTAGAACATTCTTACATGTGTCTCCATATCTCTTTACTTAACTCAGTCAGCTATCTCTTCTTTCTCTATTATTTCACTTCTTCTCATGACTGTTGCATGCTAGATAGTATTTTTGATAATATGGACAATGCCATCTCCCTATACCTGTTTGCATATATGTGTTTGATGACTTTAATGCCCACTATGCCAGGTGGCTTAAATGCTGTCACTCAATGGCACTGAATTTCTCAATTGCTTACACAGGTGGTAGATTCCTCACACATATACCCAGTAACCCTGAAGGACATGCTTTTCTTTTAGATCTCTCTTTTATCTCTATCCCTGACTTTTGTTGTACTATGCAATTCTGCCCTCTTTGCAACTCTGATCATGTGGTAGTGTCTGTAAATATTTCTTTACACTCCTCCACCAGCAAAGAAACTCTTACCAATATCTTTCTGTTATTAATGAGCAAAGAAATAACAAGTTAAATAGCATTCATCTCCTTGGTTCTCACCTGTACACTCAGCTGCTATAACCCACTGGAATCACTTCTTCTCACTGTACCACAGCAACATGTCTGATTTCAATAGATGTCTCATTAGGAGCAGAGACAAAGAGATGTCAAAGAAGTAAAGTTACTGTTTGTTAATAGAATGAAACCATGTATAGCATCTCGCAAGTTTAATTCTAGAGATTATTAGTGGCTCTGCAAGAGTGGGCTGAGCATCAGAAAATCCTCAATCACTCCTCTATTCAATAAATTCAAAGTACTGACATCTACAGCAGAAGAGTTTGAATGCTTTGCTCAGAAGTTCACTTCAAACTCAACATACGACTCATTTGGAGTTCACAAACCTGATTACCCACTAGAACACGGCCTCTTGTGTGTGATAGGCACTATGTCACTGGTCTCAGACATCATTTCTAAATTAGACTCCCATAAGGTAAGCAGAGGTGACAGGATCCCAGCCATCATCCTAAAGAAATGTGCTTCCAAGCTGGCTCTAGTTCTTTCCAAACTCTACAACTGTGGCCTTGCTGCTTCCTGCTTTCCAGCTTGTTGGAAGTCCTCCTCTGTATTTCTGTTTTTAAGAACTTTGGAGAACCTTCTGACCCATCAAACTATTGACTTGTGAGTCTCCTACCACTTTTCAGCAAAGTATTTGAGGCTTTAATCTGTCCTGAAGTGGTTAAGCATCTTACATCTTCCAACCTACTCTTTGACAAACAATCTGGGTTCCATTCTGAAAGGTCTACTGCTGATGTGCTCTTGATAATAATGGCAAAGCTCAAGCTTTGGCTCTAGATATCTTGAAGGCATTTGACAGGATTTTGCACACTGCTCTTCTACATAAGATCGAAGGCTAGAGTATTACAGGATGATTGAATGATTTAATCCAATTATTCCTATTAAATCATAAAATGAAGGTCATTTTGAATGTGCTTGCTTCCAGATACTTTTGCACAAATGCAGGTGTCCCCCAAGACTCTATTCTGGATCTTACACTATTTCTGATCTTCATCGATGATCTTCCTGATGTCATCATTTCCCAAGTAGGCATTTATGCAGATGATACTACCATTTACTCCTGTCTCAATAACAAATCCACCAGAAAGTTAACCTGGCTGCTGCTCTTGCAAAGGACCTCTAGTCAGTGGTTAACTGAGACAGGAAATGGCTTGTAGATTTTAAGGCCTCCAAATGCTCTCATTTAACCATCATAGTGAAACTTTTCTGTCTGTCATCAGCATGGCAGATACTAGACTCCTGGATAGCAACACTGCACTATCTTGGCCTCACTTTTTCAACTGACTTGAAGTGGAACAACTATTAGGTTGGTGCAAAAATAATTTCGTTTTCTAACATATGTTACTATGTGAGAAAACGAAATTATTTTTGCACCAACCTAATACATTGAATCAGTCACTGCATCAACTGCAAGGTATCATGCCGTAAGGTTTTTCTCATCAGAGTCCATCTTGCACATTTACAAATCTATCATTCATCCATGAATTGAATACTCTTGCCATATCTGGTCTGGTGTTCCCGCTATTCATATCAAAGTTCTTGACAAAATCCAAAGAAGGATCATGATTTGTGTTGTAGCATACCTACGGACGATAATGTGTATGTCTTCATTCACATAAATACAGTAGTAAATACTGTATGTTGGTCTGCAGTTAGAGATTCATTGTGGAATTCACTTGACTCACTTCTAGCAGTTGACTACTAATTCTACATGCTGCTGGAAAATCTTATATGTATATAAGTATTATTGTTCATCACCAAACTTCATGCGATTATTCTGTTCAGTAACCTTCCCTAGTTACAACCATTTAGCATCTCAAGTTCAGTCACTTTCTCATTTATGTAATGTGGATTATCTCTGTCTTTTCTATAAATATTTTCATGGCAACTGCTCCGATGCTTTTTTCACTGCTGCCTTGACTACATGAATTTAAGCATACTATTAGATTGGTATCTAGGTTTTACTAGCTAAAATATAACTACTACTTCTACTCCAACAGTTTCTTTTCTTGCATTTCCCACTTGTGGATCTCCCTTCTGTTTACTTGCTTCTCTGAAAACTACAATCTTCAAAAATTTAAATGCAATGTCAATCACCATCATCTATCTTCTTGAATCCCGTTTATCTTTTATCCTTTCTTCAATCCCCCCATACTCAGTCTTTTCTCTCACTTTCACTCTCTGTAACCCCCTGCATACTAGTGATATTTCCACCTTGCTTGAGAGGGAAATCGTTAAAATAACAAAAAAATGTGTTCATGTGTTCCATTTCTTCTAGTATTTTATCTTCATTTATCAGTTTATGATCAGTCATTTTTCTTCTTATTATTATATATATTTAGTATATGTGCACATGTATTCTTCTACAAAACTGCAAATCTGTGTATTTTACTCCTGAAAAGATTCTACCACATCAATAACTAGAATCTTAGCGTATTCAAATCTAGGGTGAATAATTATTTACCTTTAATATACTCAGCAATTAATTCTTCCTCTTCTATCCATACAACAACCTCAATCAGTAACCCTCTACATTAAGTGGTTCTTTGGCTTTATAATGGGGAAAGATTTACTAAATATACATATATACGCACACATATATATATGATAAAAATATAATTTTAAGGTATGGTATATTTATGGGTAGACAGGCAGGACATGGAACCAGTCCTACCCCATGTATCTGTCTTTCATAGTAGATATCAGCCAGTGCATTGAAACAATGTGACTAAAATTTGCTGAAGCCTCGTCATGCATGAATCACATGCATCTTCGTATTAGCAGGGGTACTTACTCCCACAGTGTCGAATACTTTTACTGGCCCATATGACACACAGATGAAGCAGCTCTGCATTATTAATGTCTGCTACATAAATCAATTGTTTTAGGTGGCCTCTCAGATAAAAATCCAAACGATTAACATTGGGGGAACATGCAGACCATGCAACTGGTCCTCCCCTACCTATCCATCTCAGCCTGTGCATCACAAACAAGTTGACTAAAAATTGCTGAAGCTCCATCATGCATAAATCACATGCATCTTCGTATTAGCATCCTCTAGCAGGTCTGGAAGTGTGTTTGAAATAAAGTCTCTCTAGCTCCTGTAAGACATGCTGGGGGAACATATGGACCTACCAGACAGTCAGCTACAATCCCAGCCCACATATTAATCATAAACTTACACTGATGTCTATCCTGTTTTGAACCATGGGAATTCCAATCCACCCAAAAATATTAGTTGTTATTCCATCTCTTCTAAATGTTGCTTCATCTGTAAATAAGACTGAAGAGACAAACAATGGTTTGGCAGTTTGTGCAATAAGCCATTAGCAAAAGTTCTCCCATGTTGAAAGATCAGCTGGTGAAAGACCTTGTACATGTTGCAAATGATGCAGATACAGAAACTGCTCTTGAATTACCCTCCATGTAATACTATAAGATATACAACTTGCTAGGGCCACTTGAAGTGTGCTGATACCTGGATTGTCTCTGAAAACATGTAGACTGTCTTCCTCAATTCATTGTTTGTGACACCATGGATCCTGTCTCAGCAATGTGATGATAAACAGCAACAAAGATTGGATGAATTGGCTGCCTTCTAGTCTAGAATTGCCATCTGGTACAGCCTCGCATCCACTACCATTTGTGTGGCCATATTTAAAAATCATATCTGCCTGCTCATGATATAATATCCTGCCATTGTTAAACAGAACACTTTATCAGTTAGCTCACTACTACACACATTAAATGTTGAACACACACTGGCTAAAAACGTGCGTGAATAAGAAATGTAACCTAGTTTCCATGGCAAGGCAGCACCATCTACCATAAATTTTCTTTAAATTTAATAATTCAAAAATTAAAGGTTTGCTTTTTTGTGCCTGTTTTAGTCTGAGGAACCCACCCACAAAGTTTGTAAAATACTTTTTAATACACCCTGTGTATATATATATATATATATATATATATATATATATATATATATATATATATACACACACACAATCTGAACAGGTGATTTTGACAGTATGTTCATACCTATAAAACATGTGGGTGTTTTTATATATCTGCTGAAATGGTTGGATACTTATTTATTTTTAATACTAAGTTATTTTTTTAACTGTTGTGTCTTCATAGTTTCTTTCACATCTCTCATATTCATTTCATATTGTCTGTTTTTAGTATGTGTGTTCCTAAACTCAATGGAATGTTATTACTGTTGGAGTGTTTGTTTTCATATGTTGAAAGCTTCTAGTATTTATAGAGATTTTCTACTTTGTCAGGACATCCACAATAGACACCCAGTGAGGATGTGAAACATATAGCAAATAAGTTTGCTAGACTAGTAGCCTCACATATAATTAGAATAATTAGATAAATATTGATTGAAGAATATTAGATAAAATAACATAAAAATCTTCAGGCCTGACTTTCATATTTATGTACGCTCATCTCTGATAGACTCTGGAGAGCCGAGTTCGAATTCAAGTTGAATCCATTACATTCATTTACACGCTAATACTCTTGGAAAAGGTATGAATCCTCTTCTTCTCCCCCCCACAGCTATGGGTAAAAAGCAGGACAGACTGAGTTCTATAGCCTTGGATGGTAACTGGTCTACTGCAGAAAGAAATGGCAACCTACTGTGGGAAAAAAATCTATCTTGTCGTCATTTATCAAAAGATACATGATTGCCTAGGCATGTCTCACACATGGCACATAACTATCTATGATATTGAGCACTTTAGCCCATAAATATAATATACCTTAAAACTATATTTTTATCACACACACACACACACACATATATATATATATATATATTACATTTAGGTTTCTTTATTATCAGTATTATGATCCAAAATATTATTCTTTTATGTGCTATTTCCTTTCTAGGACCTTACAACTTCCTGTTCTTTGTAGCTCTTCGTAATGTTCTCTTTTCACAATCTCTCTTGGTGACTCTTCTGTCATCTATTTACACAAATTTGTTATGTAAGTTACTTGCTGTTTCCGTCTTGCCTTCAATATGTCATTTGAGTGTCAAGTTCACCAAGTCCTCTTTCCCCATTATGTGCACTAGAAATTTCAATGATCACTTTCTGATTCTGTGTATAAGCTTCTGTTTTGTTAACGCTTTCCTTAAAACAGCATTGTTACATGTTCAGTCTCTGGTATTACTACCATTATTCTGAAGAACCACATTTCTGTTTCCTCAACTCTCTTCTTCATCCTTGTGGGGAATGTTAAGCATTCACTACAATATAGGAGCATGGATATTAAATAACAGTTCAGTAAAGTTTGTTTTTAATGAAATTTTCCTGTTTCTTAATACTTTGTTTAGCTTTTGGAAGGCACCTTTTGCTATTCTAATATGTCTTCAGATTTTGGTGTGACACTTTCTGGCCTTTGTTAAACAATTGTTGTAGACAATGCTGGTTGAGTGTTTTAGGTCAGAAAACATGTGACCGCAAGGAAAGTTGGCTCTCTGTGCCGCACCAGGAAATTTTTGTCCCTAGAATCAATCCTTCAGATCTACAAATCAACAATTCACCCTTGTATAGAGTATTGCTGCCATATATGGTCTGGAACCCCTTCTGTTTGCCTTGAGGTTCTTGATAAGCTCCAGAGGCGGATATACAATATAATTGGTCCTGTTCTGGCATCTCATCTACAGTAGCTCTCTGACAGACTCGCCGTTACCTCTCTATGTCTTTTTTACAAATACTTTCATGGTAATTGCTCTGAGGAGCTGCATTTGCTGGTTCCCAGACTTAATGAATTCAAGTGCCCTACGAGGCTGGCATCCCGCTCTCACCCTTTCACTGTCAAAACTAAATGTAGCAATCTCTTCTACTCCAATAGCTTCATGTCTCGCACCTCTCGCCTGTGGAACTCCCTCCCCTATCCCAGTTTCCATGAGAGCTATAATCTCCAACTATTCAAATGTAATGTCAATCGACATCTCCAGTTGCCTTGATCTATCCACTATCCTTCTCCTCATCCTTTCCTCTATCACTGTTATCTGATCTTGCTCCAAATCTTCTGTAACCCCTTGCGTCCTAGTGGCTTGGGGTGAAACGCTTAAAAAAAAAAAAAAAAAAATTATTTATCCCACAAGAAAAATAGGAGACTCAGTATGTGGGTCCAGGTAATTAATGACAAAGTAACAACAAAACTACATACATAAACAAACGATAATGTATGTATTAATTAAACAGAAGTATACATAGACACTTGAAGATTGTTGCATATTCCAAAACAATAAATACAAATGAAGAAAACATTTAAACTAGTGAAATTGTTTGAGTTTGTGAAATTGTGTTTAAGTCCTAAAGAAACTGCTTTGAATATAGGCTCTTTTAGCGCTAGAGGGCATCGTCAGTGATGTTCTGGAAATGGATCATTGGGCAGTTTCGGGTCTTTCAAACATCATACTGACCTCACCAAATCGACCCCGTCAGAGCTGATCAAACTCTGAAACGCCCTCTAAAAAATGCTTGTAGACACTGACTTCTATAAATATTACATAGAAGTAAGTGAAGGGAAAATTGTGTATGTGTGTGTGTGTGTGTGTACACGTGTGTGCATTACTTAATGTGGAATGCATTTTCCTTGCTTGATCTGCATCTTACCATCCCTGAACAAAATAGAAAAAGAAAGAATGACAGAAAATGTCACTGTCGATGTATCGGCTTAAAGAGCATCCCTGAGCGATGTTTTTTTTTTTTAGGAAATTAAGTGGGGTAACTTCACAGAATTCAGATATTTAAAACTGCTAAATACTTGCTCGATTTTGGTATTTTCAATTCATAGTTTGCATCTTGGGCTGATCCTCATACTGTCAACTGTACATTCTACCTTCGTTCAATTGATGTTTAACCTTTCATCTAACTTTTCTTTACTAACTTCTGTAGGAGTTCCTGCAGTTTACTTCCTACATCTGCTATCAACACATTATCATCTGCATATCTTATGTTGCTATGATTGACTCTATCAATAATAAATTCTGGTAGGACTTATATGTCTATCAGAATTGCTTTACTGTAAAGGTTGAATAAGCCTGCTGAGAAGATATACTTACAACCCTTTCTATTTTTATGTATTTACTGAATTCATTTTCTATAAACAAATTTCACATAACATGTTTTTGATATTTACCAGTACATTAAAAGAGTAAACAATTTTTTGTGTGTGTAAGAATACATTTAGAGCTACTGGCCTTAGTTTTAAAGTTAATGTTTTTACAGAGGTTATAAAAATAACTACAAAAATAGTTATGTAGTTAAGAAAAGGTATTGTTCATGCCATAGGGTGTCCACCTGAAATTTTTATTTATGGAGGAAAGTCAGGCCGTTAATAAATACATTAAGTGAAGAAGTTAAATAAAGAATTTAGTTTTGTTTGTTTTTGCTTTTGTCGGAGAAAAAAATAATTTTAAAGATGCAGTTAACCATTCTCAAAAGTTAAACGTAATAAACCAATTAATGATAGAATTCTTGATGTCTTTCCCAGCTTACCACAAAAGTACACATTCAGAGATTAATGAATTGCTTTAGTATTTGAATTTTATCAGAACAAATTTGAACATTTAATCGATAATGAAAGGTTAGCATCAAATCTAAAAATTAATGCTGAATAGAAGCCAGAACTAAAATCTATTACATTGCCAAAATAGTTTCAGATAAAACATACTTTCCTAAATCATTATGATTCATCTGACACAAATTGCAGATGAACATGCCAAAAATCAGTCAATCACTTTTACATGCTTACTAATGTCATTTTACAAACATCATAAAATAACTTACTTACCTGAAATAACTGTTCTTCCAGTTGTTTTAATCGTATGAAATCAGATATGAAAGATCTGCTTAAGAAGCAGACAATTTCATTAAGGCACATTGATATAGCAAAAAATACCACCAAGAGCATAAGCCAAGTATTAAAAACAAAACGATTTTGTTAGGAACAAATAACACAGTACTAAACTGTTATGTAATATTGGTACTCATATATGGTAGTAAATGCAGGATAATGTTCTCAATGATGAAGAAGAGACCTGAGGCAACAGAAATGTGGTTCTATAGAAAGATGTTAAGAATACCATAGACTGAGTATATCAGCAATGATAAAGTTTTACAGAAAATAGCAACAAAAAGGACATTTATATCAGATCAGAAAAAGATGGATGAAATGTCTGGCATAGAGAAAAACAGTGCATTAACTACCAAATTAATTTGACAGAACAAGAATTAGGAGAGATATTAAAAAGACGAACTTTAATCAGAGATACAAAGGGGAGGAAATTTTGGAGAACCATGATCACCTGAATGGATAATATATGGAAAGAAAACTTGTCAATATATTTTAATTATTTCTAATTACTGTTTTCTTTTGAGCCATTATAGTTCCTATAGACACAATGTTTCAACCAACTACACTCTAGGCATCATCAGGTGTCTGTTGTTTGGCTGATACAGGATATTTGTTGATTATTGTGTCTATAATATCATCTGTGACAACCAAGATGAGGACAATAGATCAAGTTAATTAAAGTCTGTTTGCATCTCAAAATCAAACACAATATCAGTAGAAAATGGTTCTACCATGCCATGATATCCAAGCATCAAAACAATCTGACATTGATTTAAAGGCTTCAAAATTACACCACTAATGTGCTTCAGGGCAGTGGTGTATTAGATATAGATGTTGAAATATTTGTTACTGTTGTCTAGTGATCATGAGTTCAATGTCTGGGAAGATAGGGACAAATTAATTCTATAATCAACAAATATCCCATGTCAGCCAAAACAATGGACACCTGATGATCACCAGAGGGTACTTGGCTGAAATATTGTGTCTCAAGTACCATCTATAACAACCATGATAGTAACAATAGTTTGAATAGTCTTAAAGTATATAAACTAGATAATTGTTTTGAAACGATTTATATTATTCACTTTATTAGTTATAATAATTACTTAAATTCCAATGCATTTTTATATCATTTCCTTCTTTGTTATCTTAATAATATAATAACTCTATCAGAAGAGTTTACTGTTATTTCACACTAATCTGAGGTAAATTAATAAATTTTTCTTTTAAAATAATTTTTCAAGAAAATAGGTTTCTCAATTCCAGTATCTGTTATCAGATTTTGTTTTAAGTAGTGTCAAGTGTCAGCATCTTGATTATGTCATTTACTTTTCACGTGACATGTACTATCCATTTTAGTTGTTGCTCTTGTTGAAACTATGAAACAGAAAGACTGACTCAATAAAAAATATTTCTTTAATAACTGCCCTCTACAAAACAGGCATTATATACATATAAATCATTGCTGTTTTTTAAGAATATGTCAGTGACACATCATGTTTTCAGGAAAATTCAGTGTATTTTCAATAAATATTTCACACTCACAGGACAATGGTAAATGAGGCAGAGAGAAACCGTGAGCAACCTAACAAACAAGCTTTTGTAAATGGCTAACAACATAAGTATTAGGTTGGTGCAAAAATAATGTTTTTTGACGATTTTTTTGATTATTTTTCACACAACTTTTTTGACTTCACTATTTGCTTTAAATGGCGAACGAGTGTTGAGTGGTCGACCTCAAGTTCAACAGCAACTTCTCATGTGGTTTTGTGAGGATCGGCTTCAATTAAGGCTTTCAAATGTTCGTTCTCAACCGCAGTCAGCCGGCCGCAACCGTCTTCATCTTCGAGGCTCTCGTCACCATTGAAAAATTTCTTGAACCACCGTTGTGCCACACGTTCGTTAGTGGTTCCTGTGCCAAACGCATCATTGATATCATGAGCTGTCTCGGCAGCTTTTCGGCCTAGTTTGAACTGGAACAAGAAAATCGTGCGGATTTGAATTTTGTCCATGCTGTCGAAAAGCCTGCAAAAAAATGAATGAAGAGATTGAGAACGGTAACGAATAACACGATTCAAAATGATATATAACATGGCTATATATATATATCAATGAATTAATTCAGAAATCATATATAAAAGTAACATATGTGAGAAAACGACATTATTTTTGCACCAACATAATAGTAGGAAGAATAGTCAAAGGACATATATTGCTAAAAACTACAATGGATAGAAAGTTGCTGAGAGCCATAGCCAGCGCCATCCCAAAGGCATATACTAATATATAGGTAAATCAGTAATTTCATAACCTTATGATGAAAAGCATTTATTTTAGCATGCACACACACACACACACACACACACACACACTATATATATATATATATATATATATATATACACACACACACATTACAATTGGAATTAAGATACCTTTAGTTAATTACCATTTTCATTAACAAATTTTAATTTTAAAACTCGCAGGATTTTTCAAACTGTTTTTTGTCTTTTTTGTAGATAGTTCAAAATTCTTTTGTGAGTCAGTTTTAACATATTTCAAGTTCTGTTTTGTTAGTAGGACTCGCCTTGATTATACCAATGGATTACTATATATATATATATATATATATATATATATATATATATATATATAATTTTTTAACCAGTAACACTAGGGTCATAGGGGCTTGACATGTGCTGCTGTAGTAGTGGTACAAGATAGCCTGAATGAGCCTAACCATCTCCAGGCTGGTCTTGAATTCAGTTTTTCCTTCTTCTAGACAGGTTGCTACACAAGGCTATAGAACCCCGTCTATCCTGCTATTTACCCATAGCTGTCAGGAAAGTGATGGATTCATATATTTCCCAGAAGTATTAGCACATAAATGAAAATAATGAACTCAGCTGGAATTCATCAGTGTGAGACATTATCCGTTACTCTACCATCCTTCCTTAAAATATATATATATATATATATACGCTATGTCTGTCCAGGATATAAGTGATCATGTCTCTCCACAGATTCATTTTTTTTGAATTACCATGGTGTCTTCAGAATGATAATGGTTACTTATTGCCTTCCTCACATTTTTAGTTCAGAGTTGTCCTTCTCTTAAATTGGCTATCACTCAAACCTAGAAAGCCCAGGTCTGCCTAGCGATTTAACCTAAGCCTCTCACAAGGACATTAGTATGAACTTGGCTCACCAATTTCACTTTCTGCATCATTACACTAACCTGATATCAGCACATTCACTTAATACTCATCTCAAAATGTCAGTGAAGTGATGCAGACAATTCAGCTATGCTAAAGAGAAGCCATAAAGTGATTCTTTTAAGTGAAAAGATGAAAAAAGAAAATTATATGTTGAGGGTCCTAAGTTATACAATATGAACAATTCTTCTATCTGCTGCATAACTTTTATTATGTTCATGGTGAGATTAGGTGTTTCCATTCAGAAAACATTTGATAGCATTGACCATCAGTATTACTTTTGGTTAAAATTTATAAAATCTTTATCTTAAAAGAGTTTTTCAAGAAAATACTCTTAAGTTCACTGTTATCTCTCTTTCAATTACTCAGTGGAATTTCCATCCAAATGTTTTGTTTGAAGTAATGTGGTATGTCAGCATCTTGATTATATCATTATTTTCCCCTCTAATAATATATGTTATCCACTTTAATAGTTGCTGATGTTGGAAATCAAGTAATGTGGTTTTTGTTAATTAGTAAAGGTAGTTGTGACTGTAGTGTCAGCCTATAAGAACTTATAAAATGTTGTCTTTAAGATCTAGAGAATTCATTCAGTTGTAGTTATTTTTAATCATGGATCTCAGAAAATGGTTTTATTTCCTTGATAGTGTAGTCATTGATCCATATGAAGGTATAGATCTATTTATGAGCATGACCCAAGTTCTTAGGTTAAGGTTTTTGTTTGGTAGCATTTATTTGGTGTTGGGCAAAACTGCTCCAAGCACAGCGTGTTTTATGTTCAGTTTCCTCATCTGTTATGCTAAATTTGTGGTAACTGATCCATACACCAAGGAATTTAAAGTGTTCTAGTTTATTAATTCCACATTCTGAGTTTTATAATGTTTCAAGGTATGTCCTATCACTAATTTCATTCTCATTCCAGATCATAGTTTCTGTTGTGGAAAGGTTTATTTTAAATCCTACCTTCTTGGAGAAAAATACTTATTTTGTTTAACTTATTTTTTTAACTGCTTTATTGTTAGTTATTGTCCTTAATATCTTATTCTGTCTAATTTATAAATTAAACTTTATTGTACATAAGTACTTACTGGAAAAAAAATGGAATTGGTAAGTTTTATTATAATCTATGTTTCCAGGCTACTACTTGACTCTTGGACTTGTTCTTTTATATGACATATCCTCTTCAGTACATGTAGACCATAGCACTTCACAGATTTTTTGTCCTTTGTAGCACTAATCAACTTTTGTCTCTTACTTTTCTTCTTAGTACCTGCTCTGACATCCATTTGTATAAAACTCATTGGAAAGTTTATTCACTTTTCCCCCTGCCATTCTTGCCTTTGTAAGTCTTGTGAGAATCAAATTCTGTAAGTGCACCTTCCTCATTATATGTCCCAACAGATTCAAATGGCTTAGTATAGAATGTAATACAATTGCATTACACAACTTGTTACACAAGATCTTTGGTGATTGAACTGAATTCAACTTATTGCTAGAAACTGATTCAACACTTGGTGCCATAATTGAGAAAATTGCTTTCACATTTGAAAATGTTTTATTTTCTACTTGAATATAATTCAAAATTAACCTCTGACATTTATGTCAAATTCACTTATTGGTGAGAAGTGCTAGTGTTACAATTTGGTATGACAGAACTGTTTCAAAGAAATTTCCTTTTTCCAAACTCAGTATCTGATAAGAGTAGACTTAGAGATTTTTGCATATGTAAAACATAAAAACTTAAAATATTTTTAACAAAAAATTGGAATTTACATGTAATAAAAGAAAATGAATTCTTTAGAAATTAGTCAAGTTTCTGTTGAATAATGCTCAGTATCTAAAATGAATCATCCTGTAAACAATACTCTAATTTAAGCAGACAAACATACTGAGTAGGTGATTTAATAAAAAAAAACACCAGACCATTCTGCTCATACCTTTCTTTATTTCTCTATCCCTAATATATATATATAGATAAACCTAGTGAGCCAGACAAACCTACCCAGGTTTCACCTAAGTGGGCATCAGGGAAAGCTGGCTAAAGAGGTAAGAGAAATAGCATATTTATAGGTGATAATCAAAATCATACCACGTGACCAAAGAAAAAGAAAAAGAAGAAAAAACACAAGAACACGGTGGGTGGGGTGGGTTAAAGATTTATTCAACGAATAAAAAGGGGAGGGGATATTAGCATGAACAATAAAGGTGGAAAGACAATACAAACAGGGAGATTGGACCTAATTCAATAACCAAGATTTTCTATGCCTACATATGTTAAAAATCTCGGTTTTGGAGTTTAATAGATCGTTAGGTTGATTATATAAAGCTATGGCTAATTTCTCCTCTGTACATAGCTTACAAAATTTTTGGCCTGCTTTATATTTGGGGCATTTTTTTAATATTTCCCATTTAAGGATGGGGTCTTTATTATTTTCTTGTCTAGTTTTCCATACATAGGTAGATAGCGTTGTATTTTTTTTCATTTTTAAAGACTACTCGTGTGATTATAATATCTTTTTTTTAAAATATCCTGAGTAGCACCTATGTATACTTTAGGGTTTGTATCCTCCATATCCTTATAAATTTTTGCCTGGTAAACCATGCATTCTTGGTGACATTTTCCCTATAGGGGGGCAGATATTTTTGTTCCTACAATTTCAACTAGGAGGGCTACTGCATGGATTATCCCTAATTTTTTTCTTATTCAATCCACTAATCAAGGTCCCTACATTAGGCATGCAACAGTAACTAAGTTTTACATTATTTTTATTGAATATCTTATTTAACTCAGTTTTTTGGGGGAAATTTTGCTCTAATAAGTTAAAAAATATTTTGCCAATTTTTGTTTTTACCGCCAAATTAAAAGGAGGGTTAAACCACAGAATATTTCGGGTTTTTTTCTTTGGGGTTTGAACCTGTATCTGTGCGATTATTTTGACAGAATTTCATGTTTCTAGCTCTTTCTTTTTTTAAAACCTTTTTTCCCTCGGGATTGATTTGATTATTGGCAAATCAAAAATCTGAGGGTTTTTCAAAACAAGTATAGTTACCTATATATATATATATATATATATATATATATATATATATTTTCTTACTTAAATGATATTTGTAGTTGATACTCATATTTGAGTTTATGCTCCATTTATTTATTAAACAGTATATTTCTTTATTTTCATCTACGAGTCTGAATATTCAAGATATTAGTTAAAATATGCAGGATTCAAACCAGCATTACCCTAGAGTAAACTGTCATTAGATTTGAACTGCTTTAGACCTTTTGGCCACAGAGTGCATCAATTGTCAAACACTGACTCTTCCTCACACAGATTCATCTCTGACTCTTGAAACAGACATATCTGCTCAGTTTTGTATCTTATGGTAAATGAAGCATTTACTGAAGAAAGAGACCAATTTTTTATTTATTAATCCAACAGATTTTATTACTTAAATGTTATTTTTAGTGTATACATGCATTTGACTAGATGCTCTATTCATTTATTAAACTCTCTCTCTCTCTCTCTCTCATATATATATATAATAGATTTTATATATATATATATATATATATATATATATATATAATAGATTTTATATATATATATATATATATAATAGATTTTATACATATATATATATATATATATATATATAAAATAATATATCTCTATATATATACATACACACACACGAGCCTATAATATGCACATACATGAATTATTCAAAACTTGTGCAGCTATATATATATATATATATACACAAACACATACACATACACATACACACATAATATTTAAAAAAATTGTACAGCTATTCTGGTTGTTTGGCCTTGATACACACTGACAACTACCCAGATATTCTCCGATGAGGTTTCTCAATTGGTAGGGAAACATTAATAAGTGAGCCAAAGTACTATGTCACCATTGTATTCATCATGAGAATACACATGTCCATTCTTGATGTCAGGTACAGGGTTTCTCATCTCAACCAATTACATCAATCACCTTACAAGATTTAGCTACTTGCAAATTCTGGCTTTTTGAAAGCTAAAATTGTTGATGAAATAGTAATTAATGAGTGTGCAATAATCCAGGTAAAGGGAATCTGGAGAAGGAATTTAAAAATGTTAGAGTAAGTATATGAGGTATCTAAGACATCATGGCTCCATATATATATATATATATATATATATATATATATATATAATTACGTACCACTCTCTTTTACTGCCATAAGATATAGGGATAACAAAAAACATTTTATTACTAAAATATATTTATTTTCAAACCTTGATTTTAGCACATGACCCATGACTTCCAAATATGGATTTTTATATGTGTGGGTGAAAAGAGGTCACTAACCCTTTTCCTTTTTCTGCTGTGCCTCAGAGAGTTCAAGGTTGCTTTAATATCTGGATAGTATCCAGTCACACCATCATGTTATCACATGACCAAGAAGTAGAAAGTGTACTTTTCATAGGATACATAATCTTTGCTCAGATGCATGAAAGTTTGATCAAGAACCTTTAATTGCCAATTCCACTTTGTCCCTTTTTCATATTTCCAAAAGTAGTTGCTCCTCATTCAGAGTACTTCTAAAATATAAACGTTAGTGCTTATTTTAGAATAAAATTAGATACAAACACACACACGCACACACACACACACACACATATGTATATATATATATATATATATATATATATATATATATATATATATAAAATTTTAAGGTATATACAGGGGTTAAAGTACTCCATATCAAGGATAGGGTGTATGTACATTGTAGTTAACACCCAGATGCAATGTCCATTTATATATATATATATATATATATATATATATATATATATATATATATATATATATATATACACTCCTGTCATGAGGGTATGTATGTTTAACAGTTCAGCTCCCAGAACTAAACAGTTAAACTATTCTTCACATATGATCTGATTCTACTGGTGTAGGCTTGTACAGAAATATCTAAACTTTTGGGAACAACTAAATACAGAGACTTAAACAGCTACCCTTATATTTTAATTCAGTATTGTCTTTCTCCTAGACTGTTTGTCAACCAAGTCTCAACATACTAGTCTGCTGTACTATTTAATCAATACATGCCTATGTATATATGTAATATTTGTTTAATACTCATGGAAGATAGTTTAGCACTTAAACATTACTTCCTGTCACTTTTTGACAGATTTTTCTTTATGTCGATGCTAACCCAAAGTGTAAGCGAAGCAGGCATATTCAGAGGCAGACAGTCACTCATTACAAGAAAAAAACTTTTTCAGGAATTAGCCTTAACAAATAGCTGATAGAACCTTCTTTTTTTTTTTTTTTTTTTTTTTTTTTTTAAAGCAAATCACTTTTGGCAAATGATTGACTGATAACATCTGAAAAAAATGATTTTATTTTTTCTTGATTAGTGTGCAACATTGACTAACAACTTAGTCACATTTATGCAACTGTACACATCCACATATGTACATACATAGATTTTAGATACAGAAGAGAAAAATGCTTGCACAGTCTGTGTCAGGTTTTATATACATACATACATACATATATATATATATATATATATATATATATATATATATATATATGTTTAACAGTTGTAATATTGGAGGAATCGAGACTTTTATCATACAGTCTCAGTTACGCTGGACTGGTCATGTCTTGAGAATGTCTGATGACAGGATAACCAAGATCCTAATGTACAGCCAGTTAGATCAGGGCTACAGGAATGTAGGATGCCCATGGCTAAGATACAAAGACAAGCTGAAAAGCAACTTGTCAGCAGTTAATATACCACATAACACCCTTGAGTGCTTAGCTTTGGAGCAGGTAGAATAGAGATCAATGTGTTTCAGTGGACTCAGCAATTTTCAATCTGCTTGTTTGAATCATCTTCAAGAAGCGAGAGGAAGATCTAAAAGATCAGCCAATCTAACAGTGATCTCATCTCACAATTCTCACATCTGCTCCATATGTGGCCTCCTTTGTAAATCACTAGCGGGTCTTAAATGCCACTTAAAATTATTGCATAAACTTTTATAACTGAATCAATAAGCTGGCAGATGCTCATACGTCGAAACCGACGGGAGAGTCCATTATTATATATATATATATATATATATATATATATATATATATATATATATAAATGGTGAAAATCCTGAGTGTAATGTATTTCATTCATTAAAAAGGGAAAGGATTTTTTAAAGATGAATGATGTTTTTATTGATGGGAACATTTATACGTTGGGGAGAGCAGGAAGGAATGAAATAGAAACAAACATCAGTTATTATACATTATGAGAAATGCTGCACATAAGTAACATTTGTATTTTATTGCCTTGTCCTACATATATATGAGTCCATCAATAAAAACATTTAATCTGGAGAAGTCATTTAGAAGAACAAAATGCAACACATTAAATTATTAGGTAGTTTCAATACATTTTATTTCTCGGATTTATTATAAGAAATGAAGTTTTTAGTCAAAACCACAGTTAATTTTTACAAGTTAATAAAATTATAAACATATAGTAGAACAAATATCAAATTTATTTGATACTTTTTTTGAATCATTTACATCTTAATATAGTGACACTTTTTATCAATAACAGTCAGCAATCTGTACACCTTGATGGCAACAGTCTTCTACATTGGTAATAGTAGTTTTTCAGCAGGAAATTCATCCTGGCACACTACACTGTCTAGTTTCAGGAACACAAAAAAACTTTACTGTGATACTCTGGCCATCAAACTTCTCAAAAGTCAATTGCAACAAGCAATTACGGAATATCAACAAGATCACTTTGCAGAACATCTGCAAAGTTGTCGATAGTTGTGGTAGCACAAGGGTAGTTAGTCATCATGACCTCTCCCCAGAAACTGTAACTTAGGTTCATTCAATTTAGTTGCAATATGAACCACAGGGGGCTCTGTGAATGTTGAACCAACACAAATCTATGTGATTAACTAGCCCCCATACTAGATAAGTGTGCTTGAGAATGAACAGCCAGCCGTTTATACACACACACACACATATATATATATATATATATATATATATATATAGAGAGAGAGAGAGAAAGAGTATAAAATTTAAGTACTTGCGCAGAGATTGTTAATAACTAATTAGCAAAGAAGAGACATACATTAAAGTTATATTTGGCCTCTTTTGTTCTCATTATTAAATATATTATCATTTATTATCATTACACTGTCTGTCTTTTTCTTCTTTATTTCAATTATTTATAAATGTTGATGCATCAGTCTGTCTGTTGCCTTAAGTGGAATAAAACATTTATTTCCCCCAAAAAATGTTTTTTTAATATAATTTCCTGTTTTTGTCACTGCACTAAAATGAATGCCTCTTCATTATTGAAATATTCTATTGTGAGATTCTCAGACCAAAATTCAGTTTATACCTTTACCAGGCTATGGATTGATTGATCTGCCCTTGTGTATGCAGAGTGGTATATATATATATATATATATATATATATATATATATATATATATATACACACAAATATATTTAATAATAATAAGATAATTAACTCATCACATCATTAGAATGTTGGCTTTTTTTTGTCTAATCCACCTTGCTTGCTAATGGTAACCTCAGTGCTGGTAGATTTTAGCTAACTCTCTCTCTAAAGAATTGGATAGCATGCACTCATGGGATAAACAGTTTCAGCATAGTACATGTTAATTGAACCAAAGAAGATATGAAAAGTAATTATTAAATCCAGAGTGTGGCCCCCAAACATTTTGCCTCTCTTGTAAGGTAATGGCAGTATAACCCGTTTCCCTACAAGGAAACATTTGGCATTTATTGACCAAGCAACCAGTACAGCTTTCTGTTAAAATTTATGAAATCTTTCTCCTGAAATTCTTTTTCAGGAAAACATGTTTCTCTAGTCCAGTCACTGAGATCACTCTTTCCAGTATTTATGGAGGTTTGTTATGTAATTATTTTCTGTTTGAGTTATATGTGATATCTGTTTTGTTTTTTAATGCTGTTTGTAGTCCTTAAGTGGTGTCATTTCTCTCCTTTGGTACAGTTCTTCAATTATTATTCTGTAGCATCAATCCACAATGTTCAAATAAGTATGATCTTTGCAAAGACCCTTAGGCTTCACTTCCTCAAAGCCTTTTTTAACCATTGATCTTAGAAAGTGGTTGTATACAGCTGACAGTTTATATATTTCTGAACAGGTTTGACATTCATGACACATTAATATGAAAGTCTCAAGCTGACAAACCTATTTAAGAACATGACTTGAGTTCTTAGAATTTGCAATGTTGGGCAGAACTACTCCTGCTGCAGCTGATTCTATGTTCAATTTCCTTATCTCCTATACTAAATTTGTTATAACTGACCCACACACCAAGGTATCAAAATTGTTTACTGTTTACTAATTCCACATCCTTATGATGGATTCAGGGTAGGTGCCACCACTTTTTTCTTTGTCGTTCCAGATCATAGTTTCTGTTTTGGAAAGGTTTAACTTGAGTCCTGTTTTTTTTTTAACACTTTGTAAAGAATGTTAATTTTCTTTTTATGACCATTCTATCCCAACTATGAATGCCTATACCATCAATATAGGCTCCACCCCTCATCATTGACCTCAGAAGGAAAAACAAAATCATTGTCTTGAACTAGAAGATTTAATTGGGATAGAATATAGAATGCTTAAATTGTCAATGCCCATCTGTGTTTGCAAAGGTGTGAGGCATAGTCTAGGAAAATAAACTGGGCTCTGATTTCCTTCTTGTTGTATTCCTAATGAGGATTGAAATGTTTCCATAATCGGGTCCTTGCCAGATTTCGTGGATTGATATAGTTTCTGTAATAGGTAGATGCATAAGAAGTCCTTATTGACTTGAATTTATGCTGCTGTGATATGTTTGATGACATATATGTCATCATTGCATCCCTTGCCAGAATGAAAACCAAACTAAGTCACAAGTAGTTGACAAATAAAATGATGAAAGCCAAGTTTGTATAATGTTCATTAAGGTATGAAACTAAGTAATCCAGAAAATTGTGCCAAACTTTTAGCCTATAGTGTATATATACACATTAATTTATAGATTAATGTTTATATATTTGTTTTACTTTATCCATATTTCAATAGATAAGAAAAATGGAAACAAAAAAAACAGATATACTTGGAATTTCTTGGACATATTTTGATGAATAAGGGTTGGAAATTTTCACTAAATATTGAGGGCAAAAGAGAAATTGGCCAGTAGTCTGCTTAAGGAGTAGAAGGTATGGACAAGCATTGCCAAGAGGTGCAAAGAATAGGAAGTTGTGCAGAGCCATGAACAAGGAACGGGAGGGAGAAACATGGTATGTAGAAGATGAAAATATATTTATATACAGGGATAAATAAGTAATTCTTTAATATCAAAATGAAAATAAATATTTTTTAAATGAAACTTTTTAATTTTTCAGCAAAATCACTTTCTTTGTGAATTTACTTAATTCTGTGCTTCATTATGAACCAACATGATCGAACAGAATACAGGGATAATTTCTGATTAAAATTCAATATATAAATGTCAGACATTTCATTTCATGATCCAACCTAATATGAAAGAGGATTGAAAAGTTCTCAGTATGACCAGGTTGAGAATTTTGCATGAATCGCTTTTATAATTTTCATAAATAAACAAGGGATATTTGTGTCAAGGATGATATGAATAAATAAGACATTATTAGCAATATCAAACCTAAGTTTTTGATATACAGTGTGCGATGGATAAATTGTCATCTAAATTATACAAAAAGGAAAATCATACTGAAAACATATATTTACCAAAATTACACAAAAATATCTTGAAATACTAAATACCACTGCCTCCACCCAACTTCAGAATTTTCTGCAGTTCTTCTGGACAGTCTCGTAGGTTAAGTTGGTGAATATTGCCATAATCCTTACCTTCAGTTCATCTTTGGTGTTCCAAGGAGTTTTGTTAGTCAAATACATCCGACATAATAATCAAGGGCGTTGCAGTATGGGGAGTTAGGTAGTCAGATGTAAGGAATTATGTTGTCACAGAAATTGTATGATAGCCGTAAATGGGTTCACCTGTTTGTGCAGCATGGTGCAGAGTCCTGTTACCAGACATAGGTTCTTCCAGCAGCCACTGTCTTGACCCAGGGCAGCACTACATCCTCAAGGCATTTGATG